>CM036537.1:7715253-8057753 GCA_020745685.1 Tautogolabrus adspersus
TCTTCATTAAACTCAATCTCTTTAATTATCATGCATGTGGATTTCATATTTGCATGTGTGACTGTTGCTTCATGAGGGTCAAAATATAAAAGAACAAAGTGCTGAATTGTTCCAGGTGGCAAACTCACTTATTGCAATGTCCCGCTGGAACCAATAAGGTAGGTCCATTTTCACTCACTAAATCCCCTCCACTGGCTGAAATGACTGATTTACAGCTAAGACATTGACCAAACTCATATAATTAAATATATATATTGAACTTTACTCTTAGACAGCTGCATGAAGAGTGCAGGAGGTTCTCATACTTCTCAAATACACAGAGAACACGAGTGTGCACGGATGAACACTAACAGGTAAGAAAAGGTGTCAAAGAATCAGTTTTGGCCCATCATTGGGTTCATCATCTCATTTGAGGCTGGATGTCACAAATCAAACACTGAAGTAGAAAACCTTTATTGTGATTTAAACTTTGATGTCCTCTGTATCACCTCTGGTGTCATGAGGATTAAGATATATAGGACTAGAGGAGTTAAAAATATTGTTTTGTATCAGTATGTGCATTGGCCAGTCGAGTCAGTTTTTCAACATTTCTTTGCACTCTTAATTTTGTTTTAGTCTGAACTCATATGAACAGCAGGGAGAGTGCGGTTTGTTTTACTGCAACCCTAAACCCTTCGTTTATTTAAGTCACTGAAGTTTAAAGTAAAAAAAAAAATTCTGCTTAAAAAAAAAAATCTAAATCAAAAGTAATTTTTTCTCAAATCAGAATCAAAATCTGGATTAATGATACACTACAGGTATTTTAATGCTGCACATTAGGCCTGCACAATATGAGAAAATATGCAATGTGCAATAACATTTTTCATAAATGTGATAACGATATAAATAGCGATAAAAAATAAATAAAGAGTGCCTAAAGCTATAACTCAGTTTTTTTTGTTATCTGCTGTTCTTAATGTTTTTTACAATACCTGTAAATGAAGTCCCTCCTGAATCCAAAATAAATCCCAAAGACCCTTTATTTTCCTCGACTTAACAGACACTGCTAAATAATTATAGCTGATAGTTAGCTGTAGCTTCATCTGACTTCATCAAAATGGTTTGAAAGCATGAACAATACTCAGGCCTTCATCCAATATGTGCAATAAACACATGCTGAGTGAGTAAGCACTGACTGACTACATTACTTTTTTATTCTATTTATTGCGATAAAGTCAGACTTTCCCCATGTGTTTACTACAAAGGGTCATATCCCGTAAACGATAAAATCGTGATTCATTTCACAGCCCTTCTGCACATCAGTATTTATTTTCATCTGCTGTGAGTGTGTGAAGTTTCTTCATAATCTTTATACATATCCATTTTTCTTATACTTGATTAAAAACTGTGGTTTCTCAAATCATGAAGTTTATAGATCCTGACAACCAGAGTTTAAAAAACATCTCTGCCACATCTCCTCCCTGTTAGTCTGATGTGTTTCCTTGAAGTAAGCCCTGCTGCTTTGTTGATACAGAATAATTACAATACAATTGCATGCTGTAGTGTATGAATCCAGTTGTGTACGCAGCAGGCCAGGAACCAGTACCTCACTTTGAAAATCAGACCAGGATTCAGAAAAGTTATGGAAGAAAGATTATGAGCAAGAGAGCATTTGTATCCAGAGCAAAGGCTTTAGATGTTATGTGAAAACCATTCTGTGTCATGTGTTCACATGGAACATGTATTACTTACATATGGAGGATGAAAAAGTACATTGAGGTGTGTCCTGAGGGACCGCCAAACAACCTCTAACCTGTAGTCAGGGAATAAGTTAAAGTAACTGTAGATTTTCTTAAAGACATGCCAGGTCATTTTTCCATGTGGACATCTCTGCTTGTAAAAACATAAATGCATTAGGATTTTACAAGGATGAAGTAATATCATGACAGTTGCATTAATTAGAAACAGTAGTATGATAATTAATTACTCCTTAAATAGAATCAAGATGTATTTTGGGTGGAGTTAACTGATAAAGCATTTCAACTATCTTTTATCTCAAAGTTTGTCTAATTACTGTACATGCAACTTATTGGTTCTGTGTTTGAGGATTTGTAAGCAATTACTTGCATGCAAAGTGTTTTAATAAGTATTCAGTTTCAAACTGGCTCCAGCTTGAACGCTCCGCCTGCTCTCGTCGAGGATATTGACTTTCCCGCAAGTTTAAGTATTTAAATGTAGAGGGAGACAGATGCTATGTGCGCTGGAGGCAACCGCAAGAAACACACGTGTAGGAGGATGGTTGACGTTGGAGTTTTACTATCTGTGCATCTTACAGACGGACAGCTGTAGCATCACTGCTGTAACTGCACAGAAAAACAAATAAAGCAACTCCTGGGATTTTCTCAAAACTTGCATTTAATGACGAACTTTTAGGATATTCGTAGGGCGCATCTGACGGCTGATGCGTAAAGATCCGTGCGTAAAACTAAAAATAGTCACCACTGTTCTGTCGAACAAAGCCAGGCAGGATTTATTTTTTTACAGGAAACCTGAGACAGGACCCGTTTTACCAAGAGACTGATTGACAAGAGGAGGATCTGATGGAGCTCTTTCGGTGACAGCGACACTTCTCCCGGACTTTCAGTTTGGATTGGCACCTTTAAATCTCCTGGACTCTTTTTATTGTAGCGCGGAGAGTGGATCCTTTACCTGCGTGGGAACCTGCCAGTTTTGGATCCCTTAATTGGCATGGCTATCACCTTCTATGTGTAACCAGAGGGAGATAAAACAGAGCTGAAATCCCCATCAGAAGGAACTTTATTTTCGAGAGCTTCCAGCACCGACTCAGCGGAGTATTCATGAAGCAATATTTGAACTATTACAAGATGAGGCTGAGAACATCGAGGTTGGGTTATCTGTAAGTAAAGTTGTGTAAACATGATATAAAAGCCATTGTATCTCGTTGAATTTGACACAGGATTTAATATTTACTTTTTTCTCTCCTTAGGTTAATTCAGTTCACGGCGCTTTGCTTTTACGCACAGGTAACTCACATTTCCACGTCAATAAAAAACATTAATGTTGCATAAAGTTCTATAACTAAGTAGGTAAAAGTTAACAGGTATGCAGGCGCCGTGCTTAACGGCTTATAGTTCAGTGTCTCTACATCTGCAATAGGCTGCAATAACAATGAAAACATTTTATTACGAGTGCTATGGCAATTGGCAACATTTCAAACATCTTGAAAAGAGGTAAGCTCCAGCCTTAAAGTGATTGTTAAAACACATGTGGATAGAGAAGGGCTGAAATGAGAAAAAAAGAAGTCAAGAAGGGGTGAAAGATCAACGGTGGTAAAAACAACCTATCAGAGAGAAATGTCATCCCCGAGGGTCCATGAAAGCATCTCCAAAGAGAAAGGTCTACATCAGGCTACATGTTTAAATAAATGACAGAAAACAAGATAGATGGTGAACGAATATGTGTTGAATGACATGATTAACTGCGAGCCCAGGCCTTGGCTCTTTGACAGGCAAGTTTTAGTCTCCTCTAAGTTGACATTTCTCAGACTTACCCGAGTTGTAAAAAATAAAGTAGGCTAACAATAAGCGACATTAAAAAGTAATTTCACCTTTCATGACATGTGTTTCCTATCGTCCGGCAGAACACTGAGCAGTCTCCTCCTAATTTCAAGCACCATGTCACGGAGCAGAGCCGGCTGTCGGACCGAATGAGCCGCAGGTTGACACGAACCTACCAGCTGTACAGCCGCACCAGCGGGAAACACGTCCAGGTCCTGGCCAACAAGAGGGTCAACGCCAACGGAGACGATGGAGCAGTACACGGTAAGAAAAATATCACTTTAGATAAGAGGAAAGAGGGGTAGTAATACGTTGTTCAGCCCATAAGACTGGTTTTAATTTAACAAACATAGGCCTACAGTTCGTTTAACTAATTTTCATCTTAATAGGGAGCTGTTAAATTGTTTTATGAAATATAAAAAATATCGCGAGAAAACCTCATTTGAATACCTCAGGAATTTACCTTTTGAATTTCATGCTAAATTAATTACTATAGATAGACACTTACCTGAAGTGGCTTGTATAAAACCATTTTTAAACAGTTATAAATAACTGAATGAAAGCTCACATATGTTAATCCACTCAGGGAGGCCATTTTTATTGGCTCTGAAATGATGAAACAACTTTAGTCAAAGCCCCGTGTAGGACAGCCTGAGCAGTCAAAGCTGTTGACAGCTAAAGGCCATCGTTACATTTCAATGATTTTTAACCTCCGGGAAAACGTTAAAATTGGACACATGCTCACCTTACAAACAGGGTTATTATTTTACATGCACTGTTTCACGAGGTTGTGTTGAAAAGCAGTTTATATATATTTAAAGTGGTAGAAATTGATAGAAACGGGAGAAACAGTAGCAGCAATTTAAAACATAATAGGTATTATAAATAAGACCGCCTTTTACAGTTAATTGTTACCTGTTATGAAAGACTTTAGAGAGAGACCATTGTCTTTATTTTTTACTGCACCAACATTAGGTTACCTAAAGGCAACAGAATCCCTGTCACCAAAGGATTTTTTGGTGCTTTGAGCCATCTTTCCACCACAGCTACCCACCATCTATCCACTCCTTGATGCCTGCCTCTTGGAGGCTGATTTTATGAGGAATTTTCATTGCATTACAACTCAACGTATGACTCAATTTATAAGGAGTGGTGAAGTCAGCATCTTCGCTTTATACCTTTTCCTCTCCTTGCCTCTCCTGTGTGCTCTTTTGTCTTTTAAATTTCTCGGCCTACACACACATTCTCACCGAGGCACAGACAGAGAAAGAGAGAGAGAGAGAGAGAGAGAGTCAGTCAGTCATGCACACATTGGCTGCACGTCCTAAGTGGGTGTCACTTTTGTAACCAGCCCAAACCTGACCGCTCTTCTGTGCTTGTGGCTGTGTCCCTGACCGCAGTATTCTCACTCTCCTTTATCCCCAGTCTGAACTGCATCACAGCACGGCATTTACGGACATTCAACAACAATCGCACTGTGCAAAATCACTATCATTTGGTGCTATTTTGGACAGCTTGCATGCCATTGTTAAAGGAGGCTACTGGCTCATAAAAGGGTTAAAAGTGAAATTTATACGTGGTCTTCATGATCCTGGTCCACTGGTCCTGATCCTTTCAAAGCCATTTAATGCCATTTAAAGATGCCATGATGTAATTCCACTTTATTGAAGTGTCTAGCATACATAAAAGGATATATTCACAGGAAAGATGTGTAGAGCTCATTTGTCTCACTCACTGTAACATCATAATCTGCATCCCTGCACCATGTCATCTCATTATTTCTGATCTGTTTGGACTGTGCAGCTAAACTGGAGGTGGAGACGGACTCTTTTGGAAGCCGTATTCGTATTAAAGGGGTGAAGACGGGATACTACATATGTATGAACAAGAGGGGAAAGCTGATCGGCAAGGTAATCTGGAATTCATAGTTCTGTGGCTGCATTTGACTACAGCAACATCTTGAATTTTGTTTGTTTCTTGGAAATGTTACTCCAGACATGCAGCTCATGGCGACACATTGTTGAGACACATTTGAAGCCAGAACAAATTTGATTTTGAGATTTTTCAGAGCAGGCCCCTTAAGGTTTCTAAGGATAGATGATTGGAAATAAAGACGTTGTTTAACTCACTGGAAATCGTCCAAAATAACTTTTCCCACTTTTTTTTTCTTTCCCAGAGGAAAGGACGAGGCAAAGACTGCATCTTCACTGAGATCGTTCTGGAAAACAACTACACTGCACTCCAGAACGCCAAGTACGAGGGCTGGTACATGGCTTTCACACGCAAGGGCCGTCCAAGGAAGGCCTCCAAGACCAAGCAGCACCAGAGGGAGGCCCACTTCATGAAGAGACTACCCAGGGGGCACTTGCTGAGCGAGAGGAGGCCGTTTGATGTCCTTCCTCTCGCTGTCCCCGTGCATCCTTTAGGCAAACGGACTAAACATTCCCATCACCAGCGCTCAGGGGGCCGCTGAGGACTGAAACCACGGAGGAAGAACTGTGGACAAACTAGCACACAAGAACCACTACAAGAGAAATTAACTGTAACAGTCAAGTGCCCATACACATTTTGCCTCATTTTGTGTACTCTGTAATTCCTTCTACTGGATTGTATGTAAACATTGACTATCTAATCTGTTAGTTATTTCAGATTTAGGAGAGATTTTCTTATGAAATCAAAGAGGATTAATGTACACAAAAGCTCAACTATGTTTTCATTTATAGAAAAGAATACTGTGGGTAGAAGTTGCTGCCAGCTCAGCAACAAAGAATCTTTAACGAGTCTTTAATGGGGTACAATGAAGAGAGACACGGCAGCTATCAGTGGAACTTGTGGTTACAGCATCTGAGTCTCAGTTGACATGCTTTTATGCCTTTAGGCCATTTTAACCTGTTTTTTTTTACATATATGAATATATTTTTACTGTAAAAATGTAAATGGTGTCAAATGATGGAAATATTTATTGTAGAGTGTATATTAAAACCACTAAAGAATCCGTACTCAAGCTGCCTGGCTTTTCTCTTGTGTGGTTGTTTTGGGACGGAAAGCTAGCATACATTGTTGGCCGCCCCCAAAAACAGTTTTTTTTTTTCTTCTTCTTCTTCAAACTGGAGACCCAGATAACTGAGGGGCAATATCTGTGACAGGCTACTGAATTCAATGTGCTCAGCAAGTGAGACTTGGGCCTGAATGGCCCAGGCTATGCATTAAAAGCGATGAGGTCAGCCCACCATTTTGGCCCAAACAAAGGTTACCACCATGTAGTTGCATTTCTCACGATCGCACACCGTAACCCTCTGATCAAATGGGCCCTTTGTGAAACCTCATATAAAAGGGCATGTTATACAATAGTGGGTTCGAATAATAACACGAGGAGGGGTCAGTTATCAAAAAGAAGCCAGTCACACAGGGAGGGGTAAGGGGTTGCAAGGGGAGGGTGGGGGGGGGCATCAGGGCCTGTGTGGCAAAATGTGGCATCGGCTGAAAGAGGGGGAATGGCTGGGAAGAGGCATTCGGGAATGAAAGGGAGGCAGAAAAGAAACCCTCTTCCCAGAAGCAGTTGAGCATGACCATCAGAGGCCAAACGACAGGGGAGGAAGAAGACCCCGAACAGAGGGACTCCGTGCTCTCACAGTGCATGAGCTGGATGTCCAATTTGTTCGTTTGTTAGCTTCTGCAGGAGTTTGTTTTGACAGCAGCGCGCCTTCGGAAGACTATAAAACATTATGAAATGAAGACTTTACAACGGATGCTCGCTGTTTAGTGCGTCTGATATATTAACATAGTGCTAACACAACTCTTATCCCCAAACAATACCTTACCCAGTGTGTAGGAATGTGTTTTTGTTTGTTGAAAGTAAAAACAAAACATCAGAATTTGCAAAACACCAGGACAGAGCGGGGTTTAAGATGCTTTTTGGTATTCCTATTCTTTCCATCTGGAAGAAGACAAAGCACAATAGTGAGAGAGGACTGTGGTTTTGTCTCTGCTTTTTGCACTTGCTCTCTGGGTTTGGACAAGTGGTCAAAAAATGCAAGGAATCACAAGGTTGAAACGATCTGTATTTAAATGCCATTGTCTCTTTTACACAGCAGCGTTCTTTTTTTATCCACTGTCTAAGTATTTCTGACTGGAAAGTGTTTTTTGTGCCTTTTTAATTTAACTTTGTGAAAAACTAAACACAACACCAAATACCTTGAAGTGTCTACTTTACGATTATTTCTGCCATATAAAAACCATATATCTTTTTGTCATAAAATAATATGGAATACATTTGTAACAAAGCCCTGCATATATTGCACCTATTTCTTACTTGTGTGTTTGGGCTTTTAGCTGGAGACCACAGGGTCAGAGTGACACTACGCTGTAAGGGGAAACAGTAACACTATAGCTCGCTTGCTGTAATGGCTTTCAGGGTGGCCCACTACATGCAGGGAACATGAGGGTATTCAGTTAACACAAATGGGATGTGCTCGTAACAGTGACCCCGGAACGAACAGGGATGAGGCATTGTGTGTTTTGAGTGTTTTACAAGGACATCCATGAAAGGTGGGGGGTGGTAGGTTATGTGACCCCCATCAAAATTGTTCCCTTGTAGGTTTGGTAAAAAGAAGCAAAAATAGACATTGTTCTGGTCCCATCTTAAATTTTGTGAATGCAAAAAACTCTCTGTGAAATCAAACATTTGGAAAAACATTTATTTCTCAGCTAAAATGTTGAAAAATAGTTTTGAGACTTCATACATTGTTATTTATTTAACTGAATATGTCTGATCAAACAAGAATGGCAGGACAACTTTCAACACTGACAACTCTACTAATTAGGCCTCAATTTGTAAACACAATTAGGTAAGCATGAGACCATTGGAAAGGCACTGTGAAAAAGTCTTCTTATATGCAGGGCTCCACTAAAGAACAGGAGAGAGCTCAAAGTGACTGCAAAATGAACGATCAAGTTCTGCTTTAAATGCACGCAACAGAATTATTCTCCTACTTCTGCACTCTGTATTCACTGAGTTTTGCAGTCCACGTCCCCTTCACCGGTCCCCTTCAGCTTCTTCAGCTCCTTCAGTAGCTCGTGTTCAAGGGTTAAGATCTCCTTGGGTTTCTTGTACTGGACCACAGAGAAGAAAAATAATTACTTCACCATTCTCCCCATCTTCCTCCAGCAAATCCTTCACTGTACAGACGCTGAAAGAGTGCGCAAAATATCGCAATAATAAAAGAACAAGTCATACTTGCAAAAACATTTTTTTTTCTTGAAAGTAAGAAATACTCGTGCAAATAGGGAAAACTGGAGTTAACAATCAAAGAGAAAAACTCCTTATTGTTATGATTTCCATTAATATTCTGTCACAAACAGAATCCAACTGCATGGAAACAGACATTGTTCAAGTAGATTGTAACGCAAGTAATGGGGAAAACTTTCAGGATGTTCAGTTTAGATACTTTTGCAGTTGTCCAGATTCATGAGATGATGCCGATTTGGTTAATGCAATTTAACACATAAGATTTCAACACATGTCTTATTATCAGCCTTTAATGCTTACATCTTCATTGGTAACACTAGAGGTACTGATTAGTCTTTTTTTCATTGTTGTGTAGGACTTACGCTGACAATCAAAGTGTTATTGGCGTGAGTGAAGCTGAGGGCGGAGCTGTCCAGTGGCAGCTGACTGCGATCCAAATCAGTGATGCCAAACTTCTTATAATACCTGGGAATACATGCAGAGGATGTCATGGGTTTTTAACGCCACTGCTTAACAAATGTATTGTAAACAGTGCCATCTATAGGTAGCACACGAGGATTACATTGTCAAGTGTATACCACAAGAATGGAAAAACAACAACAGTGTTTTGGAGCATATTTACTTTTTGTTTGAGGTTTTTATAATGATGCTTCTCTCAGACGGCTCCACAGACACACAGAAGACATCTTTAGGGTAGGGAAGGTTGCGAATTCTCCACTGAAAACTGCTCTTTGTGTCTTTACGCATGAACACCGGCTGTGGACACAGAACATTCAAAATGTCTTAACAGACATGATGTCTACATTTGTTTTCTCCAAAAGCAATTCACGTGATCAAACAGAAAACAGAAACAAAATAAATACAACTGTCATACTTAGGCCAAAAGACATAGATAACAAAAGAAAACGTACATTGGAGCAGTTCTCCTTGATCACCTCTGTATCTACAGAAGTGACAGGGCCTGGGAATGTCTCCCCGACCTCGACCTCCCATGGGCCCTGAGCTCCAAGCGTGCTTTTAGTATGCCACTTTCGTACTGAAAAGTACCAAAAGTTTAGATTTAATAAATAAGAAATTCAGAATGTCCGCAGTTACTTTCTGTGCTTGCTGCCATGTAAGAACTTCAAACCTTGTTGCTTACCAATAAGTTCATCTGTTTTCAAGTCATACTCTTCTGACATTTCTTTTCCATCTTTGAAGAGGTAGTGGATCTTTCTCTTTCCTGGAAGAGGGTTGTGTAAAGATTGAAAATACACAATCGAAAAAACCTCAAAAAGACGTACAAAAAACCTAACAAAACAATAGGAGTGTGTTTCTATTAAGTGCCAACTTAAGTCAATAATTCAGGGACCCCAGTATTAGGCCTACATGTAATTCTTCTTAGGTAAATACAAAATATCATAAATACAACCTTGATTCTGTAAAATACAACTAACATCTAATGATTATGAATACAATCGAATAAAAAAGATGGCATTTCAATAATCAGGAACAAGTGTGGATCGATAAAGGCTGACCGTTAAGGTCGCTGTATTAAGAAAAGAGCATAGCTGCTAACCCCAGTTATTAAGATCAAACACCCAGAGAGCAGTGAGTCACACTGTACCTCTTTATAGGACTTTCTGTCCATAACAACATCCTGTTTTTAATAAATTCATGTTTGTAAGTGTTTTATGGACTTTTGTTGTAACTTGTGTAATGTGGTACATAACTCAGTTGTGTCATTTTCTTGTTGCCTGGTAACATCAGGCTAGCTTGTCAGCTAGCTAACGGTCTGAGTGACAGAAATCAACCTACGTAATGAAGCGAGAAAGAATCAGACACAAAAAAATCTTTCTACTTAAATAAACAACATTCCTCTTTCAAAGTTACTCACCATCGTGTATCAAGGCTGTCTTCTTTGATGATTTTAGGATATCAATCCAGCTTTGCACAGCCATGTTTCTAAAGATGTCCTGCAGCTCAGAGCCACTTCCGGACTCAAATGGTAACCACAGCAACGGAGGTAAATACATCAACTAAACAAGAATGAACTGAAATAATACAATACACTATTTTAATAAATATATTTATATAAACTAAGATTTTTATAAACATCAAATATAGTTTGGAATTTTAATTCGAATAAAATTTAAACCACAGATTGAAAACACAAATTAAAACCATAAAACCGAACCAGTTGACCCGGAAGTGAATCATTTGAAAGTTGTTCGATTGTGTTTTGTATGGTTCCATCACAACAGGGGTAAGAAACTAATTGTTAACATTTCTTTAGTCTTCTACCTTCAATGTGCATTTGTGTTGATATGTTTGGGTTCATTAAAGCTAAATGTATATATTAAATGAATAATGATAACCGAAACAGTCCATATACCGAAGGTTGAAAACGTTAGCATAAGCTAACTTTATGTTGCTTTACAGATTTATTTCTCAGCGTCTCTTTCAAAGCAAGAACTGGATCGATATCTGCACGACACGAGCAGAGACAGCTCCGATACTATGCCAATAATGCAGCCATTACTGTGTTCTGCTTCAATACTTACTTTGTTTACCAGAACCAAACTGTCAACTATACACTTAGACTATTGTCTATGCCGTGTGTCTCTACTTTGTACCAGATATCTACTACACTATTTTTACTCTAAGTCATTAGACATAAGAGATGTCATCAACATGTAGGTCCCCACACTTAAAATCGTTATTTTGATTTCATAATACTTTACACAGGTGTGTTGAGCATACTTTAAAGGGCAGTGTTTGACTCTATGCAACATTTATCTGACAGCTGTGATAGTAACTTTGGAGGTTAATGCTTAACTTTGATGTTACTGATCAAGTAATTAATTACAGTATCTACTTAATGTATTTATCACACTATTTGATTGTCATTTAAGGAGTAAGAATACACTCATCCTTGAGTAGATGAGTGTAATTATAAACCAGGACAAAATAAATGTATTTAATAGACAGGCTTGCTTTTACTTCTCACCCCTCAGTACATCTGGGTGATAACACGTTCAAACTTCATTAACATTTTGAATGCAGGACTTTTTAAAGGATTTATTTTATGGTGTAATATTTTTACAGTCCAACTGTTTCTTAATAACGAGTGGATTTGAAACATCTGAAGGAATTTATAGCTGGTAAAAATTGTGTAAGGGTCAGCACATTTCTCCACTCTGAATAGCGTCATCATGATACCAGAATTTTAAACTTCAATTTGATACTAGCGAAAATCAAATAATATCCGTATCTGTTTTGATACCATAGCAACTTAGGAGTACTGCAATATCAGGTACTTTCTTGTTTTGAATGAACTGCAGGCAAACTCCTGCACACTTCTGTACCGAAACTTTGCCAGAGATAGTATCGTTTTAAAACATGTGGTATCAAAAAGTATGAAAGTATTAAACATTTTGACTATCTTAAACTGAACACACTAAAACAATGTTAAATAAGTATAACCCTGTGCTATTAGTATTAACCCAATTCTTTTTTCAGATTTTTGGATGTTTTTCCTACACATTTGTAGATAACCTTATTACTACTTCATGTCACAGGCCACTGGCACGCCCCTTCAAAAGACAAGATGGAACCTCGACACGGGATTATGAAAGCCTTTCCCAAAGTGAAAAGAGCCAAAGTGTTTCAGGGAAAGGATGTGCCTCCAGCAAAGAAGAAACTGGATGAATGTGAAGCCACAGGTTGTTACAGTTTGTAGTGCATGTGTTTGAGAGAAAGATTGAAAAGGATGCTTAAGAGCCTGAAAAAAAGTGTCCAGAAGGAAGGTTGTCTGAAAAACAAACTGTGAAAACACCAGATTCACATATTTGCATTTTGACGTGTCTCTCTGTCTTGTCCCAGGAAATACATTTAATGGTGTCACAGTGTACATTCTGCCGGCTGGAATAGGAAATGCAAGATGCCAGATCTTCCAGAAACAAATTCAGCAGAATGGAGGACGGACGGAGAGTTCTCTGTGTCCCAGTGTCACTCATGTTGTGGTTAACGACGACATGGACAGAGACAGGGCTCTGCGCCTACTGAAAGTGGATAGTATGCCCTCTGGAGTCCAACTGGTGAAATGCAGTTGGTTGAGCTTGTGCATCAGTGACAAACAACTTCTGGATGTTGCCAGCTACAGCCTTCTTTTACCAGAAATTTTAGTGCAGTAAGTAATTATACTTTATACTATCACTGTCTTATGATGTTTACCACGCACAGATTGTTAGTACACTTCACTGAAGCATTCAAGTTATTTTTAAATTAAACGAGTCATCAGTTTTGTAAAATCTGTTCATGCTGTGTCCACCTAGGAAATCTGTAACACGACATGGAACCATTAAAGAAAAGCTGCCACATGTCAAAGCTGCAGAAGAAGCTGTCGCAGCTTCTGATCAAACTGAGCAAGAGGTGACCATAGATGAGGTAGGTCCACTTCTTGTGAATACAAAAAAACTTTTACAGGTATCTTGTACAATGAAGGAAAAAAGCAAGACGTTACACACACAAAAACATTTTGGTTTTGTAATTCTTGTTAAACACTCATGTTACTCTCAGACAGTACCTGACACGACAGAGGAGGTGCATGGAGAGGAAGAGGGGGTCTCTCAGGGTGACCTAGAAGCTCTCATCACTGGCCAGCACCCCATAGAGGAGACCCCTGGCCCCAGTCTGGACCCCAGTCCAGACTCTGCTGCTGAGAAGGTGGTCTCAGGGAAGTGGGTCTGTGCCCATTCCTCTCAGTCCAAAACCAATAACTTCAACAAGCATCTCACAGACAAACTGGAAGTGTTGGCCAAGGCCTACACACACCAGGGGGACAAGTGGAGGGCGCTCAGCTACTCCAAGGCTGTCAACGCACTGAAGAGTTACCACAAGCCCGTCACGTCATATCAGGTGATTTTATCAGGATGTTCCTTAATGTTATGTAGGGAGGAAATTAAGTACCCTGCAGTGTTTATGCGGCTTGTTATCAGCACACAGTTCATACGCGATCATCCGTAATGGTATGGGGGTGCATTAGTGCACATGGCATTGGTAACCTGCACTCTTGTAAAGGCGCCATTAATGCTGAACCGAAGATACAGCTTTTGGATCGACATATGCTTTCTTCAGGATAGGCCTTGTATATATCATCAATTCAATATCAAACATCATTCTGCTCGTATTACAGTGTGGCTCCGTAGTAAAGAGTCTGGATGCTAAACTGGCCTTCCTGCAATCCCAACTTGTCACCAATTGAAAATGCTTGGCTCATTATGAAGGGTAAATTGAAACACAGGAGACCCTGAACTCTTGAACAGCTGAAATCATACATGAATACACACTAGAATGGAAAAACATTCCACTTGTAACGGTTTGGGTCTATGCCTCTTGGTTAATAGTATTTTGGAGAGCGTCAGAGGCGGTAGGTTAGCCAAAAGTGCACAACCACATGTGTCTGGGGTTTCCACAATGCTCGTCGTTTATTAAAAACTACACATCGTCCTCCAAAGCACACTTGTACGGCTACTATTTTATCATACATGAGCAAAATAATGTCCACACGAACCCTCACGTCACTGTTGAGAGGCAAAAGGAAAGTAGGAGCTCGGTTACAGATTGATTGATTCTTCCATGGAAGAATCAGTCAATCAATCATTGTTTGAAAAGTCCAATTCATAACACGTTTTATCTCGAGCTGCTTTAAAAAAGAGCAGGTAAAAGACCTTAGACCAATTTCAACTGTTACACACGGTCTTAATTACGCCAACTGGGCTCCTCAGTTCTCACAACACTTACAAAGTTTTGTTGAAATAAAAGGCGATGCAACCGAGTCGTAATCATGTCCCTCTCACAAATTTTTTAAAAAACATGTTGCTGGCATCAAATTCAAATTGCGTATATAACTTTCCCAAAACAATGACATTTCTCAGTTTTAACATGTGACACATTGTCTTTGTGCTTTTTTCTAAATTGAATATGGGGTTTCAGTGTTTTGCAAATCATCTCATTCTGGTTTTATTTACATTTCACACAAATTCACAACTTTGGGTCTTGATTGATTCAGGAGGCATGCCAGATCCGAGGGATCGGAAAGCGGATGGCTGACAAAATTGATGAGATCATGGAAAGCGGTCACCTGCGGAAGATCGACCACATCGGGGAGGCTGTGCCTGTATTGGAGCTTTTTACCAACATCTGGGGTGCTGGAGCTAAAACTGCACAGCTGTGGTACCAACAGGTGAGACGCTTAGAATGAAATGACATGTAAGCTCTGAGTTGACCTTCTTTATGCTTTCACTTTCTCTTTAGAGATTATAATTGTATTGGCCCATTTACAACAGATGTTTTGCATCAAAGTGTGATTTACAACATGGTTCCATGATAATTACTTGTGATAAAAGAGATGTCAGGTAATATAAACACAGTCTGGATCCACACTTGGATCATAGCCGGACAGAAAATCAGAAAATACAGATAAGAGCTGGAAAGTTTGTGATAATTAAGAAACAGTTTCTCCACATCAGAGAGATGTAACAGATCGCCCTCTCACTGCTGAGAGGTGGATGTTTTACTCTTAGTGTCAACAGAGCGTGTATCATAAGTAAATATTTATTAACCCAGTGTAAAAGCTCTTATCTTAAATGTTTGTTTGCCGTATGCATGAAGAAATCTCTAATGGATGTGTTTATGATTTAGTCAATCGGTACCTTATTTACAGATCACAGTGCAAGAGAACGACTGGGAGAGTTTCCAATTTCATGGACAGAGTCATAAAGTGTTGAGACGGGCTGTCAAACGATTATCTATTAAATCAAGATTAATCGCTGAATTTCGTCAGTTAATCGTTTTTGCATTTACATGTTTTTATATAACAGTGTCTTGATTTGGGAATCAAATAAATGCAAATAAATGTAATGGAGGATGTTGACTTTTAGATTTTTTATTTAAATAAGTGCTGAACTGCTTCACCGTTGTGGTCTGAAACCTCGAGTTAGAGGCAGGAGACGGCTTCATAGTGCTTATTCTTTAAAAAACATTTTATATTTTTTATATTAAGAAATATGCAGGAGTGCATGCAAAAAATAGATCACCGACGTCCAATGATCCTGGGTAAATACTAAGGCGATACTGATATCGATATTGGGCAGACAAAAATCAGATACCGATATCAGCCGATATAGATAGAAATGTACACCTTTATTGCGTTGATCACTCAAATGCAGTTATCAAACACTTGTGGAAAAGATATATAATGAAGACAAGATGGTTTCTCAACTGGTAAATAACTGCGCATGTACGTGCATCACTGCTTGACACTCTGGAGAGTGATAATGCTTGTTGTAATACACCAGCACACTCTGCTGGTCACAGCCAGAAAGAGAACTGCTAATGTAATACAATGATGCTCAAATGAAATGCTATTTAACTGGTAAATAAATTTAGTAATATCAGTGCATATCTGCAATAAAATAGCAGATACCGATAGTCCCTGGAAAAGCGAATATCGGCTGATATTATCGGCTGGCTGATTAATCGGTCAGGCTCTAGTAAATACAACAGCATTTCCACTTTTTAGGAGTTCTAGTTGCTTTCTTTGTTTGCATACTGGTCCTGTATGTGTGAAACTATTGCTCCCAGTATGCGACGGTATGGTATATAACTGGTCATAACATGCAAACCTGAGGGGACGTCCTCAGGTTTGCATGTTAGACCTGAGTCTTCCACAGCGATTCGAACCCTCCAAAATGGTGCTCTGTCGGCTTTGGTGAAGCAGTCGCCCGAGACATCATTGCGACCCCTCACCTGCATGCATAGCTTGTAGGTGGAAGCTGAACGTACTTCACAGATATTTCATTTCTGTTTGTCAAAAGGTGGATATTACTTTTCATTTGTTAACTGAGCCGTCTGGGAGTTTTATCAAGTTGAATAAGCCGTTCAGCAGCGCAGTAGTGTCGTTATTTTCCATCTCTGCAGCTGCAGGAAGATGCTGTGGTGGATTTTTTACATTGCTCCTTTAAGGGACAAAATAGCATTCAATTATATTTCTTATTCTGAACCTGATTAACACCATTAAAACCAAAAAGAACAAATTGATTTCATATCTTAATTGCATCACGATTAGCGAGTTTAGGCTGACAGCCCTAGTTGGGACATGAATGTAATCATGTTTCAGTTAACAAAAAAAGCAAAGAGTCTATGGGAAGCAAATGTCTCATACATATCTTTTTTTTCTTTGAAGATTCTCTTAAAAATATGATTTGCCTTTAAAGGGATTTCGCACATTGGATGACATCCGCACTAAGGCCCACCTCAGCAACACTCAGAAAATAGGACTCCAGCACTACGATGACTTTCTCGACCGCATGCCCCGAGAAGAAGCCGGAGCCATAGAGAAAGTGGTAATGTCTTCATGTGTCATTCTGGGAAGATGACTGAAATGTGTTTGCATCTTTAAGCCAAGTATAAAGAGGTATGTTATCTTGAAAAAATAAAAGGTCTCTACTTAAACCCACAGAGGTTCTAAAGCAGAGAGCTTGAAGTAGGAAAACCTTTCCTTGACTGCCAGCTGATGGAAAAACCAGGCTGCGTTCTCACAAAGTGGAGCATCCCAGAGGAGAAACCTCTCTTTTGAATCGTGCTGCATCTTATTTTAGCCAGAGACCTGTTCACTCTTGAGTCCTGAGTACATCTGTAGTGGTTTTCATATTATATTTCTTGGATTTTCCCTTTCCTACAAAGCTGCCAGATAAAAATTGCACATGAACTAGATTATGAAAGCATGTGTACTCCCTCAGGCTTGTCAAAGTAATGTGTGATGCTTTAGAGAGCCTGCTTCCAAGTTTTTGTCTGGAAACACATCAAAGATTACTTGTTTTGAAAGTAAGAAGGGTATGATAAAAACAAGAGAACATGCAAAGTAAACACTGCTTTTCAATTATTGAGAAGGCTCCATCACTCTTGATAAGATGAATTACTGTTTTTTGTGTCTTCTGTTGTTTTGAGGTTGTGGATGCTGCCCATGCTGTAGACTCGCACCTGGTGGCGATGGCATGTGGCTCCTACCGTCGAGGGAAGACCACATGTGGAGATGTTGATGTGCTTATAACTCATCCGGATGGCAAGTCCCACAAAGGCATTTTTAGCAAATTGTTGCAGAGCCTCCATGACAGTGGTAAGCTTGATTTTTTTTAAATACTATTCTCCTGCATCATATTCACATTTGTTTTGTTTGTTTGTGTCTCTGATGGGAAATAACCCAACTGTTATTTTGAAGGGTTTTTGACAGATGACCTGGTGAGCCACGAGGAGAATGGGGAGCAGAAGAAATACATGGGCGTTTGCCGACTGCCAGGACCCGGCCAACGCTATCGGAGGCTGGACATCATCGTAGTGCCCTACAATGAGTTTGCCTGTGCTATCATGTATTTCACTGGCTCAGCACACTTTAACCGCTCAATGAGAGCCATGGCAAAGACCAAAAACATGAGCTTGTCGGAGCACTCACTGAACAAGGATGTGGTGCGTCAGGGAAGCTTGAAGGTGCATAGTGGCAGTCCACTTTCTACTCAGACAGAGAAGGATGTTTTTAGTATTTTAGGCATACCTTACCGACAGCCTCATGAAAGGGACTGGTAAAAGTTTACCAGTCACTAAGCCAATCACAATGCCTTGTTTGCTTTTATGGAAAAAATTACGATGATTATGAATGAAAAAGGAAGCTGCTTCTCTGCTTTTAACAACTGGTTTTAAGGATGTTTTACTGCTCAAAAGATCATGTGAGAGCTCTGTTTGACTTCATTGTATTTTTATTCTTCAAATCCAAGGGCTGGGTTCACTCAAATCCACATACTTTCTAACTTAACCTCAGTAGTATCTGTCCCTCCAGTGATGTGGTATCCAGAGCCTTCTACTCAAGGGACAGTTTCTTCAGCAGATCATTATTGATGGAGCTGAGTAACTAAGAATAATTATTTAAATTGCTGTTCAAGTTTTTTTGAATGTCAGTTCTGCAAACTTCCATTATGCAATGCAGGGAGACTTAAGACTATCTGCAGGGCTGCTTACAGCTAGAGGTGTGAAAGTATGTGGGTATGCACGTTGAGTGAACTGGTCTTTTCAAGATATTTTTTTTTAAAAGGGAATGCTTGACACTACTATGAACAATAAATTATGATAATAAAATAACTTAAAAGTAATAGAAAATGTATTTCTTTGCATCGTTTTTTTAGAACTAGGCAGTACAATTTGGGCTGGTTTTTTTTTAGCTTCAGTCTGAAATAAAAATGTAGTTCTAGTAACTCCTTGGAAAGAAAGTAAAACATCTCTCCATTCACCTTTGAAATTTGAATTTGTGAGCGGTCTCATAGGTTAGATAAAATTGAAAGAAAAGTTTTGGAAGTAGATCAGGAGGATATGAAATTCTGTTGTTTTTACACTACTCTTTAACTAGAGAAACTGGAGAAGAGGATAAGAAGGCCATGCACTTGAGACGCACCGATCGGTGATTGGTCAGCATTTACCAGTTAGCCCGGTTCATCCAATCATCGGTCAGTCCGCAACCCAGCGGCCATCAAGTCAACTGAACGCCCATCACGTTGCGCACATGGATCGGGTCGAGGTGACCACGCCACACCCAGCAGACCAAGGCAGAGTGCCTGTGCTGGAGGAGCGGCTTGTGTAACAGCTGTATCAGCCAGTGGCACCGACGGCAACCAGTTGCGCCAGCAGCTCCGTGCCTTGTTGAAATGTCCAGTACGCAGAGGAGGCGGCGCATGCAGCGGCCTCCCAGCGACATAGGAGCCGAGATATAGTTGAAGACATTCAGACGTAGTTTGTGAAAAACTGTGTTTGCGTTCGTATGTTTTTGCCGTAGCTGTAGCCACTCTCTGGAGGAATGAGAGGCGTTTATCCGGCTCTCAAGATGGGATTGTTTTTGCACGCTGTTGGCTCTGTCACCCCCACCGAGTCCGCAGCAGACAGGGTAAGGTTGAGCAGGCAAAAACAAGGCTTTCACTCGGGGCTGTTAGCTAGCTAGTCACACAGCTAAGTTGGCAAACTTTAAAGTTAGACGTCTTCTGGCTCATTAAACAACAAACCAATCGTTATTACAACACAGGTTTGTCGACTGCTGTTACTTATTGCAAAGCAGTGACTTGTATGCTGACATGATAATGTTAGCATGCTCAATAAGTTCGGGTGTTAGCTACAAGCTAAAGCTACATGATAGAAGTAAAGGGACGTGCGTGAGTCAGGGCCTTGCTCTGTGGTGTTTATGGTGAAGGGTTGACATTTTATCCAGAAGTGAGTTGCATAAACAACGAAAGTAGTTCTTCAGGTATGAATATAATCAAATCAGGAGACGTGAAACTAGGTTACATTTACATGTATACAAGTTTGTAATACTATTTGCAAGCTAAACAGAGTGAATCCCTTACTAGTGGATGGATCTATCCTACTTTAAGATAATGTTTAAAGTAGTTATATCTGTGTTGACACACCAGCAATATCTATTAGAGATTGATATGTTATGAGCAAAATATTGTGCTCCCACTACTGAGCATGTCAGCCAAAAGTCATTAGATTTATTTAGAGAAAGTCAGGTCAAAACTCTGTTATCATGCAGGAAATATACAAGATACCACCCTCTTGGTTTTATCAGCAGTGAATGTGCTGAAATATCTGTGAGGGTTCTCGTAAGGATTAAAGGTTTAAGATCTATTGCTGTCTTAAGAGTCCTAGTCAGATATCAAGGTGCAAAGGTCACCAACTAATGGACAGAATTTGGTTTCAATTTTATTTTCTTGTCAAAAAAAAAAAATGGAGTTGGTTACTTTTGTTATGACATGTGGATGGGATCCCATGTGTCTCTAATCTGTTTATCATTGTGCTCATTTGTGTATCAACTGTAGGTTCATGAAACTTCACGTATTTAAAGGGGAAAGGAAGAGATTTAATGTTTGATGAACACACCAGCAGTATCATGACAGTCCTGGCACTTCATTGACATGAAGGAATATATGTGAAAGAGAAACTAAATCACTTCACTAATGCTATGTGTTTTAGTATTAACTCTTGTAGGGCAGTTTGAAGCAGCCTACAGTCAAGTCCTTGAACTCTTTCTCCAACACGTTTACAAATATATGTTATATATAACCTTACATAAAGCATTAACCAATGGTTGAGTACTACATTTCCAGTTGTGAGTAATCACATTATAAAAGCAACTGCAAAGCCAGGAATTCAAAGGCCTCTTTAGATAGATGTCCATTCTCAGTCAGAAATAACTTCAGCTGTCAAGAGGAGTATTCTCTGATTCTCAGTATGAACTTCCTGAAGCTACATGCTTTGGTTACCTGCTGTGTTTGCAATATTACACTACATGTTGTTGTGTTACATGTGATGACACAAGCCATTTGAGTGGGTAGGTTGATGTAATACAATGTAATGTAGTCAGTACCTGATAGTGATCCTTTAAAGAAGACATATTATAGCCCTTTTCCACTTTTTCAAACAGTCCCCTGTGGTCTAAATGAAACATCTGTGCTGTGCTTTGGTCAAAATCTAACATGAATCAAGCACCAGAGGAGGTTTGTGACCCTGTATTAATCAGCTCT
Organism: Tautogolabrus adspersus; assembly: GCA_020745685.1. Classification (NCBI taxonomy): domain Eukaryota; kingdom Metazoa; phylum Chordata; class Actinopteri; order Labriformes; family Labridae; genus Tautogolabrus; species Tautogolabrus adspersus. The sequence continues at coordinate 7,736,661 of CM036537.1, forward strand.
CTCAGAACGCTCCGTTTTGATGTGTGTGTCTCTTTAAATGCAATGAGACCCCCCTGAGTTTTCCCAGTAGACATCAGTCCTTTGTTAGCGAGAATAAAAATGGCAGACCTTCACAAAAGTTTTGCTCTAGGCTGGGGGTGGAGTCCATGGGTGGAGATACCAGGGGAGGGTATTTTTTTTTACCAGAATCCCACTGTGATGTCACAAGGAGAGCACAATTGAAACAGAGCATTTTTCTCTGTGTTGTAAGACTTATGCAGACCACAAACAAAGAACTGGATGGGTTTATTTCACATATTGTGGGTTGGTAGACTCTCAGGTTACCCAAATATATGTTCAAAAACACTGTCAAAGTGGATTTTTCACAATAAGTCCCCTTAAAGGCATTTGTATTGATCAGAGTAAATGATATATTGATTTATCCATTAATTGTGATTAGATGACTGTTCAGTGAAACCTTTTCGGGCATGCACTCAGTGCTTTTTGATTATTTCCAGTTATGTATTAGTATCTTTTTTATGATGTTTCAAATGATGCTTGACGACTGGTCAAATTTGAAGCCGAGCGCACTAAGCCTTGTATGAGGGTTCCTCCATTATGGCAGAAATCATAACCCCGATCATTCTGATTGATAATGAGATCACGGTTATTAAACACGTTTTCTCATTGATTTTACAACATTTGCATCACATGCATTCATTAAAAATATATCAACAAACACTTTGACACATTTACCACACAAGACAAAACGACACAACTCAGTAATCGTTTAATCTCCATTATCTTGTTTTCATGGTCGTGGGAAGCCAAAATCGTAATCGAAAATGAAACTCGATTAATTGCTCAGCACAACCTTCTATGTAGCATGCAGCATACATTTTTTGGGTATTTTTCCCACATTTCATCTCTGCAAATTGGCCCATTATGATCGAGGCATAAGGCAATGGTAGGGGAAACACTGCGGCTAAAAGTCGTTACATTTATTGAGAGAAAGTCAGGTCAAAACTCTGTTATCATGCAGGACATATACAAGATACCACCCTCTTGGTTTTATCAGCAGTGAATGTGCTGAAATATCTGTGAGGGTTCTCGTAAGGATTAAAGGTTTAAGATCTATTGCTGTCTTAAGAGTCCTAGTCAGATATCAAGGTGCAAAGGTCACCAACTAATGGACAGAATTTGGTTTCAATTGTATTTTCTTGGCAAAAAGAATTCCAATGACTACTGTTATAACATGTGGATGGGACCCATGTGTCTCTAATCCGTTTATCATTGTGCTCATGTATGAATCAACCCTAGAGACGTAAAACTTCACATATTTACAGGCCTGTTTTGAAACATTCAGGTAGAGCTTTAAGGGTGTGAGATCATTTTGTCATTTATCGCTGCATGTGAAGCTTATGGTGCACTGATACTGCGAGACAATCGTTTCCTCACATGGCCCTGAGCTCTTTCTGCTGTTTGCATTCACCCCTCAGAAAGTTCACACAACACAGTCAGCTATATGTTTTCTGTTGCAGATTTATCGTCCGCAGTGATCACATGTTACCGCCAAACGTTATGATAAACATTTCTCATTAGTTCCCTTTGTATCAGCTGTCTGCATTCATTTTCCCCTCCATTATGCCGTCTAATATTTGGACACTGTGTTTAATTCAAGGGCTGTTGTCTCAAGCACTTAACAGCTTGATTTGTTGTTTCAGTGCACAGCTGTTAGAAACAAAGGCCCATATTTAATGTATTTCCCTTTTACAGATTACTTTGATGTTGAGCTGGTAAAGCAGCGTTAACCTTCACAGTCACATGACATCATGGGTCAGAATAATGGTAGCCTGTCAGCAAGGGATCCCCTTCCTCCTCCATCACACCGTTAATACATAAATAACGTGTTTTGCTTGTATCTCAGGAAAAGTAGGGCAATATTTCTGTACGGCGGTGGTTCCCAGTACAGGGTCAAATCTTTCGTATTTGAGTTTTTTTCTATCAAATGAAGTATTGACTTCGTCTTCTCTCTTACTGTTACTCTACCTGTCTACTCTTTGCTCTGGACCGTGCTTAAGCAGGATTGCCCCCCCCTCTCCTCATTCCCCCCTCTGGCCTGCGTTCACACTGCTCCAGGACTAACCGGGTCCGAGCACAGTTACCTCTTGTACATGACGTCGTAATACAACACATGAATGGCTTTACGTGACCATGAGGCGGACGCGAAAATAAAAAAAACATATGGCGGCCGGGGGTTCAAATCCGACCGTTGCCCTTTGCTGTATGTCATCCCCCCACTCTCTCCTCCAAACAGTTCCTGTCTCTCCCCAGCTGTTCTATCTTATGAAGGCAAAAAGGCTCGAAAAAGAACTTTAAAAAAAGAAAAAGAAGAAGCTCAAAGTGCAGTTCATATTAAAATGAACAAGTTCATGTGATCAAAAATTAACATTTTGAACTAAGTTTACCTTCCACAAAAAGAACCAGTTCATGTTCATGAACTGTTTTTTTCTCTCTTTCTTTTATCATCTCATGAATATAAACTGTCAATAACTAGAGCTCTGGTTCCCTGCCATTTTCATGCTTCAAGTGTGGTTTACCGCTTGTACTCATAAACATGCTGTATGTTCTTACTCTCAGATAAAATGGGGCAGTGTAATGTTGTTGAACTGACCTCACTGGAAGATGTTTGTGAGGGGGAATGTTTGGTATGAACCATCGCTAGATGTGCCATGTTTTGTTCTTGAGGTAACCTTGATAACTATGAAAGAGCGCTTTCTGTGTTGCACAACGGTATGATAAACAAGGGGTCAACGAGGTCAACCTCCTTCAGGTCTGTGCCAAATGGACCAACTCACGATCTGACTAAGAACTGTTGTCACTAATCTCCGTGGAGAGTATTTGATAGTCACCAGGGGAGTTTTGAACAGTTTTCATTGTCTGCTTGTCTCAACAGCTTCTCATTACTTACTGATTAATATCCAATTCAGCGACAGTTTCTGAGGCAGTAACCAAATCTGCTTTAATCTGGTAGAGGAGCATGAGAGAGGAGGAGGATCGTTTCAGTTCACCTTTTTGGATGGGAGACAGAGGAATCCAGTCGCTCCAGATTCTTTGCTCGGTCACTGTCTGTCTTATAGGAGAGCTAAGCAGTAAGACTGACGGGCATTCTCAAATGACCCAGATATCTTTAGGTGCAGCAGTTTGATTGACATGCTGTTACCTAATTGTCCCAGCTACATAAGTTAAGTTATGTTTTGTGAATTAAATGGAGCACCTTTCCTTTATAATGGCCCAAAAAACCAGCCTCACTCTGTACTCGGCTATCTTTACGCAGCACAGGCCAAGGACCCAAACAAACTCGATGTTTATCTGTAGTTGCAAAAGAAGAGCTCAGACTGCCAAGTCGGGAGCATAAGGCGGAGAATAGTTAGTCAGTCAGTTGCTGAAGTAGTAAGACAAAGTGTCCGAACAGAACATCATGTGTTTGTTACAGAGAACAAAAAATCCTTGTATCTTGGTGTGGAGCTGTAATGAAAAAAAAAACCAGAGCAGCTGTTGAGAAATGATTCATCTATCATGTTTGAGGTTGTTGCTAAACTTAATGTCAGCTGTTTGGTTTGTGCTGATTCGGTGTGTCTCATGCGACGAATCATTCCTGTGTTACCGCTCTGGCTTTCTCACTGCTTTTCTTCTTGCTGTCTCCCCCCCCCCCCCCCCCCCCCTCGCCCTCACACTCAACACACCTCTCACCGCTCGATACGCCTTATTATCCTGCAGCGGCCCAGCTTGGAGCTCACCGTCCGCTGCTGCTTGGAAATTTCCGTAAAGCAATGCTTGTCCACAGTTGAGCCTGGAGTAGAGTGGGCTGAGGGAGTGCGTGTGTGCGTGTGTGTTGTGTGGACAGAGAAAGAGGGAGAGAGACGGAGTCAGGGAGAGAGTGAGAGTATGTTTCAGAGCTGTTTGACTTCTTTCCTCCGTGGGATAATGAGCCATTAGCTGAAGAGACTTCCGTGGGATTTTTGAACTCCCGCTCATCATGCTTCACGATCTGGGATCTACACTGGTAATCAATATAGAGAAGAATTATCTTCCTGCAGACCTTTTTTTTAAAAGCTTTTAATCAAGCTTACATCTTCCTGGAAATCTGCCTTTCTCATGCGAGCTTATTGATCACACTGCTTCCTTGTCTTTTTTTTTGCCCTATCTATCTAATCTGTCTTTTCACAACTCTCATGGCTCTGATGGTTTCGCTAAGTTCGGTTAATGTATGGTTAGGCAGCTGCTAGTTAACTTTATTAACAGTAAAAACATGACACAGTGTGGAGTGGAGATAAGTGCCTTATTGATTTAGGATTAATGGGGCTGTTGTGTCAAACCCCCTCTGATGTTTTCCGAGTCCGGTCCAGGCCTCAGCTGAACTTTTAAGTTGAAACTGAGTATTACATGATGGGGAACACAGTGAGTGTTTTTTTTTTTTTTTTTTTTGCTGGCTGAGATTCAAACATTTGCACTTGATATGGGCCTGAAACACTCGTGAAATTCTAGCAGCTTACCAGCACAAGTGGTTAGGAGTTGTTTACTCCAGATTCAAAGCTAAGTATAAATGTTGGCTAGTAGATCGCTGCTGTGTGAGCATTTCTTTTGACATATGTAGCCTTCATCTTGAACTCAAAATATTACAAATGTCTCCCAAAACAAGAACTGCAATATGTTGTTGATGTGTAAGAAAGATCAACAAAGATCATCATGAATTTACTGATGATCTTTGTCAATGGTAGACAGAATGTCTGGGTCTCACTTTTTGTTCTGTGAAATTGAAGACATTTTTTTTTTTTGTCTCGTTTGGATAATTACACCGGTAAATTAGCATATTAAGCGGTTATGAAAACAATCATCATTTGCAGCCCTGTCCAGCTCTACTCTACCACATAATATATATTATACTACACTGTTTGGAAGTTGCCATATCAATCTTCATTTGTATAGCACCAGTTCATAACAAATGTTATCTTAAGACAAGAAGAGCAGGTCTAGACCTTACTCTTTGTACTATTCTCAAAGACCCAACATGAATCCATTATGAGCAAGAAGCAACTTTTAGCAAAGTTACAGTGGCAAGAAAAAAAACTTCCTTTTAAGAGGCAGAACCCTGGAACAGAGCCAGACTCATGATGAACAGCCATCTGCAGAAACTGTGTTAAACTTTAAAAGTGGGCTAGAGGGAGATGCAGGAAGAAAGAGACGGATAGAAAGATGCAGAGCAACAACAACAACAACAACAATGAATAGGAAAGATTTAAGTATGTGTAGTATTAGTAACAACAAAGTAGAGCGATCATTCCTCTTCTTCTGTTAATAATTTCATCTAAACATCAGCACCTATAAAGGTAGTGAAGTAGGGACTGATCACGGTAATTATAACAGTTGAAATCTTCAGCTCTAAGATTTACATTAACTTTAAATAATAAGGAGAATAGACATGAGGCTGATATTAATAGTTGTATAACGATCCAGAGGTCGCTGTGAGACACGGGGGCTCAGGAGGACCCTCCTCATACTAAATCATGTTTTTTACAGTAGCTGTGCTGTGCCACACGCCATATTCAACTGTGAAAAGTACAAAGAAAACGTATCAAATGTTGACACTGAGAAATGTCTTTTTTGAAAAAGTATACGTCTGATTTGAATTTGATGAATTTGGGAAAGGTTCATGTTTACGATCGTTTTACACCCGATTTTCTTAACCAACAATCTGTTCACTTTTTGGGAACTGAGGAGAAACATTTCTGTCATTTTGAAAGTGTAATGTTTTACCATTCTTACTTCATGTAGGGTTTCATCTGTTCAACAGTTCAGGGGCTCCTTTGTCTTTTTTTACGCCTCATAATGCTTAAAAGGTTTTTTAGGGGGAGACTAATAGGGCTCAACCAATATGATACCGACATCGATACTGGGGAGACAAATAATCCGATACTGATATATCGGCCGATATCTTTCTATCATCTTCGTAGATATAAATATAAACATTCATTGTGTTGATCCCTCAAATGCAGTTATCAAACAAAAGATATTTAATGAAGACAAGATGGTCACAACGTGAAAGTAACTGCGCATGTACGTGCATCACCGTTTGACACTCTGGAGAGTCATGATGTTTGTTGTCATCCATACAGCGCCCTCTGCTGGTGATAGAGAGCTGCTAGTTTAATACAATGAAACACAAATGAACTCATAATTGACTGATGAATAAATCGAGTAATATCGCCACATATCTTTGATTAAATTAGCCGATAGTCACTGATATTCTAATATCGGCCGATATTATCGGCTGGTTGATTAATCACTCGTCTCTAGAGATTATTCAGGACTGCAGGAAGGCTGTTTGTGTGAATGTTTTGATAATAAAAACCAATCTGTTTTCATTTGAACATTTTACACAATGTTCCATTTTTTCAGGAAATGAGTTTGTGCATACAATGCTGCTTAAATCTAACAGACGTGTTAATGTAAGGAAGTGGAAGACGTTTCTCACCATGAACTCGTCTAGCATAGTGAAGAGAAGACGTGTCATAAAAATACCAATAAATGAATTCTATTTTAGTTTCATGGACCTGCAGCTGTGAATGTTTGCTCACTGTCATGAAAGAAACAACAATTCAATCTAGAAGGAAAGATTGAATCTGAATAATGAAAAGCATCAACAATGAGACAATGACTAGAAATGTACCTGTGTGTGTGTCGCTGTGTGCAGGGTGTGTATGATAATCTGACAATGGCAGTCTGATATACGGTACTTTATATATATATTCTGTATATTCGAGAAGACCAGTAAAACATCAGTCACAGCCACACAGGCTGACACTTATTTGGTTTTGGTGACAGACCGGTCAATCAATGAATCTCCATTGTAAATTTGGTTTGTGTTGATTTTGGTAGCCCCTGTGGACAAAGCAGTACCTCTTTGCACACTGAGTCCGTTTTTTCCGGTTGCTTTTTTTTGGCTCCGTAATCTGAAAAAAAACACGTTACGCACAGACACCTTGCACACTGAGTCCGATGCGTTTATTTTTTTTATTCATTCCAAAAATTCACAGTATGAGACAAAATGCCTCTTACTCATCACGCAGAGTGATCAAGAAGTGAAGATGATTTTCAGGTTCTTTCAACCCTTGAAAAAAACCAACGGGGTCCGTCGACATGAAAACAAGACAAGAGCGAGGAAAGTTTCCCGTCAATAAAGGAGAGCTGCAGAATCATCCCCATCGCTTCTAGGTGTATTTCAGGATGTCATTGGTCCAGTTTGATACGCTGCTCTCTATACTGTAACCACACATTGAAAAGAACACCACCAATTTCCGTGAAGCATATGATCCTGAACAGCAGCTGGCAGTATGTTTGAGTTAGGGACACAGACAGCCACGCACACACACAGGGATGGATGCGAAATAACGCAGAAAATTGAACTTGTTCTGAAAGATATAATGACAGACAAAAGTTTCGGGAGTCAGTGTGCAAACATGATTGACATAACATGGGGACCTTTTTTTTTTTTTTTTTTTAAGTGCGTCAATTTCGGACGCTGCTTTTGTTCTGTTCATTTGAAAGTAGTGTCATTTAACAAAATATCTCATTCTGCGTTCTTTCAACAGTCAGATGTATCTCTGACTTTTAAACTTTGACAAGGACTTTGTATAAAGAAAAAAAAGGGGGGGGGGGCTACATTTAATGTCAGGATACATGGTTTATTTATTGAAAGTTGCGATGATGATTAAACACTAAAGCTGAATTAAAGTCACTGTGTTCCTCTCTTTCAGAGCCTTCTGCACTGTGACGGTGTAAACAACCAGACCTACATCTGTGAGTCGGGACACTGCTGCGGGGAGTCTCAGTGCTGCAGCTACTACTATGAGCTCTGGTGTAAGTATCCTGCTTTACCTTTATTCTTCTTTTGCCTTTAAGCTTTTTAAAACCTCCCTCTATATTCCAAACCCACACAAGCCGTTAATAGTGCTTTTACACTTGCACAAAACTCCTGAAAACCTCTTGATATTTGCAGGACGAGCTGCATGTGTGAACACAAACGGCCGAGTTTTTCACTCAGACTTTACCCGGAGTTTCTCCTGCCAGCCCCCTAGCTGACCCATTTCCTAGTCAGAACTTTGAAACCACTAATTTATTTTAAATCATCTGCGAGGAAACAATGTAATATGGTTTGCCGAGTGTGGCTAACGTTAGCACCAGCGAGTATGAACATGAACAAAGTAACGCTGCTGCAGCAGCAAAGAGGAGAGACGTGGTGTGGGAGTGTGTTAGTTTGAAAGTGGTCTATTCATTTAATATGAAATCAATGAGGAAATGAAGGCGTGTTTCCAGCTCGGTGAGAGGGAGGAGATGGAGAGAAACTTGAGGTTCATTGAAGATAACCTGACCAGCTTATGTTCACGTACTTCAGTTACCATAATAAGATTTTTATAAACCTGTTTTTCAACAAAGGACGTTTAGTTTGACAAAAGATAAGATCAGGCTGCATAGTTAAGTCCTGTTGACCTTTTGTACTTTCATATTGAAACTAAGCATACAAGAGGGCAAACGTAAACACAACTTTAGTCAGCCTCTTGACTACAGTAAGTAACTGTAGAGTGGAGGTCTGGATGCATTTTAAGAAGCGTACCTAAAGCCTGGCTCACACTACAGGAGTTTTAAAATCCTCCCCAATTTTGAGATGGGGTGGCACCACACACGTGGAGAATCTCAACAGATATATCATCCCATTATCTCAAGCATGCACACACTAGAAACTGTGAAAATCATGTAGTACAGGATTTAAGATTATCATGTAAACAATGGAGTCTGCGGTTAAATGAAGGATTATACACAACTGCTGTCTTCGTGGTAAATGGACTTAAGCTAGTATAGCGCTTTTCTAGTCTTCTGACTACTCGATGTGCTTTTAAACCACATGTCACACCTACACATTCACACACTGATGACAGAGGCTGCTATGTAGTGAGACCATCAAAAGTAATCAATCCTGTTCATACACATTCATACGCCGCTGACGAAGCAGCAGGAGCAAGTTGGGGTTAAGTGTCTTGCCCAAGGACACATCGGACATGTTGCCACATGAGCTGGGGATCGAACCCTCGACCTTTAGGGTGAGAGACGACGACTCTACCACTGAGCCACAGCCATCCTGAGGTGTGGAGTTCATTTTTGACTCTCACAGAAAATTGGGAATAATTAATTGGAGTCCTTATGAATGCACAGCAGCAGCAGAGACGCATTATACTGAGAGACATAATGTATAGTTTACACACTTTCTGTTAGGGATGTAACGATTCACTCAACTCCCGATACGATTCACGATACTGGGTTCACAATACGATTCTCTTAAGATTTATTTTACAAAATAAGACTGTAGACAAATTATGACTGAAAAAGATTCCTTTCATTTTTTCATGAAAACACCAATGCACCTCGTAATCTCTTTGGCTCTTACACTCGTTTGGGTGAGCGAGGCTACAAACCTGCTTGTTAGTATGGTTTGGCCTCCGCAGCTGCCATGATAACGCCTGCTTGTTACAACCAACCACCTCTGCTCTACAGCTGCTGACGCTCACGATAACTGCGATTCATTTCTCAGAGTATCGATGTGAACCTTGACACCTTTGAATCGATTTTTAACTGCCTCACGATTAATCTTTACATCCCTACTAGAGACACGGGCAGTCGTGTGTAGTGGGGTGTAAGTGGTGTGTTTTAGTTTTTTTTCTGCCTGTTTTGAACTGAACTTTAGATTGTTTAATCTCACAGTACAAGTCCTTTGTAGAAAACTTCATGACAAATGGAAGGAGCACAGGTGGTTCTTTAACAATGACGTTTTACTGGAAGTTCTTTTCTTACACTTTATGATCAAGAGAAGCTTTGTATGAAATCATATGTTTTTAATCAACTCTCCTGTCAGCAAATTGTCCACATATAAGAACATTAATTGTTGCTGTTTATTTTCCTGCAGGGTTTGGCTAAAATACGTGAACATGTGGTCAAACTATGGTGACAAATATGGGGTTGCTAAAGAGAGAATGTTTGTGAGGCACTAGCACTGGGTGCTTTGTCATAGAGACAACAGGTCCTATGCAATAAAATTCATAATGCAACACACAGAGTGGAGCATGTGTTTTCACTGTGTTACAAGCAGATGTTGGCAGTATTTGATCTGCAGTTGTTATGTTTGTGTTAGCAGCAGGCACTTTGTTACATCACCACAAGCTAGAATAGCGTTTTGTAAGTGCTCTACAGTAAATTTCACGTACCGGTAACGCTGTTCTTATTTCTCTTTAGGGTTTTGGTTGGTGTGGGCAATCATCTTCATTCTGAGCTGCTGCTGTGTGTGTCACCATCGCCGCACAAAGCACAGATTGCAGCAGCAGCAACGGCAGCACGAGATCAACCTCATCGCTTACCGAGAAGCACACAACTACCCCTCTGTGCCCTTCTACTTCAGTAAGCGCTATGGATAGGCTTATCAAACTGAATGTGTAACTCCTGAGGTTGTTGCTTTTTTCCCCTACTAAAATCAATTCCTTGACAAATGAGGACTATTTCTGCAGGTACTCTGAAAAATAAATGCACTAAGTAAAAACCTTCAGATTCAAAATAGACCCAGAAACTCTATGGAGCTTGAATAGGTTGTAACATCCCTTCAGAGAAATGTGCTAATCCAACCTTTGCTACACTTGTCCTCAGCTCTAGGAAGCTTTTTAGCATCTTTCCGCTCACTGTTCTGGCTCAGTCTCACAGCATGTTCTTTCAGCTGCAACAAGCAAAAGGTGCTGATAAATTGGGCGGCAGTAGCTCAGTCTGTAAGGACTGTAAGGACACACCAGAGTTGCCGCGTTTCAGTTGCAACAAGCAACGTGAACGCCTCGATGAGTACCTTTGTTCTGTTAGCTAATACCTGATGATAACAACACACCAAGTGATACTTTGTGTGCAAAAAATAACATGACATGTCCACAGATAGAACCTGCACGATACTATCGGTGTGATTGATTTAATCAAACAAAGAGAGGACTAAGTTGCTAATAAACACGATAGATACAGCTTCAACATTACTGTTGATGCACGTAGCGGCCATGTTGGATTTGAACTCGGGCTACTGAAGTTGCTCTGAGTTTCCGAGTTGGGATTGCGACTTTAGAGGGACGTTTGTGATGACATATCAGACCAGCAACTCCGAATTTCTGACTTCTAAGATCAAATGGAACGCACCTTAAGTAAATACGTAAAGCTGGGAACAACAAAGCTGCACAGTTAATTTGATGATACATTTATTCTATCATTTTGTGTCCCCAATATTCTGTATACTCAGCAAACTTCTCACCCTTTATTTACTACTGGTGTATAGAGTCTATACTTTTTTTTTTTGCTTGAGACCATTACTGGGCCTTGCAGCTACGAGTTTTATTTGTCAGGTGTTGTTGACCAGTTAAATCTAGAAGACGTTTAAAACCAGTGACAAACAAAGCTATAGTTCAGGCTCAAATGTAACGTTGACACTGAGATGTACCCGTGGTTCCACACAGCGTCAGAACCATCCCTGTTTGCATGCCCCAGTTTTCAGGAAACGGCCAGTATTGCTCTCTTGGTACCTCGCCAGTGTTGCAACACCATCTCTCACAACAGCCCTGAGCACAAAATTGACCCAGAAATTAGCTTTTGTTTTGTCACAATTTCCCCCCTATTGCTTTGGGAATGCTTGACTGGTGGTCTGGCAAGTTCAGAAAGGTCACACTGAAGTTTAAGGAGTCAGACGCTGATATTTGTTTAAAGCTAAAAAAATAATCCATGTAATTGTTTCTTATGTATATTTGCTCTTTGTTGTACTCAAACTGTTTTTTCCACCGTTTTCTCTCCAGGGTTTCTGCCAAACTACCTCCTGCCTGACTATGAAGAGGTGGTCAACAGGCCACCGACACCCCCCCCTCCCTACAGTGCCTCACACACAGGCCCCTCCTCAGTGGCCTCGAGTCCACAGGCTCCCGAGCAGCAAGAGGGACATTTTCCAACCACCCAGTCCACTGCAGTGACCCCGGTCTCTGACGGTCTGTGTTGCAGACCCAGCACAGACGAACCACAACCCCCAACTTTAGACTTTCAGCCAAAGCCTGACAACAAGCCCTTGCAGACAGCACAGGATCCAGGAAGGATTCTGCTGTCGGATGGGGTTAGCAGGGAGGGATTTACCAGCCAAGAGAAAAGAAGTGGAAGTGGGGACGACACCTGCAAAGACCCCCTGCTGAAGGACCTATCAGAGGGTTGTGCTGAGGACAAAGATCGACTCCCCATTGGAAGGAGGAGGCGATTCACAGGGGACTCTGGGATTGAGGTGTGTGTGTGTGGAACACGTGGGAGTAACAGCTTTAGTGGAGCCGGAGGGACGGGCCAGGAAGGCAAGGAGTTGAGAGAGCTCGAGAGCTTGCTGGGACGTGAGGGAGATGACGGGGGGGAGGCGGAGGGGGAAGAGGAGGTGGGCGACTTCTGCGACAGCTGCGGTCATCGAGCCTCCTTCAGCGTAGAAGAGGAGCAGGTGCTGGGCGGGCTGGAGAGACGGGCCGCACGTGGGCCGTCAGCACCTTCTCAGCCGGCTCACCAGATAGGCAGCGCTGCGCTCCACCCTCCGGTGTGCCTCCTCCTCCACACCATCAATGAGCAGGAGGGGCCACACAACAGCACCAGCACTGAGCCCCAGGGCTGAAGCACACAAACACACACAATTTTGTGTCAGAGGGAAGGAGAGAGCACTTGACTCAAAGCAAGGAGGCATATGCTTTGGTCTGAGCAAGTGTCTCATCAAAATACTTTCTCAGTGAGTGTTTTAATGAGTGTGTGTCTTCGATAAAACAAGGGTGGGAAGAGGAAGTGGAATCTCAGCTAAATGATTGAGATGAAATTGTTGAGAAGGCCTGCTCCTCCCCACACTTTAATGGTGGCCTTAACCTGTGTATTTTGGGTTATATTTGGGAAGTACAAGCCCTAAAACAGCCTGTGGCAATTAAGACTTCTCCCACTGCACACACACACACCTTCAGTCGTCCTTTTTATGCAACAAAAGCTACCGATACACAAAAGCTAAAGCTTTGACGTCAGGACGGGACACTCGCTGCCCAGGCTGAATGCAGCTCTCCTCAGCAGGTGCTTGCAAAAATTGTGCAAAGCTGTTCTCTGCTGGCAGGACACTACATAGAAAAAGAAACACACACAGAGAGTGCAATGTGGATTACACACAGTGTGTGCTTTTGCAAACTGATACTGTACAGGGACACAAGAACAAGACTGTGTGGAAGGTCCCGTTCGACTCATGCTTCTAAAGTGCTTCTTCAGCGTTTAAAAACCGCCCTGCCTCGTGTTTTTGTTGCTCTCTATCTGCCCCGCTAGTGATAGGGAAATATAAGTGCATTAATAAATCTTCATGTCAGCAGTTCTTATTTTGCACAGAATGTAAATATGTTTGTAAAAGAAGCTTTTAGCTACAGAATCAAAAGAGAAAATGTGTCATTTCTTAAATTCAGTCTTAAATTGCAGTACATGATCAGTCTTTAGGGCTTTGTTGCAGCGTCTGTGAGAAACGGACCTCTGTGAATTGCCAGTAGGGAATGCAACAGATTCACTTTGTACACAATCAGTTTCTAAATTAATGTAATGAATGTTTGTAGTATGTGCCTACCCCCCTCACCCCACCCCAAAAAAAGTAGAATTTTCACCAACAATGATACGCATCAGTGAAAATGACCGACTACGTCAAAGCAGGTACCAAAACCAGGAAAAGAACATTAAGCTATTTAGAGATTACACCTGAGATGGGCAACGTCAGACCTCAAACTTTGTGTCAGTCACTTCAGTCGATTTCCACCATCACCAGCTTCACAGTATAAAAACAGACGTATTCACAGTCATTGTTTTAGATTTTCACATTCACTTATTACCACACATTTGCAGTATTTAATAATTAAATATTTATAACGGCGTCCTGCACAGTCCTTTAAGGCTGATTGCAGTTAAGTGGACTGCGTAACTTTAAAAAAAAATATGGCTTGTTGAAAGATTTTTATGAATGGATGAGCCTGCCAATCTTCTGCATTTGTGCAATCAAGTCTAAGACAGGATATACATCTTCAAAGGAAAACAAATCAGTGTATGTGTTTTGGATTTTTCATTTAAAGGAGATCTATAATGCTGATCTGCATATAAAAACATACATTCAATGTTACAATGTTGGATGTCCATACTAAACCTCCGCAACGTTTTTTTTTTTAACACAAGAGACATTGTGTTGGTTTAGTCCCCGGATGTTGTTTCCTGCTGCTCTGAACGAGACGTTACGAGAGCTTTGGCGAGACTTGGCCAGAACTTGATGATTAGAGCAAAGCATGGAGCGAAGTTGTAGGGCATACCCACCCCGGCAGCTCATTCATTCAAATTTCCCTGCGACTGCAAGCAGAGATGGCAAATCGGCGGAAAGTGGGCACGTGGGAAAAGGAGGGGTGGGGGCTTAAAGAGACAGTAGCTGAAATGAACCGTTTCAAACGGACTGAAATGAGAGATTTTACTGACGCCAGTATCAGATAAATAAGGAGATTTGAGCTACACATCTTGCAACGCTACTCAAAAGGTGTCCCAGACTGACATAATTAATGCTGAGAGTGAGTATAATAGATCTCCTTTAAAGGATACTAACTACATAGTTAGGTATCTTACAAAGGTTGTAAATACCGTAACAGCTGTTTGTAAGTGAACAGCCAGACTTTTCAGACAAACATGTTTTTCTAATATAAGAATTTTACCTAACTTGCTTTTTTAAAACAAAAAGTCATTAATGGTTGTAAGAATAATCCAAAGCAGCAGAAATCAGAGAAAAGTAAAGAATCAGACTGCGTTATAGAATGACAGTTAAAGTTTGTACATGTTCTTGGCTATAAATAAAGAAGCATGTGTGTCTTCTGTAATGGACACGCACTTCAATTTAACGAGCAATATTTACAATGCACTGCAGATAGAAAACAAAGACCAAAAAGAAGAACACTAGGCGCATTACAATCTTAAATAAACAGTTCTATTGTTGTTCAGTCATCAGTTTGAAACGCCTTTATGAGCACGGATATTTTGAATCCGATACAAATTAGACAGATGTTGATGATGAATGTGCCATGAAACATGTCTGCTTTGTCAAACTTACAAACTGATTTGTTATATGTAACTGTTTTTGTTTTCTATCTGATATCAACTGGAACTGTTTAATTTGACGTGCCACTTTGTCGGGCTAATGTATCGCCTCTGTAATGACTTTCCTTGGCACACACTCTAAACACATGTTAATGTCTGCAAAGCACAAACGTTTCAGCCAACAGTCTCACAGATTCATATACACCACCCAAAACACTTAGAAAAGAAGATGTCACCCAAAAGCACAAGTACAATTGTAACGTGAACTTTCTGTGTTACCAGTAGGATGCCTCATTTTATCAACCAATGCCTGAACATACTCTAAAGTGCTTTATATGTTACTTCTTTTCGTGAGCTGGAAAGTACCAGTGTGTAATTGTGGTACATGTAGTACCAAGATGAGCTATTTTTCATATCAGCTGAATCCTTTAAAAAAATTATATTGAAACTGTAGAAAATTTCAGAACCACTTTATATTTCCAAATAGTGCATTATATTCTGTAACGAGTTGGTTGCTTTCATAGTTTTTTATGAAATCATTAGCTTTATTGTCATGGACAGATTTATAGTTCTCTCTCATTATGGGTATTATTATTATTTTTTTCTGTAAAGAGAAAATGTAACTTCTTTTGAGAATGATCCTGAAGTTATGTGAAGGGTACGTTAGACTGACAATACAGTTGAAGACTTGTTAACAAGATCAGGGGCCTCTCACCAAAGACACGTTTTCGTTCTTCACAGGTGCGTGAGGTGGTTTTGCACATATTCTTTGAATGTTCTGATCATAAGCCATTTATTAAAACAACCGAGATGGATGTATGTTCAATAAACATGCCCTTTTAAATTTGAGATGACTCTTGTTTTTAAAACAAATAGTAAACGTATTAGAACACATGTTAATTGGACTTGAGAAGAAAAGATGATTAGAAGAAATCATCATTTCAATATGATCATTGAAGGTCAAATTATGCAAAATACACTTTACCATGTTTTTCTAACACTAAAATGTGTCAGACAAACCCCCCAATTATGAGAGAAGTCCATCCTCCGTATTTTACCTGCTCCACTTTTCAGAAAATGTGTGCTCGAACAGGCTGTTTTGAGATTTCCCTTCATGACATCACAAAGCGCAGTAGCCCCTCCCCCAGGTGGGTGACACTCCCACAGCTCTGTGTTTGTTCTGCCGTCTTAGTCCGCCTTCTCACAGTAAACAATAGGGCATGGAACAACAAAGCCTGAGCCACCCAAGCCCTTTTAGAGGGGCGTGGTCAGACACAGCTCATTTGCATTTAAAGCTACAGACACAGAAACAGCCTGTTCTGAGCAGGGCTGAAATAGAGGGGTTTTATTATAGGCATGATCAAATACAGGATCAGAGTGGATTTATAACAAGATGCATCGGAGACATGTTTTGGGTCGCTCTGAGACTTATTTAAGCTGGTTGAAAATGAGAATATTATGTGACCTTTAACTAATTCAGTAAGTTGATACATTTTGAATTCAGATTAAAATGGAGGGATCAAAATAAGAGTATTCGGAATAGGTGACGGGCAGTGATGAATGTGATGAGATGATTTTAGGGTGCAATTTTATAGTTAGATAAGACAGAGTATACAAGGGTTTTTAAGGATGGATCTAAAGGGATAATAGAAGAGAACAATGGTCCTGCAGGTTCCAAAGATTGGGAGCAGCATTGGGTAATCAGGGACAACATGCCCAAACAGAAAGGGAGTCGAGATGCAGCTGGGGGAATTCAAAAGAAGAGGTCAAAATTACCAGGCAAAGAATTCAGGAACATGAAAAATACCCTTGACATTACAAGGAAGCATCCAGATGGACTTTGTAAACATGACCAGGTACCAGTAAAAAAAAAACATGACCGAGGCAATGAATGTATCAGGACCATATACTGTAGATCAGGAGGACCATAGACTGTAGATCAGGACCATAGACTGTAGATCAGGACCATAGACTGTAGATCAGGAGGACCATAGACTGTAGATCAGGAGGACCATAGACTGTAGATCAGGACCATAGACTGTAGATCAGGAGGACCATAGACTGTAGATCAGGAGGACCATAGACTGGAGCAGGTTTAAGTTGAGTGGTGCTGTAGGATCTATCCACCTCCAGAGGATGGCAGTGATGCAACACCAAGGAAGAAAACTGCCATAAAAGCTCAAAGAAGACGAAGAAGAAAACTAGCATATGGTTCAACTGCGTAAATAGGATCCTAATAAACTGTATAAAAACAGGCCGTGATGTCACAGGGCTGTTGACCAGGAAGTCAACCGGACACTGCTCAGTCTGCGCAGACTAATATTTACAGTCTATGGTACAGACGAGCTGCAGGAAGGACTGAGACAGAGCAGACTTTGAGTGGACTTTGTACTCGACATAATGTCTGGAGAAAAGAGGTAAGATACTCAAATATGTAAATATATAAATATAATAAATAATAAATAATAAATATATAAGACGTCATATCTAAATGTCTCCTAACGTTGAGTTAACGCTGAGACGGAGCTGTTCTTACGTTCATTAACGTGAATTAAACCATGTTTTTGACTTAATGTACTTTATTTGAATATTTTCCACATGCCAACAAACAGAAGGTTGTCATATGGACGTTTGATAAATACTGTAAATATTAGTTTATTACGTATTATATGAACTCTTTTGCAGCGCGTGTGCCAAAGGCTTCGTTGATGGCGCCATTCACGTGGATGTCAAGGTATCATTAGCTAAACTGTACATGACTAATATCTCTCATTAGTTACAACTCGTAATGGTTTTGCATTGTTAAGGTGAATACTAATGCCTTTTTTCCCAATCATATTTAGGACACTTAGAGTGCATTAATGAATAACAACCTACTGTTTAATCATTATTTTTTATTACTCACCAATAGGATTATTATGGCAATGTGCTGAAAAACTTTTCAGACCTGAAGACCAATGCCTGTGTGACTCCGGACAAGCCCATCCCCGCCTTCATCCGTCAGGCTTTGAAGAAAGTGCACCCTGAAGTCACTGCCAGGTTTGTTCCAATCTCTGCTGTTGCTTCAGATATATCTACACATCCAATATATTTTCTCATTGTCGACTGCACAGCTCCTACATTGCACCTTTTGTACATTTTGTTTTTTATTTTTTACATTTTAAAATTCTGTTTTATATATTTGTAATTGCTTCTTATACTGTATTATTTAAGTTCTTGCTAGTTCTGCTTTATTGCCTTTGTTAATTGTTTAGCACCAATACACCAAGACAAATTCCTTGTATGTGTAAATGTACTTGGCAATAAAACCCAATTCTGATTCTGATTCAGATATCTCTTAGCCGCACACAGCTAAAATGATTTCCCTTCGTCTTCAGGTACTATGGCTGTGGTCTGGTGGTACCAGAGTGCTTGGAGGGCTGCAGGATACTGGACCTTGGCTGTGGAAGTGGGAGGGATTGCTACATGCTGAGTGACCTGGTGGGTGAGAAGGGTCATGTCATTGGCATTGACATGACAGAGGACCAGGTACTGTATATCAGCATCAGAGAACATAATTGCTTGTACAGATAATTCAACCAAAAAGTACATATTTCTTTCCTGGGAAAACGGGGTGAAGCCTTACTCGGTCTTGTAAAGAATAGCTTTCTCATTCTGGACTTTTATGAGACAAATTATGTTCCTAAGTATGTTTATATTTACCAATAAGACATATTGATTCAATTTCAGATGCAAATATAACTTCAAATACAACCAAACAAACGTTATAGTTTGGACATGGCATCACACAATTGCTCAATATGAAATATTCACCAACAGAGAGACTTCATACAAGTCTGTGTTCTCTTCTCTAGCTCAAAGTGGCTCTGACATACGTGGACTATCATACGACAGAATTTGGCTACAAGAAGCCCAACGTCAGTTTTGTCCAGGGCTACATTGAGGCCCTAACAGAAGCGGGTCTAGAGAAGAGCTCATTCGATATCATTATGTAAGAAGCCTTTCTTTTCTCTCTATCTCTCTCTGACTTTGTATTTTATTACATTATGATTGTGAAATAACACTTGTGTTGAATGTTGATTTTCTGCCACAGTTCCAACTGTGTGGTGAATCTCTCTCCAGACAAGAGGAGAGTGCTGGCTGAAGCTTACAGTGTGCTCAAGGTATCATTAAATATGCTCATTAAATATGACACTAATGCTTGGACACATCTGTATAGTTTGCATGGATATATACTTACTGCTGGACCTTATTGTCTTTAGGATGGTGGTGAGCTGTACTTCAGTGATGTCTACAGCAGTGAAACATTAACAGAGGAGATTAAAAATCACAAGGTCCTGTGGGGTACGTCAAATTAATATTCAACTGCAATAAAAGCTCACACAGACATGTGCCAGAAGGAATGACTTGATGTTTTCTGCTGGCAGGTGAGTGTATTGGTGGAGCGCTCTGGTGGAAGGATCTGCTACAGCTGGCTGAAGAAGTTGGCTTTAGCCCACCACGTCTGGTCACAGCCAGGGTCCTCACAGTCAACAACAAAGAACTGCAGCAAATTCTGGGTTTGCTACTATTTTTTTCATTTGTCTGTTTTCACACATACAGTCCTGAATATATCTAGAAAATTTCAGGACTGCGGCCCCTGAAATCTTCCTGAGTTTCTTATTCAGATATGTTCCTCACAGCGTGAAGTTTTCTCTATCAGAGGGGAGGGGGGTGGGGTCTCAGGAGGCAAGACATGATATAAAAAAAGACCCTGTAGAAATCAAAGATTGCAGTCAAAGCAACAGAGTCCAACACTACAGTGCCTTTATATCAATGCTACGTGTAATTGGACATATTTACAGTATCATTCGACATGTGTTTCAGTGTGCTGTTAATAGGAGTTTGGAAAAGTCTATTCTTTAACTCTATTCGTTAAATTATTGTGGTTTAATTGATTTACCTTAAGCCCACTTTGCAAGTTCCGCATAAGGTGGTGGTAAGGTGGTCACTTAGCAGAGAGTTAGTACAACACAAGCAAAGATCTAGAGAGGAGGAAACAACGTCAGTAAGTGCAAATGAACAGCTTTAAGTCTGATCGGACACACAGGTGCTGACAGGCAATGCACAGAGGCAAAGCACAACATCGACAGCTGTTCTTGAGAGTTCTAATCAGCATCAAACCCGTCTTAAATATCGTCATCGTCATAATCAAACAAAAACCATCATCATCATCATCATAGCAGGTGTAGAACGTACTATTTACATCAGAATAATGACAATAACACTTTATAATTCTGAGGCCTAAAGATGAGATTTGACCATTCAATGTATTATTTTTCAGTAGAATCTACATTGAAATGTTCCAGTGTGAGTGATTTAAATCATTTAATTATTTTTATTTTTTATATTATTGACTGTAATCTTTATGATATGTATTAGAGTGTTACATTGATTTATATTTGTGCTGCACAGCTCGGGTTTAAGTTAAATGTTATGGATTGTTCTATTTCAGGTTGACTCTATTTAATTCATTGACTTTCTCTTACCTGTTCTGAAATTCAGGTGACTGCAAGTTTGTCTCCGCCAACTACCGCCTGTTCAAGGTGCCTAAAGGCAACGCCAAGTCCTGTCAGGTTATATATAACGGAAACATTACAGGAGTGGAGGACCGCTTTGAGTTTGACTGTCAGCACACGTTCAAGGTCTTTGGATCCTGCAAAACAAGAACAGCTTATTAAAAAAACAAACAATGTATGCAAATGATGTCATATGTGGGTGTATTTCACAGGTAGGTGAGGTGGTGGAGGTTGATGAAGAGCTCGCCACCATCCTGACCCATTCCAGATTTAAGGAGGACTTTACTTTCAAGCCACCTGGAGGCCCCTGTGAGCCTTGCGCAGTCAAACCTAAGGTCAGTGTCACAACTAAATTCCTGGATGTGGAAATGTCTCTGTTTTTTTTGTTTTGTGTTGAGCGCTAAAGGTCAGTTTGTGTGTGGTGTTGGTTTCAAATGTGTGACACACCCAGAGAGCCCCACTGTCTCACTGTGCACTGAGCTACACACACACATGTGCAACAGGACGCTTGCTGCAAGATCTTATACACACACAGACTCGCATACCCACTCAAACATACTTACACACACATTCACACGCACAAGGTCAAGCAGCTGTCTTGGAGTCATAACCAGACTGTGGAGTCATGCTGGGGAACCTTGAACAGGGAGGAATGTTCTCTTCTCAGCTAATGGAATGCCATCTTATCAGTTCTCATGGCCGTTCTGTGCACACATACACACATCTACAAACAACACTTTGTAGTTTTAAAACACAAACACAATCTTTCCAGCAAGTGACATGTTATTCTCCAGTTAGGGGGATTGCTGCTTTGTTTATGCAGAGCAAAGAAGTGAATCCAATTTCTCTGCGATTTATACAATTTTGTTCCATTGTTTAACCTTTGGACCTGCCCTCTGATGTGAAATAACGTGCCAGAGATACTTTCTCCAATCAACACGCCTGGATGGTGATAATAGTAATAAAAGAGTCTTTGGTCTGGTTTATGCAGCACAGCTACTGGGAAACGCTGATTTAATGAACAACCAGTGTTTGATAAAAGAGGCACGTGCATCAACCTGCATCTTAAAGCTCAGTGTAAAACTTGTATTCTGCTAATAAATAATGTTCTGCATAACTGGTGTTTATGTTAGAATATTAGGAAAAATGAGAATTCATTCCGAATGTTTCTACATTCCTTATTTGACAGAAATGGACTCTTACAATACACCCTAAAATGTTGTCTGGATTTAGGCTGTATAATCCTAAGGATTTCTTCCTTTTTGAACTTTTGTCACAGGCCGGCGTTGTGGATCCTTTTGAACTGGCCTCACAGCTGGAGAAACAGAGTCCAGGATCAGCCACAGGGGGATGCTGCAGCACAAAGTCTGCTTCCTGCTGCAAGTGATGGTGGGAAGAGCACTGTGATATACAGGCCCTGCATATTACTGTGTATGCATAATAATAGGAACTGAAGTGTGCTGACTTAATTATGCCCAATGCTTTGTCATTGTGTTGTTTGTTCAAGTTTAAATGAATCTTTACTCACACATTAACATGTGTCTTACTGATCTATGGTGTACCCTTCCAAGACAATCTCATTTGCTTTGAAATATGATTGAAAATAACTATTTTGCTTAATAAAACATTATGTTGGTTTTGTATCAAGGCAAGCCAAGAATTACCCAAAATGTGAGGTTTGTATGTCTTGTAAATTGTAAGAAACTGTATTTATTCCCGAATTTCCCCCCGGGGATTAATAAAGTATTTCTGATTCTGATTCTGATTCTGATTCTTCAAGAGACCTTCTCTCCAAAGTAAAATATATCGATTTTATATCTGGCCCATTTACGCCTTTATTTTGGACTTTTGCCATTGTTGCCTTTACAAATGACCACACGACTGGTGTAGTAACTCTGATTCTAATGTTTAGTTATGCTTCATATTGACTGATTTTGCACTATTGTGAGCTATGCTACAGCATTCTAATGATCATCACTGTTATAATGTATTTTTTAATTGTTGCTACGGGTAAACGTTGTCAATCAGAAAAGTGTTTTGTTTTCATTTGCATACACTATATATGTATTTATTTATTGTGGGCTCCTTACAACAGAAGCATAGACAAGAAATAGTCTGCACAAAACAGCAGGAGGATCTGCATTTAAGTTGAAGTATGCCTTTAAAATTGTTCTTGGTGGGTAGACAAGTCCTGTGACATGATATACTGTTACAATGATTGACAGTGAGTCCCAACACGCCATGGGTTTCCAACATAAATCTTTGAGGTCAAATTAAAATGATATTTTTGTTCCACAGAATAATGGATTTCTTTGCTAATTTACTCTCTTTTTCTTTTCCTTGTGAAGTAAAAAACCTATAAACTCTCCAGGCCTTCTAACATTCTTTAGGTTGATTTAAATATCTTTGGTTGAATTGCTTTTAACACCCACCTTTAGTGGTCCCCATGGAGTACTTACAAAAAAAAAAGTTTTCAATTTTCTTTAAATCACATTTGGAGCCGTTGTGCCAATTAGCATGCTCTTAATAAATGATTTATTGCAATACAACACAAATAAAATCAAGTAGCCTATCTAAAAAAAACTTTTGGGTTTGAAAATACTTTTTTCATGTAAAACAAAAAATGATGTCGATTATATTTTAGAACGTAGTGCTCCGCACATGTTCATCTTTATTTACTGATAACTTTATTCCTTATGTATTTTAATATAAGATTAATTTAGTCAAAAATCTGTTTAAAAAAGTCACGAGCAGAGTCCTGACTATCTCTTAACATGAGGTGCACTTGTTTTGGAATGTGATTCGCGAAGGAGGCTGCGTACGCCCCGCCTCCCAGCCAGTGACCCGTTCTGATTGGTCCCCGCCGTCGCCTGTCTTGGGGACATCAGGGGAGGCACGAGTTGGCCCATAAGCCTGCGCTCGCGAGTCATCAGTGTCGGACACGTAGTGGGAACGAACAGGTCCCGATGCACAAGTCACGGCAACCCTCGGCGGAGATGAAGGCGGACTCCGACTGGCTCTGAATTTTAAAAGCCTTTTTCATTCAGGAGGTTGGTTGCCAATGGTTATCAATATGGCAGAGCCGTTATCCCAAGAACCCACCGCTGCAAAAATGGCGTCACTTAACCGGGTCCGAGCTTTGGCGATGATTTTCTTAACTGTCACTGGCTGTTGTGTCTCCCCGACAAGTGGCAAGGAAGGGTCCGAGGAGACCGTCATCATAGGGCTGCGACTGGAGGACACGGACGACATTTCTTTCATGGATAGGGGCTACCTGCGCGTGAGTGAGCGGTCTAGGGTGAAATTAAGAGTGTACGGGCACAACATCAACAACGAGACCTGGTCCAAAATTGCTTTCACGGAACATGAGCGGAGCAGGACGGTTGGGAGCCTTGACAGCTCCTCGGGGGATAACCAGAGCCAAGAGGATTTCTCCGGCTTGCATCCCTGCGGTATTAGGACTTCGGATATAATTATATTGCCCAACATCATTCTGAGTCGAAAAACATCCGGAATAGTTGAAATTGATGTCAAACCACTGCGAAAGACGGAGAGGAGTAAGTCGTATTACCTTTGTATCGCCACCGCGACACCGGCTGTAGCCGGGATGCACGACCCTTGGACGGAGAACACCTGGATCTACCACGACGGGGATGACACTAATGTAATAGTGGTGGAGGAGAAAAAGTTTCTGCTGCCTTTCTGGCTCCAGGTTATCTTCATCTCCATGTTGCTTTGCTTGTCGGGTATGTTCAGCGGGTTAAACCTGGGGCTCATGGCTCTGGACCCCATGGAGCTCCAGATAGTGCAGAACTGCGGCACGGAAAAGGAGAAGAATTACGCCAAAAAAATAGAGCCGGTCAGGAGCCAAGGGAATTACTTGCTTTGCTCGCTCTTGCTCGGAAACGTGTTGGTGAACACCACGCTGACTATTCTGCTGGATGATATCGCTGGTTCCGGGTTGATTGCGGTGGTCATGTCCACCATCGGAATAGTGATTTTTGGAGAAATTGTGCCACAGGCCATCTGCTCAAGACATGGCCTCGCTGTCGGCGCCAACACCATATTCCTCACAAAGTTCTTCATGCTGCTCACCTTCCCTGCGTCCTACCCGGTGAGCAAGCTGCTGGACTACCTACTGGGACAGGAGATAGGAACCGTGTACAACCGGGAGAAGCTTCTGGAGATGCTGCGCGTCACGGACCCCTACAACGACCTGGTGAAGGAGGAGCTGAACATCATCCAGGGCGCGCTGGAGCTCAGGACTAAAACCGTGGAAGACGTGATGACACCACTCAGAGATTGCTTCATGATCCCTGGGGATACCATCCTCGACTTCAACACCATGTCCGAGATCATGAAGAGCGGCTACACGCGCATCCCTGTCTACGAGGGTGAGAGGTCCAACATAGTGGATCTGCTGTTTGTCAAGGACCTGGCGTTTGTGGACCCGGATGATTGCACCCCGCTGAAAACCATCACAAAGTTTTACAGCCACCCGTTGCATTTTGTGTTCAATGACACCAAGCTGGATGCAATGCTGGAGGAGTTTAAAAAAGGTGAGACAGCTCCTTAGAAAAACCCATCTTTTCTCAAATATTCATATTGATCATTTACCTTTTCAGATCCCAAGATAAAAGTCTTCTTTTTACTTTAACCTTTCTGTTGACTCTTAAGTGACAAAGGTCATGGCACATGCAGGTTGACCTTTCACCTGTCCACCCTGCCCCCTTTGATGAGGCAGTTATGTAATAGTATATTAGAGGTTATAGAGGAAGCCACAGCTTGTCCCTTTATACTGATTTAATCCGTGTGCTGCCTGTGGAAAATCTCAAGGTGTGTGAGTGAATCCTAAACACTTTAAACGGGGGATGCAATGATGTGTCAATAAACATCTGTATATTGGCCTTGTTTACAGACATCATTGGCATACTGACACCAATGTCAGTAGCCAATGTGTATCTGTCCTGTCACATTCATTTAATGCTGGTAAAGCCGACCTTAGTGCTGAGTGAAATAAAGACTTTATTGTGAAGAAAAGTTACCTGTTGGACAAACTCTGTTTTGTTTCCAAGAGGAGGAACTATTAACAACAGTATGAATACATCCAGTCACATAGCTAATTTGAAAAACACACACAAAGAATTATGAAGGTGTAGTGATACAAATATTGGTATCTAAATCGGCAATCGGCTAAATAGTTATTTTAAAGATTGGTATTGGCCCTGATTTTCACAACCAGGTGCATCTACTTTAAACACGATTTTCAGGAGGAAATGCTGGAGGAGAACTTTTGTACCCTTAAAGAAACTCCAGGTTGTGATGGAAAAAGAGGAAGAATATGGCACTGTTTTGGCATTTCTAATCAAAGCAGTGAAGCAGCCTCATCAGTAGTGAGGTGAACTTAACACAGCCTCACCGGTCACTTCCTGTAGCAGGGAGGAGGTGTCCTTATCTTCCTCCATCGCTTCCATTCACTGTTAATGTTCACACAGTTTCTCTCTCTCTCTCTCTCCTCCTCCTCCTTCTCTGTGTCTTACTTTCTTCCTCTCACTCCTACCCCCCCCCCCCCCTCTCTCTCCCCTCTCTCTCACACTCTGATTTGTGAATGCATTAGGGGACATGTGGGAATGGTGCAACGGCGGTGCTAAGGTTATCAGGTGGGGGCATCTTGTTTGAGAACCTGCTTAAATCCCTCTCTACCTCTCTTGTGCTTGCCTCTGAATGATGGTGGCGATAACTCCTTTTGTCCAGGCCTGGAATGCAGTCGTGTGGATAATGAATAACAGCCTCTAAAACCCTCGAGCCCCTCGTGTGTTGCGTGTGTGTTTATGCGCATGGTGTTTGTGAAAGATGTTTACCTCACCCATGGTTTACCTGATGTTTTGCATAGCCACCCCCCTCTCTGTTGTTGCCTCTGACTAAGCTATTCCTGGCAGTGTTTGAGGATTTGGTACCAGTCTGTTCTTTTAATGTCCAGCCAGCTATAGGTGTGACCTGAAGGTACATTAGCACTCCTGCTCAACCCCTGATTCATCAATACTTTTGCGAAAAAGCACAGTTGATGCATTGCGTGCAAATGAGAATACTCACTTTGCTTTAAGAGGATTAATTGGGTGTAAAAACAGAACAAACCATTCAGCTCCATTACCAGAAATTAGGTTTAGTTCCCCATGCCAAATTAGCATTGCATAATATACTAGCTGTGGGGGTTTGTTTGTTTTCATCACACTCCATTATTTACAGAAATGCACTTGCAGCATAAAACATCAATTCCACTTGATTTTCGTGTTTTTGTCCTTTTTTAAGCAGAGTAAGTGCAACAGTGAGTGTAACACTGCAGCACTGTGACATTCTCAACTCTATTATCACAATATCATGATTACCAAATCCGACCCCAGTATCTCTCTCATAACGCTGCATGTGCTGGTCCAAGAGGATTGTGAACATTTGATGGAGGAGATGTTCTTTCTGAAGGATTCAAGTTGAACACCTGCTTCTTGACCTGTGGGTCAAATGTTGGCAGGACAATGAAACAGATAGGAGTGGACACTTTGTTGACCATATAACAGGAGTATCAACAGAAAACCTTCAATTACAACAGCAATATTGAATTTAAAGACAAACTGAAGTTTTCACAAGATCAACTAGAGAACTAAGCGCTCTGCTGTGCTGATGCACGGTCATTGACCAATCACAGTTTAGTACTTCTGCATTGATCAGAGTACACCTATTGTGACTCTGGTGTCATGTTTGTGTTATTCTCTATAAACATATTGCATATTTATGCAGAATCTAAAGGCGAGGACAAAGATTTGGGGTGGTTATGATGTTCGTTTTTAGTCTGAATAGTATTGTCTTATTGGGCTTTAGCCAGCTTTGGTTAATTAAACACTGTGGAAAGCAAAAGAGGCAGACTCCATTGAAGTCATGCTATTCTCCAAACCCATCAGCTATCTGCTAAGAGCCATTAAGCTTTTTGTTTATTTCTGTTTCTAAAAATCTGCAAATAAATGCAGATACAAATCTGTTTATTTCCACCTTTGCTCCATGTCATCTCTTTTCTCACCTCTCAAGTTGATAGTTGGATTGTAAACATTGAGCAGTGCTTAGAAAGAAGGAACTCTCGGCCTTTGTGTCCTCTTTCATCTCTCTAGTTTACTGTTGGCAACTGAAAACTGAGGCCAGAAGCTCTATTATTGTCAAACCATGGACGAAGGGTTCTGTAATCGTTCTTAAAAAGCGGCCAAAATAGTGTCTGTTGTAGAGATGTGTTTTTCTTTGCTGATACAAAAAACAAACATTTACCAAAGTGTAGGACAGCATTTATGACAACATTAATATAATTCTTAACCACCTGACAATATGCATAACATCTGTTTGAAATCAGTCAGCCAGAGCGTTTGGATGTGTATCTTTGTAAGTGCCTGTAACATCCAACATCATAGCACTTTTTTTTTAATAAGATTTACTTCAGGGCTTTTCATGGCTTTATTTAGATAGGACAGTGGATAGAGTAAATAGTAAACGGACTTCAGCATGTATAGAGCTTTTCTAGTCTTCTGACTACTCAAAGCACCTTTTCACCGCATGTCACACCTACACATTCACACACTGATGGCAGTGGCCCAGGAGACATCGTACATGTTGTGGCATTAGCCGGGGATCGAGCCCCCAACCTTCCGGTTGAGAGACGACCTACTCTCCCACTGAGCCACAGCCGCCCCTCAGAGTCAGAAATTAGGGACAGAGAGGGTGGGGAATGACATGTGGGAAAGGAGCCCCAGATCGGATTTGAACCCGGGCTGCCAGCTTCAGGGACTACAACCTCTGAACATGGAGCATGCGCCCTAACCACTTGGCCACTAGCGCCACATAGCACTAATTTGAGCAAAAAACGTAACAGTTGTCTGTATCAATAAAAATCTATAAAATAACTATTAAAATGAATGCAATGTGTCATACAGCGTTACAACACTCTACACTCTACTTTGTTGTTGTATTCTGCACTTCTAACACAGTCTAAATAATGACCTCTATTTACATTTCACAGCTTGTTTTTGGGACACTCCTCTGTCTGTAGGTTGTTTGGGTTTGACTCCTGCTTTCACTGAATTCCTTGGTTCATCAAGGCTCATCCCCTTGTTTTTGTACTAACTTTACAAATGATGTATTTTTCTCCTCTGTCCTGTCACAGGACAAAGTCAAGTCATCAGCCTTTGTGCACACTTGTGTTTGAAATCCTTATCAGTGAGCTTTGGTGGAAATGTGCGATTCTGCGGTAATTATTTGTAGCATTGGTTTTGCACGGTAACAGATAGTTTATTGTTCTATTATGAAATCAAGATAATACTTTTGATGACATCAGTTTTAGTCAAATAAATCATCTCTATTACTACTCTGAGTGTGATTTAAATGAAGGGACACCTCAGGGTTGTTAAGCTTCTATTGCCCCAGGAGGTGTGTCTATACTCAAGATTTGATAGGATTTTAGGAATATTGTATGTTTCCTCCCTATGAAATACAAAACATTGTACATCCACATTATGCCACTATCATGCAGACTCATCAAATAGTTCATCAAGTTCATCAAATAGGTTCAGCTATAAAGTAGTTGCTGCGGCTTGCCCCAGGCCAGAGGGAATTCGCCTTCAGCCCCTCATGGAAATCATAAGCAAGGGTTGTAGTGAGGGCTGCAGGTCAAAGTTTCCCGTCAATCTGGCTCTGTTCGCAGCACACACTCAGTTCAAAGTGCTTTGTATTCTAAGTCACTGTTAATTAATTTGATGCCGCTTGCAGAGCTGCACAGACGTCTGAAGTCTGTTACCAAAAAAAATGCTCATATTAGAGACTGTGCAGCAGCATTGCATATACACTTCCGCAAATGTTCTCTTTGTACATTTGGATTTGTGAGAGATGCTTAAAGGGGCCTATTTACTACTTTGCAACATGAAATAACTGAGAATTACAAATCTGAAATGTTAAAGGAAATATAGAGGAAGCTGTTTGGTTGTTCAAATGACTTAAAGCTGTACTGGGAGGAGTTTTAACTGGTTTTGAAACAGACTTATATTTATATTAATGTCTCCATATGACCTACAAAAGAAAACAAGACCATCAGTGACAAGATTGATTATTTCTATATGGTTATTTTGAATGCCTGAAACTGCCGGCACTGGATAGGTGTCAGATAAGAGATTGAAAACGTTCTGCAGAAAAAGCCTTTTTCTTCACATTTCTCCTGGAAACGATTCTCAAAGAGTGATACGTTTGATTTTTTAAGAAAGCATGGTTAGATTATGGAGGGTTAGAAAATCAACACAAACCAAAAGTTACTCACAGGAGCTTTAAATACTGTATTAGCTCAACATTTACTTTGCAGTGAAGATCAAGTCCGGATGCCAACTGTAAGCACACACTCATGTTTCCGGCTCCCCAGGTTAGGGGTTACAGTCAGATTCATGCAGGAGCTGTTTAATTTGGGCCGACACCCCTCTGGAAACTTCTGACCCCTTCATTAATTGCTCTCGGTCCGCGATTGCAACAATTACTGTCATCCAGGGGCTGCCTGTCAAGCTGCAGGTTTGCCAGTTAATGAGTGGGTCAGTGTGTGCCATTTGGGACCAAACCAAGTAGTTGAGTCAGAAACAGGGATTTAGCTGCCTCTCTGACTTTGAGTTATGTGCTTTATTCCTGAAAGTTATTCACTCACTCACATGCAGTGTAACCAGCCTTGTGAGTGGAGGATGTTTGAAGAGCTGATTTCAGGTTATTCACAGGTATTCTTCTCCAGAACCCTTATCTCTGCCCCTGGGGAAGGCAGGACACCCGCCTAACTCGAATATTGTAATCCACAGGGGGACTGGGACTTGACCCAGCAGAGGCAAGGAAAAAAAACTTAATTCCCCAAATGTCTTCCTGCCTAACTAACAATGCACAGACCCAAGTGATAAAATAGAAAGCCTGTCACACCAAAGATAAATTACCATCATTGTAGAAGAGCATGCTGTGAGTATGTGCATGCTTCACTGTTTTAGAGTAAGAGCCCCAGTGTAAAAGAGTCTACATGAGGCCGGGCACGTCTTGAACTAGTTCCCTTAGTGCCACAATATACATGTAGGCCAATCTATGCTTAATTCAGATTCAACAGCCTTCACGGTCCTTTGCTCAGTACTTTGTCTTAAAGTGAAACTCCCCCCCCCCCCCTCTGTTAGCCCTTTTTTTTGATATACTGACAGGAGTTTTGTGGGTTGCTTCTCGTGCTTTATTCTTTCTGGATGTTTGTGTGGATCGTATCATAGCAGATGTCTAAAACGTGTGTGTGTGTGTGTTTACTTGGTAACCCTTGGTGCTAATGCTGCAAAAAGTGTTGGGATTAAATGGCAGCATGTTGGTCAGGACACTTAATGTTTCCTGATGAGGGACACCCCTTTGAACTCAGCAGGACTACTCCTGCCAGCCGCTCCTTTTCTCAGAAATAATGACCTCAATCCAAAGGTTGTCTATTTTTTTGAATACCAGGCTTTGTGTCAGTGAGACGGCATTAGATGCTATAAGCCATTTTTAAATGCACTCCTGAAAATTTCTAGAGAATTTCAGGAGCCTGATATCCTCCTGATATGGTTGTTCACACATGCACCTCAGAGTGGAACGAAGAAACCGAGTCTTCTATATGACACTCAAATGAGAATATTTGCGTTCATATCAATGCTATGTGTAGTTCAACAAAACCACAACATCAACAAAAGAGGGGAGAAGAACATACTGGCAAACGTCATGCAGGATTTTAATCACCCTATGCATACAGTCTATGGTCGTTCACAGATCACAGAGAATAAACGCCACCACTCCTCTTGTTCAAAGTGAATTCTCCTGATTATATCATGCTGTGTTCCAACATCTGCTCCCTCAGATTTTCAGCGTAAGGAAAAAAAAACTAGGATGATAAACTCTTGATAAAGTCTGAGTGAAAAATTCTGCAGTTTGCGTTCACACATGCAGTTCACCACAAAAAACTTCAGAAGTTTTTCAGGAGTATTGTGCAAGTGTGAAAGCATAAATATGTGTTTTTTCTTCTTCTTCCATGTATGTTACAAGTACATGTGACAAACAGTTTAGTGTCATTCTTTCACAAGTGCTGTAAATGTAGATTTAATGGAAAAACTAGACTTTCTTTATAATATTTTGGGAGATGGATGTAAGCCCCAGGTAAACATTAAGTAGGCATTTTTCATACCATCATTACACCTGCATACCATTCAAGTATGTGTTTTTCACATGCACCAAGTAACCGCTTACTTTGATGAGAGAAGGCCAAAACTTCTGTTGTAGAAACGAGCTGGACGGTAACTTTTCTGCTATTCTTCCTTTGACTTTCGATTCAATGGACCAAACACTGTTTTGTATGTTTTAGCTCATTAGATCTGCAGAGACTTGTAAGTTCCTGGAAACACTGCAGGTGATCCATCACTGTTAAGACTTCAGTGTCCTTCATTTTTGTCCCTGTTAGGCTGAAGTGTATGCTGTCTATAAAGACATTAGTGGAGTCAGTTCAAAGACATGGACTTATATTACCCTCTTAAGTGAGTAGTAAATTATAGTAACATGCTAAAAACACAGTTTAGCAAATTGTTTTACATTTACACATTCATCCGACATGTAGCGGCTTTTATATTCTATTTTATTCTGCAACCTGGCAAACTCAAATCTATATTCACTGTTTGTCTCTCCCTTATGGACTGAAACACCAAAACATTGAGCTCAAGGACACTAAAACTCTCGTTGGCTTAAATCCCCAGAGGATTTGTCCCCAGGAGTGACTTAAGTCCCCTGCAGGAACTTTCCCCCAGAACGAGGAACCTTTTGAGGAACTTCATCCATTTCGACAACAGGAACCAGGGTCTACATTTAGTTCTAGGGTAATTAATCAACCCCTTAAAAAGACCCTGCTCGGGGGGTTGTACTTTCCAAAGGTCCAGAGACCTTTGGGGCGGCCTGCAGCGCTAAACCTCTCTGATTGGTTAGGCACTTGCAGCGTTGAAGGTCACCTGCCATATTTAAAATGTCGAGCAATTCAAGGTTGATTCAATGAATCCATTTGCAATGCAATACAGCATGATCAAAAACAGCACAAGCTGAACCTCCTGTTCAGTTTGTGCTGACACTGTAGTGTCATACAAATTATGATGCTGGCCTGTCCTTCGCCTTGTGTGGCGTCATCTTTGTTGTTCTTACCGCCACCTACTAAACTGACAGTGTAGTGCAGTTACTTTTATTGCTTCCCAGGACTTCAGGCCGTGGTACACATGCTGACAACAATCGGCCATTGGGACCATTTAGTTCCTTGAAGTGAAGTCCCAGGAACTAAAAGTTTCAGGAGCCTTTGGTCGAAAAGGAGCTTTAGAAAATACTTTGATTCTTCATTATCATAAGAAAAATAATGATAGCAGCTGTAAGGATGTTTTTTTGATAACATTTTACCTCCTTTATTTTATTAACAGATTAGTCTTAATATAGTTTTGGTAGAAACTAAAAACACTTCACGACTTCTGTCTTCCTGAAGTGTTTGGATCTGCATTCCTGCTGCATTTCTTTCATTTTATTACTTCAGTCTGGCTGCAATATCAAAACAGACCCCAAGCAAATGTAAACAACCGAAACTTAAAACTAATTCAGTTTGTTACAACTTAAGGCCCTGACACACCAAGTAGACGGCAAAGAACTAGTGTCGACGAAGGCCGCCTGTGGCGTTGCCTCACGTCACCTCACATCTTGGCCAAAAAGTTGCACCAGAACACTCCGCAAAGACTACAGCCGACGGCCAACCACCACGTACGTTTTGTGCATGCGTGAGAGGAGCAGGCGGCGGTAGTCTGTTGTTATGATACAAGAAGACCATTTTCACACCGCTGTCGCGCACCACTCGTATCATAGGTAGCCTACTAATCGAGAATAATGTCTGACAAAAAGTAGAAAATGGCACTGGTGTTGTCAGCTCTTGGTCTATTAGTTTAAAAAGAAAAGAAGAGGCGGAGGCGACAAATAAAGAGAAACGCACTAAATGGGTGAAAGCATGGATACTACAGCGGCAGGCTCAAGGGCCTTCCCGAGCCAATCAGCGAGATTTGAATCGGCCAAAAAAAGACGGGGGCCGACGGGTAGCGACAGAGTCGGACATACCGCAAAAACTAGGGCGACGACTACTACGACCGACGGTCCAACTAGGACCGATGGCCAACGATCTCCTTGGTGTGTCAGGGCCTTAATAATTTTGTGTGTCAACTTAACTAGCAACACTATAGGGATGCTTTTTTCTTTATAATACCGGTAAACGTTGGCGCGAAGATTGCCTAGCGGATAGGTTACGCCCCATGTACAGGTTAAAGTCCTCTAAGTGGGCTGCCTGAGTCCAACTGCGGCTCCTTTCCCGCATGTCATTTCCTGCTTTCTCTCCCTAATTTCTTACTCTATCAACCTTGCACACTGAGCCCGATGTTGTTATTTTTCCATTAATTCTCGTACTCATGAAGCAGAGTCATCAAGCAGTGAAGATGATTTTTTTTTTTTTTTTCAATCCTTCAAAACATAAAGAAAAGTATGAAATAGTAAAATGATATAACACAATAGTTTGTGTTTAAAATAGCGACATAGATTGTAGTAAAGAGTATTATTGACTATATTCCCTGTTATATATTTCATTCAACGTTTGAGTTTTCAGCTGTTCAGTGAAATATAAATGAACAAACTCATGATTGACTTTTGGTGATTGACATGTTGTCTGGATTGAACTCTCGGGTTTGTAGCGTTTAAGGACTGGCCTTTGAATTGGCCTACATTCTTCAGATTCTGGTACAACATGGAGTGTAGCTTTTAAGACCTGATTAGTACAACAGTTAATGAGTGTGAATCTAGGCGCAGTGCATTCCCAAAGCCGGTCTGATCTGGCATTATGACTTTTACTTTACGTTTATTTGACAGACCACGCACTCGTTCAACATGAACACAACAGTTCAGCCTGTCTGCGGCGGTTCGGATGTGCTGAGCAGAGAAAGAAAGGTGGAAAGGTAAAATGTTTGCTTTTAGCAATGAAGTCTATAGGTTGGCTATGCCAGTATCTGATTCTCCCCTTCAACTCCCGCTTTTGTTGTTCTCAAACAACTGTGTCAGTGTAAGCTCGCTTTATTGGGCAATAACTGGAAAATGCTTTGGCCTCCAAAATTCGCCCCACTTGGCAAACCTGTGTACAACCAACACAAGGTGCAATAGAAAATAAAGGTGCTACTGTCTAAACAGAAATCACAACAAGGTTCCTGTTGCCTTGAAGATTACATGATATGAAACCTCACTTTGAAGAGCCAGTTGTGTGAATTTCTTTAATGAAGAGGCTTTTGATCTGAACCTCTGTGACCTGATCATGGTCGCCTCTGTATGGTAGACTTGTGTGATGTATCAAAGGACTTACAGTAGTAGAGGGACAATTTGCTTCTATGACTGTAGAGCTGAAAAAGAGTTAAGAATAGGCCCTAGATTATACTAAGGACGCTGGTGGGATGAATCAGCGGCCCTTATTGTAACAGGTGAAGTGTTTTTCTGTATATTTTCGGCGAATCCAAGCAGTATCATTTTTTTGTTTCATCTTATCAAAATGTCTATTTTTCATAAATAACAAAGGCTACAGTTCCACCTTTTTCCTTTTAAAACTCTGAAGAAAGACTCGTTAGCAGCTCGTTGAGTTTCTGGTATAGCCTCTAAAAATTGCCACTCCAGAAGGAATGCTTCGGTAGTTTTGTGTTGTGGATGTAGTTAAGGAGCCGAGTCTGCTTCCAGCACATGTTGCCAAGGATCTGTAGCCATGCACTACTGAGGAAAATTTGATATTACGCAATCGAGAATTCATCCACCCCCACGCTCCTTTTAATAAGCCGTTTCCCAAAACAGAGATCACACTGAACCTGTGTGTTGTTTCTTTTTGAAGGAACGAGGTGTTGACAGGTTATTTAGACATGAAAGGAGAGCTATTAATGCAACTGTTGGCTAACACTGAAAAATACTGTAAAGGTCTGCAATGGAACCAGACAGTGCCTCATTTTCATCAAGAATGTTGGTTTTAGTCTATCCCCTAAAGTGAAAAATAATATGCCTTTTTAGAACTTAAAGCTCCTGTGAGGAGATTTCAGCTGGTTATTAAAGAGACTGAAATGAATGCTGATGCCTCTATGTGATCTAAAAACCCAAACCAGACCATCAGCAAGAGGATTGATTATTTCTACCTTATAATATGTTATGCCTGTAACAGTTGCTGCAAGGTAGGCGACAGATCAACAGCTCACTGTTGGAACAGCCTTTTTTTTTAAATATCATGTTCACAGCAAAGATTCACTGAATTGAGTGATACCTTTGACTGTTTAAAGAAAGCAGGAGATTGTTCATCAGAAAAAACAACTTACACATGTACAGGACAAGATCAGCAAAGAGATAGGGCATGGCACTTTGTCCAGAGGGGGCCTCAAAAATACACAAACCCAAAGTTTCACACAGGAGCTTTAAATATCCCGTTTAATGAAGTGCTAGTGAATGTCTCTGCACACCTAGAGGAGGTAAAAAAAATCGATTCATGTAAAAATCGAGATTCTTCTCTTCTAAGATTTAAAATCGATTCATAATTTCCAAAAATCGATTTCATTTTTCAAAAAAAAAAGGATTTTTTTTTTTTAGAGGGGCTAATCAGTCACTCCCTGCTCTTTAACTCAGTAGAATGCCAAATAGAGCAACAAGAAATTCAGCCAGTCTCAAAGATGACTTGAGTAGATCCTGAAGTATGTACTAATTCATAAATAGACTTTGAATCCATGGATCCATGAATCCAGAATCGTTTTGAATCGAAAATCGATCCTGAATCGTCTCGTTACCCCAAATAATCAAAATTGAATCGAATCGTGAGACACCCAAAGATTCCCAGCCCTATGCACAACAGGTTCAGTGTATTTGTTTCATGCTCTCAAGCTTTAGGACTCACTTGTTGGTATAGTTTTTGATTGAATCATGCAACACAATACTAAGTTTAATAGTAGATATGATTACTTAAAAGAGACAAATCTGCAACGAGAGGATTCAAGACTCTTCAATGAACAATGTGAACTCCAATAACCCGCTGCCGAAGCAGAGTGTGATCTGTAATTCCATCATAGATAACTTTGAGATGCTCATTTAATAACAGTTCGAAAGGGAACAAGATTAAAGTTAATTAAGATGACTCGTTTCATGTCTGATGGGTTTGACGGTAGAAGAGTAATATTTTGTGTGTGCTGAAAGTCACGTTTGTTTGGACTTCAGTCATATCTGAGATATTATCAGGGTAGTTTGGGTGTTGTACGTTATGTCATTCTTATGACATGAAGGGGAAATTGCTGCTATTAGTGTTGCTGTGTGTTGATTAGGAGTAGAAAAATGATGATGCTGGTGTGCAGCAGTGATCGTCATGTCCTATTTCAGCCGAAGTAAAACTGTTGAAATCTGTGAAGCCCCTCACAGATGGAACGTTTGCTGTGGAAATGATTTTCACACTGGTTCAGATATTGAGCTCCAGAGGTGCACTGCAGTAGTTAAAGAAGGAGGTAATGCTGCTATACTTTGTGATTTACTAGTTTATTTTTAATGTCTCAGAGTCTCTGATATGCTGTGAAGCTGCTACGAGCTGTTCTCAAACACATTGTGTTGTGTACAATATATAGCTGTTCATGGGGCAAACGCTCCCTCACTCTCACTGTTAGTTGTTCTCTGTAGTTTACACGTGCAGGTAAGAAAACCAAACTGTATATTTCTAGTTTCTGTCGAACTTTGCCTGAGCAGAAGGAAAAATAAGGCCCATTCAGGCTGCTTCAGAGAGGCACAGAAAGCCCTCCAGCTTGGTCAGCCCAGTCACCAGGCTCTGTGCAGCACACTCAGGGAAGCAGAGCCACTTGCTTGTGCAGCAAGTCCCTTCCCCCTCCTCCCACATTCCCTCTCTCCCTCTTCTCTCCATATTGTCCTCTTGCCCATTTCCCTCGGTGTTATAAATTACAAACGACACAAACCTCCAGGCCTAATGCCCTGCCATGGATGCCTTCCAAGCTGCACTTTTCAGAGAGCCAGGAGACTGGCTTCATTGATAACACCGGGCACACTGTCTGTCTCTCCATTTACTGGCTAGAGGAAAAGCCCAAGACGGGCCCTTCACAGGCCCGAAAGACACCAGCGCTTTTTACAATCAGCTGATGGAGCCTACTTTTCTGAGACTTCAGTGCAAGTGTTTCATTTCATCTGGCCGTGTAATCGCATCATTAATAAATTAAACAACAAAAAGGATCCAGCATCCAGACCTCATACTTTACTCTGATGTGGTGCCTGTGTTTTAATTATTCATCAAAGTTTATGGACTATAGATTGTCTGTAGGAAACTTATCAAAGTCATGTTGAGCAAATTTCCCCAAGACAGTTTTGGTTCCTAAGAAATTGGCACCAGTCATGGTAAACTGTTAGAGAAAGCCATAGACTGCGTAAAACATGGTCCGAGTCTTAGTGACGTCACCCATTTGTTTCTGAAGAGGAGTTTTGAAGCCGAATGATTGTGGTTGCCATATTGGAAATGGTATCTCCAGCTATCTTTTATTCAATCTAGAAATCTATCAAATAGTTGAAGTTAATGTGGGCCTCAAGTAGTGAAGTATGCAAATATAGTCTTAACTCTTAGCATTAATATTAGGGCCTGACCATTATGGGATTTTTGGGGCCGATACCGATATCCATTGGGGAGGAAAACAATCAGATTCCGATATATTGGCCGATGGCTTTCTTAGATCTATGTTCAATCTGTAGAGATTAGGGATGTTAATGATGAATCGTTCTCATAGGTTTCCGTAGTACTAAAGATACATTATGTAAAGAGAGAAAGACACAGTTCAGATCATCGTCCATCTGCAGAACTAAATGGGATGAAAACCAGATATCTGCTTATGTAGCGTTACTGTAAATACATTCATTTTAGTTCACTCAGTTCTCTTCGTATGCTTTCACTTTTTCCCTTTCTGGGTTCTCCCAACGATCAGCTAGTGGAGGAAACTGCTAATAGAGCCCCACTATGGGCTGCAGGCCCCTGCCACTGCTCCAGCTGACCTCACAGACCCAGATCCAGCTCCAAGCTTTAACCCCATCCACAGCTGAACCCCCTGCTTCAATTATTATTCCTGTCCTGTTTCACTCATTGCAGATGGAGAGTTTTGAGTTCACTGATTTTTGAGACTGAGTTTTCACTTCAGTAGACAACTTTAGGTGCTGGTAGAAAAGTCTTTACTTTTCTAAAAATATTAAGGCTGCTTGATCATTGTGATTGTTGACCATATTCCCACAGTGGCCATGTTCCTGTGACGTCACGCTCAGGGTGTGAAGCTGCGATCTGCAAACGGGTTGTCGCATGTGTTTAACACAAAATGTGATCTGATCTCTCTCTGGATTTCTACTATCTGTTGTCTTTGTAGGTGCTTTTCATTCAGGAAGCGATGGAACTAAACTAAAAACCTGGAATCTAACATTACAAAATGATAACATTTGAGCTTCCCACCTTGAGCGTGACGTCACAGGAACATGGCCGCTCTGAGAATATGGTGTATTGTTTGAGCAGAATAAAGTTTATTCAGGTTTTTCTACTGTGACAGGGCCGCACAAACACTAGTCATGGACTTTTTAAAATGATTATTATTATTATTAAGGTTTATTTTGGGGGCTTTTTATGCCTTTTTTTAAATAGGACAGTAGATAGAGTCCGAATGTGGGAGAGAGAGTGGGGAATGACATGTGGGAAAGGTGCCACAGGTCGGATTCAAACCCGAGCTACCACTTGGAGGACTGTACCCTTTGCACCTGGGGGGCGCGCACTAATCAATATGCTACCAGCGCCCTGTGATGGACTTTTAATCGTTATTAATCTAAAGTATGATCCTTTCTATTTTACAGCTTTATCACACTACTCATTGATTAACATGGCCTAAAGCCACATGGCTTTAATCTACCATGAATCACCATAACTTAGCCATAACTGATATAAAAAGTAGTGATATTAATCAGGTTAGTGTTGAGGATAACACTTTTGTTTTTGATTATCACTATTGCCAGCAGTTTGACTGTTCTGTGTTGGTCTATAATGTAATCAATCTAACATAGCATGCAGGACATTCTTGCAGGTTTCGTGTTCCCTCAACAAGCCTCATGCTCAAAGCTTATTGCACAAGGCCAGCAGCTTTTTTATTGAGTACTTAGCTCATTCTAGCTTTAAGGATTTTGCCCCGGCTAATTGTTTTATTGAGGTATTAATGATGAGTTTTAAAGCTTCAAGTACTCTGTGCCAAAAATGCGTGTTTTCAGGTGTTTAATGAGCTTCCTTTTTCTGTGTCACAAGTGTAGAGTGCGTCAAACCAGTTGGTTTCATTAGCAACGATGCTTTATGACATTATGCTGATGTATTGACATGAACTAAAGTTTATTTCAGATTAACATGCAGTGGGTTCAAACATGTTTAGCATGTTATTTATTGCTGACCTAATCAACCTGATTTGCCCATTCTCACACCTTCTCCATTACCAACTGAGCAAGTGAGTTCAAATGTACTTCTATAAATCTCTATACATAAACTCACATTTATCAATAACTGAGTTAAAATAAAACTGAGGTTTGTAGAATTTGAAGAGGAACATTGTGTGTTACAGCAATTGATTAATTAGCACAGCCACTGGGTTGATATCCATTGTTTGTTTTTTTTGGTCAGCTGTCATTTTGAAGCATGAAATTCAGCACTTTGGTTGTTGTAGTGTTGGTGTGTTGGAGCCAGAAAATGACCGGAGGCCACTAGTGTGGAGAGAAGTGAGGCGTAATATTTTCAGCCAGCCGCTGTTAACTGTCACTGTGTGAAACAATTGACCCTCTCTACAGTTTTCATGAATAGAAGAATTAGCTGGGTCTCCAAGGTGAGTCGGAGTGACTCACCTTGGAGCAAGCCTCAAGTGGCCACTTGAGGAACTGCAGTCCTATTATAAAGGGTTGCATTGATCTTTTTTTTTTTTTACTTTCGACCATAAAAGGCTAACTGTATAGCCCCGATTCAAGTCTATAAGCTAGGCTAAACTTATCAAGAGTCCAGCTTTGTAGTTTCACAGACAACAGATGTATATTAACTCTCTCTTTCCTGGGTTAAAATTGTAGTTCTTACCGTACACCAATTTACACTAAGGTAGTGCATGGAGCTTTAAGTATCAAAGCAAGAAAGTGTTTGTAACCTAGGGCTGGTTAAAAATATCAATTCATCAGTGCATTGCAATAATTTTTCCCCCAATTCAATATCGATTCAGGGAAATCCTGATATCGATTATTTCCATTGTTATAACACCCCACTCCAGTGGGGGCACTGTGGGTGCCGCTGTACATCCACATACTGTACTTTAATGTTTATTCTTTGTTTATTAAAGAATAATGCACCGATAAAATAATGCACACATAATTATTGAACAAATATCAGAAGATACTGTGATGAGTTATCTGGGTATTCCTGTCATCTGTATTATTAAATCGATATCGAAGCATATTGATCAATATCGAATCGAATCGTGACCCAAAGAATTGAAATGGAATTGAATTGTGAAGTTGTGGACAATACCCAGCTCTACTGTAACCTCTAGAAGTGAATAAGATTGAGCGGTATATAACGTGTGAGCTGACGATCTTTTATTTAATGATGACGACTTCAACACTGAAATCAATTTAAACTGGTAAACTGGTTCCTGACATGGTAAGAACATTTTGTTAAGGTTATAAATCGTAATTGACGCAGTTCTACCTTCATGTGTTTTTCAACTTTGAAACACCCCAAGTTCCTGTCATTGGTGTGTGATGTGCTCACCATTCAGCAGTTGCAACACTCACATAACAGAGCAGCACCTGACCACAGGCCCATTCATCTATCCCCACTGGTTTCCCATTGATGCCTCTCCTTATGACTGAGGCCCGAAGGAATCTCCACCCAGGGGACCTTTCAACAACAAACGCAGCCAGCTACGACAGCAAGCTGCTTCTC
Organism: Tautogolabrus adspersus; assembly: GCA_020745685.1. NCBI lineage: Eukaryota > Metazoa > Chordata > Actinopteri > Labriformes > Labridae > Tautogolabrus > Tautogolabrus adspersus. The sequence goes on from CM036537.1 coordinate 7,778,520, forward strand.
TGAATGAACAACAATGTCATTCCAGCAGTGTGCGGGTGTGGGGCTGTACTGTATGTGTGTGTGTGTAGTGAAACACCACTGGCTAGTAGCAGTAGGGTGATCTTGTGACCAAGGCCCCTTAATGACGGTTAGGAGCTGTGAGCAGACTTAACTTCTCTGTATTACACTGATCAGTCCATCAGTGACTGAACACAAACTGGTTGACATCACAGAGAAGATGTTCTTAAAGGTGCTCAGAGATAAAAAATTAAAAAAAAGAACATCTTGCAGGTAGCTGTCATCTACAGTTCATGTCTCTTTGAATACTTCTAAAACTACTATTATCATTATTCTACAATTTTACAATTCATTTAGCAGACGCTTTTATCGTAAGTGACGCAAGAACAACACAAGCGAGGATCTAGAAAGGAGGAAACAGTGTCAGTAATATATATATTTTTTAAAGGTTTATTTTGGGGCTTCTATGCCTCCACTTTGAGACAGGCAATGGATAGAGCCAGAAATCGAGGAGAGAGAGAGAGCAGGGAACGACTTGCGGGAAAGGAGCCACAGGTCGGATCTGAACCCGGGCCGTCTGCCTGGTGGACCACAGCCTCAACACATGGGGCGCACACCGACCACTAGACCACCGGTGCCCTATCATTTATATTATTAAACAAAGTGTATAAGGTGTATAAGATGAATTTTGTGACAGCGGATATAAATAAAGCGGTGTGTGTGTGTGTGTGTGTGTGTGTGTGTGTGTGTGTGTGTGTGTGTGTGTGTGTGGTAATTGCCAGCAGTCTAGCTGAATGATCATACCTGTCACTTAAAGGGAATAGCCTCTTAACATTTCCTCATACCATGTAGCCCTACTTCTGCGGCATGGAACATAAAACGCTGCGGTCTTTGATAAAGTCAGGTCGTTCATCGTGTCGAGCGTAACTCAGCAAAGGCTGAAAAACACCATCTGAGCTTCAGAGCTGTTTATCTAAATGCAGGCCAGCATCTTTTGACAAAATCCGCCCATTTCATATACAGTACCACATTAGTGGAAAATGAGAATTTCCATGTTGCATCATGTTGCAAGTTGCATAAAGAAGAAATCTGTGCAGATTTGTCAAAACTCCAGCAACGTCACATCATTAAAAATCCACCTAAAACATTTCAAATTCAAACTTTGGTAAACAACACAAATGTTTTTGAAGAACTCAGAAATACTTCAAACCATGTTTTTTTATCCTAGGGTTCATCTTTTTTTTCTTTCTGACAACTTGCTATGTCATCGTTTATGCACAGCATATTGCCGTGTATTAAGCTCTGAGACGTGTGGACTACTTCTATATTAGTTACTAATGTCATAGAATATTTATAATATATTATGTATTTCAGGGCTGCACACTGGCAGCAGTTAGCGCTGCATGTGTTATCACAGCAAGACGGATCCTGGTTCGATTCCCTGTCCAGACTGGCCTTTCTGTGTTCTCCCCATGCATGCCTGGTTCTCTCTGGGTACTGCAGCTTCTTCACGCCGTCTCAATGTCTTATAGATGTGAGATGTGTGTGTGATTTTATGCCGCTGTAATTTGTGCAGCATGTGGTTTGGCATTGCTGGAATAAGCAAGGCCTTCCCTGAAATAGAAGTTTTTTATTTGGCAGCAGGTTTCTCCCAAACCTCTATCTATGATTCTGCATTGATGGTGCTGTCAGAAATATGCAGATTACCCATGTCATGTTCACTAATGCATCCCAGTGCCATCACATATGCTGGATAAGCTTTATGGTCCATCTCCTCTTTAGCCCGGAGTATTGTTGTAGTCAAGACCACACTAACCGAGACCAAGACATACCCGAGACAAGAGTGCTCCGAGACCGAGACAAGAGCAAGACATTTAGGGATAGAGACCAAGACCAAGGCAGGGCGAGACTGAGACAAGACCGAAACCATAAATATCACTGAAAAATCATCATCTTGTGTACAGCAGGCGTGTCACTCACTTAAACCGTAACACCAGGAAGGCTGCGGACGTAACCAGGGGATAAAAATCAAATTATGAACGAATTGAAGTTATTCGTTCTTTCAGAAAGGGGTGTTTTACTTCTAATCACAGTAATGGAAATAGCCATTCAGTTGTGGTCTTGACTGGCCCTCATTTAAAATCTTGAGTTCGTTCAGTCTGAGACCGAAACAACACCAAGTAAAATTGTTTTCGAGTACTCCAACACTAGCCTGGAGGACAGAGCATCAAGGATTTCCACACAGAAAATCTAATTTTTTGCTTGTCCTGGACCTCAGGACAGCTTTCCACCTCACATCCGGACCTCCCGTCCAGAGAAGGCAGCAGCGTTTCTTAATCTGGTTTATGTATGGTTTTATTTGTGGATGTCAGGACGAACTGAGTTCACAAGTTTTCCTGAGCCCATGCTGTCAACTGCAGAATGGTGGCTCGATGATCACAGGCACACAATATTGTTTTTTGGACTTGTCCCCTGCGTACATGCCCAGGGCTCTTTCTTTAGTTCTCTGAATTTTTTTTTAATGATTTATTTTTGGGCTTTTCATGACTTTTATTCAGAGATAGGACAGTGGATAGAGTTGGAAATTGGGGAAAGAGAGAGAGGGGAGAGTGACATGCAGGAAAGGAGCCACAGCTTGTATTCGAACCCGGGCTGCCCGCTTGGAGGACTATGCCTCCCTACATGGCCTGGCGCACTAACCCCTAGGCTACCGGCGCCCCAGATTCTCTGAATCTTTTAATGATATTATTTACTGTAGACGGTGAAATCCCCAAATCTTCACATTAACATTCTATACAATGTCCCAAATTAATGGAATTTTGGATTGATCGTTTTTAAATCTGCTATACAAATGTGCGGATCATATGTAACTGTCACTGCTCAAAATGTTCTCGGAGAAGACAAAAAAAATCCTCATGCTTGGAGAAAATAAAGAGCTCCATGTCAGAGTCATATGCATAACAGACGCCTGCAGCATCTTCCAGTTCTAATATTTTGTGCAGTTTTCAGGTCAGGATGAAATTTCAAGTTATAACACTAGCCTATAATAATCATAATAATAATTCAAATTATTCCAATGATGTAACTTACAGATTTTCTTTATACTTATTTAGGAACTTTTTAAAGGTGCAGCTGTTCTTACAATGTAAGTAGCTTAAGATTGATTTGAACATTATATTTTTAAATGCCTCACAAGGCATTTCAATGATCTGCTTCATCTTTATTTCTCATAAAAGAAAAGCAGACACTTATACAGACAAACATGCAAACAGACACATTCCTTTTATTTTCCAGCTGATACAGGCCAAGAGACAGTTTTGTTATTTAATTGCAAGCATATTCAGACTAAATGTTTATCTAATTGAAGAAGCTTTAAATAGCGACATGTTACCGGCTTTAGGGTAAAGTTTTTTTTGTCTATGTCAACGGAAAAATGGGTCAGAATGGCTGGAAACTTTCACTGGAGGTAGACTTAGAACAGCAACTTTCCAACGGGTTCCCATCACCCTAACATGCACTATATTTGTCAGGGCTCAAATATTTGGAAAAATAGGGGGTGGGGGGGGGTTAGAAGACAGGGAGTGGGGCAATGATGAGTGTCCAAAACAGATACTGACCCCTCATACTCCCACCCTAACTCTACGAGCCTTACGTGTCTATTTATAGGGGAAAATTGCGCTATGGAAAAATATGACAAAGCTGCATTCCATAAATAAGCTGGGAATGGTGGAAAAGAGCACACAGCTTAGTCTCTGAAGGCCTGAGTGGAGGTTCTCAGGCCTGGCTTTGGATTACGGATGAATAGATTGATGGATGGATAGAGATGGACATATGGGAGGCTTGTTTGGCCCAATGTAACTAACAAGAGTCAGTGCTATTTTAAAATGGGCCTTTGTCCATCTACACGGGGAAAACCCCCCAACCCCCCTAACCCATTGAAAATATAGATGTATCATCAGACGAGTACTAAGCACAGTATGAGGTAATTATCCAGTGTAAGTGTACTACATACAGCAGATGATGGTCAGCCCCCCATGTTGCTGCAGATGTGGTCATGAGAGACATACTGAAGCAACTTCAAAAGTCTGTCATGTGAAAAAACAGTTTAAGTTTGCACATTTTACACCATAAAATGTATGAAGTAATGTGAATTATTGTTTAAATATTTTAAACGTTATCATCTTCACATTGACGGCAGACAGCCCTGTCATTCAGCACTATGTTTCTTTCCATACAGCTGCAATCAAACTCCTTTTCTGAAGGTATCACAGTTTGTGCTTGCTATCCTGGTCACCACATGGATTTCACCAAATTCTGTTGCATGATAATGGCATCACACACCTACACTGAATCAGACATTAAAGCCTGATTTATACTCCTGCATTGAATCAAAGCTGATGCATATGTCTTAGGTTCTGTAGCCCTGTACCTGCGCAGAAGCGTACAGTACAGGGCTTCAATCTCCTTAGATGTCTCCTCTCTTCTCTTCTTTGTTGTTATTGATGTATAATGAACTGCTTCTCAATATTTATCATTTTCATCTCCAACAAACTACGCTTAGTTTCTTTCACCATGGTGTCCTGTACACAAACAAATAGAGAACATGCAACTAGCATAGAAATCGCATTGCCAAGTGATGTTGTATTGCAGAGCTACGCAGACACACCAACGCACAAGCATGAAGTGCTCACAACGGCGTTGGCCACAACGATGTAGCTACAGCGTTCATTTTGCTTTAGAAGAATAAACTAGGCTTAACACTTAACAGTGCAAAACTGAGACAAGTCTTCGTTTGCAGCGATGTTTTTTTCTGAAGAGGATTGCAGATCATACACTTACTAATAATGTTTATAAAATGTAGGAATTTTTTAAAGTTGCCAAAGTATGTGTTACTCATGACTTCATCTGCAGCAGTACATTGCTTGTCATTATTCCAGCTGGCTTCTCCAAACAGGGGCTGGGCCGAACTTCACCTACAGTATGTCAATTAGATAAGTATCAGATACAGTACAACCCTGCTTTAAAAAACTCAAACTATCTCATTAAGTTCTACTTAACTCACATGCTAAATAGCATAAACAGCTAATTTAACAGAATGAACATGGTCAAAACTTTATAAAATATTGCATTTCATGTTTCAACCATCAACATTTTTGCAGGCAGAAATTACCATACGTTTTGTAAAACTGGAGATCGTGTCCTTTGGAAAGTCATGTGAGGGGTACTGCTGAAGTACAGTCTGTTGTCCTGGGGCTGTTGTTGCGACCAATTCTATCCCTGTATGACCAAAGTGAGAGCTGTGTCCGCATTCTCGGCACAAAGTCAGACACAATCCCTGTCCGTGTTGGCCTCCGTCAGGGCTGTCCCTTGTCTCCGATTCTGTTTGTGATTTTCATGGACAGGATCTCAAGGCGCAGCTGAGCTCTTTGCAGATGATGTAGTTCTGATGGCTTCTTCAGGCTGGGACCTCCAGCAGGCATTTGGGCAGTTAGCAGCCAAGTGTGAAGTGGTTGGGAAACTTGGGCTGCGGGTCAGCACCTTCAAGTCCAAGGCCATGGTTCTCTGCCAGAAAATGGTGGATTGCTAGGAGTGAGTCTCTGCCTCAAGCGAAGGAGTACAAGTATCTCAGGGTTTTGTTCACAAGTGAGGGTACAATGTATTGCATGATTGACAGTCGGATTGGTGCAGCGTCGGCAGTATTGGCAGTCAATTAACCTTCCAACCCTCACCTATGGTCATGGGCTTTGGGTAGTGATCGAAAAGAATGAGATCACAGATAAAAACGGCCAAAATGAAATTCCTCCTTAGGGTGGCTGGGCTCAGCCTTAGGGATTGGGTGAGGAGCTTTGACATTCAGAGGGAGCTTAGAGTAGAGCCGCTGCTCCTTCGCATCAAGAGAAGCAACAGAGGTGGTTTTGGCATCTGATCAGGATGCCTCCTGGTCGTCTCCCTGTGGTGTCTTCAGGGTACATCGAACTGGGAGGAGACCCAGGGGCAGACCCAGAGCTCGCTGAAGGTATTATACAGTATATCCCTTCTGGCCTGGGAGCGCCTTGGGATCCCCCGGGAGGAGCTGGAAAACGTTGCTGGTGAGAGGGACGTCTGGGGCAACTTGCTAAGCCTGCTGCTGCCGATCTGGCCCAGGATAAGCGGAAAATATTGGCTGGAGAAGTAACCATATTCGAGCGAGATGGTAGAGCTGAAAAAAAGAAAGCTGTTAGAGAGTTAGGTCATCTTTGCTGGATAAAAAGCTGGTAATAGGCCAATAGAGCAAGCAAAGTTTGTATTTGATTAAAAAGTTCTCCTTTTACACAAAAAGGTCGAGGTCAGTAACCTCGACCATCTGGGGTACAGCAGACTATTAGCCACACCCATCTTTTCACTTAAAGGAGCCATGCCCTTATTTATGACTTGTTGAATGAATATGACTTACTGAATGACTTTTAAATCTAACCTAAAGTAAAAGTTTGAGTTGCTGCAGTTTTTAACACTGTTGTGTTGGCTTCATTTTCCAATATAAAAAAAAAGCTTTTATAGCGTTTCATTTAAACCCATGAGCCAATAACTACTATCGATGCTGAGTTCAGTTTAAACAGGTCCTTATTCAAACTTTGATTCAACTTTGACCTATTAAAATAACAAAAGGTAAATACATTGTATAATCATAGTTTATAAAGTTATAGATTAAATAGATGAAGAAGGAAACTCAGGGAAAACTCAGTACCTAAACTAAATCTTAGCATTAGTATTCTAAAAAGTGAATCAATGCCCTATTAGAGTTGATCTTTTGACATGTTTCTTCATCCTTGTAGAGCCCATTTTTGTATGCGCGCAACATACCAAGTATTTTGTGGTCACTGACTTTCTCCTCACTGAGATTAATCACTTCCTGGTACCTTAGTCATCTGCTGCTTTGTTGTTTAGGGAAACTAAATAATCCTGTGTGTGTGTGGGAGTGTGCTGGTAAGTCTGTTTGTGAGTGTTTGAGTGTGGTTACTTCACTTAATTACAAATGTAAACTGAAAGTGCCATTTACCGGTTTTGTGACACAACCGTTATTCTCCAAACTGGTTTAGAAATCAGAAATGGAATACACGAGCCTCAAAATGACTAAAGACTTTCAGTTTTCAACTTAAGAAAACATGCTTCCTTAATAATTGAAATTGAAAGTGATTTGACCCCTGACCCTGGTGTGTGCAGGGTGCCTTTGTGCTGGACTACTCAGCATGCATTCAGCCTCGGCTCAGCTAGACAGCCCCAGATGTAAGGCAGCAGTGGTGGCTTATAGGACCCCAGACGACTGGTCTTTGCAAGGACACGCTCTCCCTGTGGCCCGCTTCCAAGTTCCAGGCCCCAGAGGGTCAGACTACCTCCAGTCCCCCTTCACAAAACCCACTGCCATAACAGCAGCTAAGAAGCTATGAATAAACAGGCTGTCATTGTCCAGTTACATATTTATGTTAGACAGAAGCTGATTTTTTTTATGTCGCTTGTGTGGTATTTTGTCTTTGTGGGAATCTGGAAAATATGCACTCAACTTGTGGGACTGCAAGACAAAAAGATTTCAAGCCACTGTGCGAAAGGCGACTGTGTTTGTTTGTTTGTGTGTCTGTGTGTGTAACATTGAGAGAGACAGAAATAGACTGAAGATAGACTGGAGACATCACCAGAAGTGGAGATCACACAGGCACTGAACTGAAAAATTGGCTTGAATCTTTGTTTACAGAAAATAGCACCACCTGAAACTACAATCTAACAACATCTATCTACAGCATCTAACTACTGCTCAGGAAGAACGGTTGTCTCTCTCACGAAGATCAGCCAATAAACTTGACTTATGAGTATTGATTTTTCAATACACTTAACAACACTATTACTGGTTTAAGACTTTGTGAATATATTATGTAATCAGAAAATGGAACACCACATCCATCTGTCCATTGATTAACTTGAAAAAGTATATGAGATGGATACAAAGTTTAATTTTACTGAATGCTTCTCCTCTCTACCGTCTGTCCTCCTCAATATTACAACTTATAATCACGAATTAACTAATAATATATGATGTCTGATTTGGTCCAGTTTCTATCTGGCAGATAAAACCCATGTGAAATATCACTGAATAACATCCAAAGAGTTAGTCTGTGTTGTGTTTATGCAGATGTGTTGATATTTATATTGATGTCCACATTTGCTTGTTTTTTATTGTCATTATTTGGTCTAATTGTATTTGGTTGTGTTGTCTATTTGGTTGTGTTGTCTTTATTGAATTGAGTTGGTTTTGTTGTCTGTTACGTGTGTATTTCAATCAGGAGAGAATTAATGACATCATGTCTAATGTCTTCATGTACTTGAAGGGGTAGTAATGCCAACAGCAGGATAGGATAACCCCCCTGATGGTGTCTGGTGGTGGTGGTGATGCAAGTGTGCAGGATGTGATGAGGAGTGGGCTTATGAGGAGCTGGACCAGGACTCTGTTGAGATGGAATGGAGGTGACTGGGGCGGAGGGGGGTCGTAGCCATCAAGCTGAAACGACAAACCGACAGCAAAGAGAGGAGAACAGATTTTAAAATATGACAGCAGCAGCATTGTTAGTGACATGGTACATGGTAAATGGACTTGAGCTTGTATAGCGCTTTTGTGTTGTGTATTTAGTCGTGCTGTCTGTATTTGGTTATGTTTTATATTGAGGGATGGTAAATGGACTTGAGCTTGTATAGCACATTTCTAGTCTTTTGTTCTATTTTATATAACTTTGTTGTTTGGGTCTGTTGGTATTTGGTCGTGTTGTTCTGAGTTTCATGCTCTGTATTTTTTCGTGTTGTTCGTATTTGGTTTATATTTTGTATTCTGTTGTGTTGTTGTTGGATTTCTGTCTGTTTGGTTGTTTTGTGTGAATTTGCAGAACATTTTTCCAAATGCTGTTGTGGTTTTGTTTGTTTGATTATGATTGGTAATTGACATTTTCTTGCATTGCAGTGTGATGAGCTCTCAAGGTCACAGTATTGAAGTGACGTATCTCAACAAACTGTTAAATGGAATGAAATGAAATTCTGTCAACATATTTATAAATCTTAGGGAAAGAATCATGTTGACTCTTACACCTGCCATGGTCAATTGTCTATTTTCTTGCAAGGTGCTCTGTGAGTGCGTCTTTAGGCTCACATCAGCTATTAACCATTTTAGCTATCATAATGCTAACATGCTAATGTTTGTCAGGCAACATTTACCATCACCACGTTAAAGAGCCTTCAAACATTGTTTACAGCTAAGGCTGATGTGAATGTCATTATTTTTCTTAGGTTTCTGGCTAAAATTGGACCTGATGTTGTCACTAGAAAAGATCAGAAGGATCAGCGAAGTGGCAAGGATTCCTGTTGAATTGGAAATGAATGAGTGACTGAAGATTTTGTAGAAAATCCATCCTATAGATATTGATACATTTTTCTTTGAACACTGTCTTAATGGATGATTTTTTTTTAAAGTCAGAGTAAAATTTAGGGAATCACTGAAGTGAGTTGGATTGATTTCTGGTAACTTCAGATATTTGTAGAAAATGTTGCGCCAGTGCACCACGTAGATGTTTTGATGTTAAGGCAGTGCTAAGACAAAAAGCGGCAAGGGATCACAGTTTTGGTTCACGTTCAGGCCCTCAAAAATGGCTGCAAAGAGGAGGAACAATAAAAAGAAGAAGAATAAAAAAAATCATTTGGAGGGTCCTACGCACTTGTCAGTGCTTCGGGCCCTAAAAATATAACAATCAAACCTTTTTGAATAAAATCAATGAACCCCTTGGTAGGAATTGAAATGATTCAACTGGTGTCTATGGGAGAAGGTGGAAAGACATTTTAAGGGAGGTGGTGGTGCTAGATGAAAAGTGAGGAGATCAACAAAGAAGGAATGACTTAATTAAGTCTGGATTTTCTTCCTTACATCGTATCTCATGAAACAGACTCTTGTACTATTACACTTTGCATTAACATGCTACTTTCTGTCTTTTCTATGGAATTGGGTCACAATACTTTTTTTCCCTGGGTGTCGTTCTTTTATTCTTTTGAACTAGTGACCGTTGCAGCCCTTGATAAAGCTCTTCCAACAGGTCATCTCTAATAGTTAACCCAGAGTAACCTCCTCTTCAGGGTGAGGTGAAGGAAAGTGTTCTTGATGTGCACAAACATCCTGATGGGATTAGTTTAACTTGTCAAACAAATGACCTGTGCTGGTACATGTGTGTGTTTAGTATGTGTGAGCACATGGCAGTGTGAAGGGAGATCAGATTGTGTGTTGATCTAATGTCCTCCACCTCTTATCTGGAGGCTTACATTAAGGTCAAAGGTCGGGCCTCATTTTCTGTCAGAAAGGTGAGGTTTTGTTGACACACATTCCCATTGGTTGTTCCTTTTCCTCTGATAAAGCCGAACCACTTAGTCCTATACACATGGAATGGACAAAATATCTCGACAAGTTTTACAAGAAATGAAATCAGATACTATCCTTGCGAAATACTTAAAAGAAATATAAGTGTGCTGGTTTTTTAATCACTACATCAGAGAAGTTTTGTTTTATATTACAGGTAAAGAGGTTGTGGTCTTTGGTGTTGTTGCATCATGTTGGTCAGTTATGTCTCACTTAAACTGTAGAGGTTTGAAAGAATATTTAATTGTTTTTTCATTAAGGAACTTTTCTTGTGATTCCTTATAGACCAAGTTGGAGTTGACGTCCCGATTACATCAAAGCAGTTGTGTTGTGTCTGTGGAAGCAAGTGGACAGAAACAGGAAGAAGCAGTACTTATAGGGATACTTTTCTATCATACATCAAATAATTAATGAAATCATCAAAAGGTGTGTGTGTGTGTGTGTGTGTGTGTGTGTGTGTGTGTGTGTGTGTGTGTGTGTGTGTGTGTCTTGAGTTTTTCTGAAGTATAGACTCTGGATTTTTACACAAGGTAGCCCTACACTACGCTGTCCAGCCACTGTAACCGTGGACATTTAGTTGGATACTTGACCCACTGAGTAGGTGAGTACGGCTCAGGAGACTTCACCCCGTTACTTAGGGTTAGCTTGTCACTGTGCGACGACTTATCGTCTTCTGCCAAACAAAGATCATTGTAGAGCGTCCATAACCTTCTGAGGTGAAGTAACTTATTGTCACCAGTTGGGCTCCGCCCACAAAACTTAACATCACTCTGTACAAACACAAAAGTGCTCTACACAAGTAGCTTAGAGCCTTTACTAAATCTTTGGATGGTTGATCATTTTTTATTAAGTGAACAATGTTTGGGATTTCATTTATATGATAGCATGTGGCTTTGCATTGGGGGAAGGTCATAATCATTGGTAATTGGTTAATATTGTAATGCAAAAAGTCATTATTCATTTCTTACAATAATCATTTTTGGTAGATTGACGTGTTTGAAAGATTAGAAAAAAGCTTGCAGGTCGAGCTAGTTTTTGTAAATCATTCTTAAAAATGTTCAATACTTTGATAGATAGATAGATAGATAGATAGATAGATAGATAGATAGATAGATAGATAGATAGATAGATAGATAGATAGATAGATAGATAGATAGATAGATAGATAGATAGATAGATAGATAGATAGATAGATAGATAGATAGATAGATAGATAGATAGATAGATAGATAGATAGATAGATAGATAGATAGATGGAAATTCAAAATACTCCTAAATCTCACTTCTACAGAGACTTTATAAATGATCTGGTTCTTGTTAAGAATGTATTTTTAATACATGATCTTCAACATAAAACCAACATGTGCTTTATTTCACACTCATTCAGTCTTTTCACAATAAACAAACAAAAAACAACATTTTCAGAAGGGACATTTTGGAGCTGGATTATGCTACCAAGGGAAAGTATAAGGCCACAATTTTGCCTCGTTTGTGTCTCTAAGCTAGGCTAATCAGCTTCTTCATAACAAACACAGAAGTCATATTAAGTAGATCTTCTCTTCTATCTTAGTGTCGGAGAAGACAGGTGTGTTTCCGTAAATGTTTAACCAACCCTTTTAAATAACTAAATAGGATACTGAGGGGCTAACAACTCCCCCCACCCTCCCATCATAGTTGTTCACAAAACAAGTCAATTCAAACTGAAACATGTCCCTTTCCTGTTCAGCTCATTTCTCTTCACACTTTCAGGAATCAATTGTCTGATATTCTTTGCTCAGAAACCTACATTTGGAAGGCTTCTTATGAAGCTGACATGAGTGGAGTGGATGCCATTAAAGAGAAGGAAGTGAGCATTGATCGGTTTCACTGCGCTGTGCTGTGTCGGCAACTCCATTTGCCTTTCTCTCTCTCTGGGCAGTGTAGAGTAATTGCTTGCTCAAGGACTTTTGAGGCCTGATTGCCGTAACCCACTGAGGCTCCATTTGTGTTTGTCCTAGTTATCCCCGGCCCTCTGTGGTAAAGCAATGCACACTAGATGTCTTTGACAACATAATATAAACGGGAGGACTCTCCCAGCACACCTTGACAATGAGACTTTAGCATTAACCGGAATTGTGGATATACGGTGTTTACATTATTAATACCTCTCTTTGGGGATCTTAGTCTGCAAGCCTATTAGGAGAAACCTGACTATATTTCTTAAAAGCATCAGTTCTGCATGTAATGCTCACAACATGTTCACTCTTAGACACTGTACTCAGCACATCAGTGTGCTGTCATAGCGCTGTCAGGGAGCAGTGAGCTGCAGTGCAATAAAACACTGTCTGTGATCAGCCCTCAATCCTTTCAGTCTGAAAGCCTCGGCTGCACCGAAGTGGCCAACATTAGCTGTAACCGCATCTGAGCACTGACTCACTGATCCACCTGCGCTCTCTACAAATACAAACACATTTGCACCTGCACCTGCACAGCATGCACTCTGACACTCGTGCAAGCTCATGCACACTCAAGCTCACTGACGTCCTCCTCTATTTACACCCAGGTGTATCTGCATGCAAACGGCCCATTTCCAGACAATCTGATCACACAGTAGAGGTTTCACCCGGTCTGTTCCTTCGCTCGGTGAGAATATCGCCGGGGCGGAATGGAAACTTCATTTTGCAGGGGCTAATATTAGCCTGGGCCTCTGGAAAATTCCTTTTAAATGATCACAAGCTGAGAAAAGGCTAAGAATTTGTTTAGCATTTTGCTTGACAGTATTCTCTGCATACACAGCGGTTTGTTTCTTTTTTATTTATTTTTTTCAGACTGTAAAGCACACAGGAGGGTCCTGGGAACACAGATGTGGTGGAAGGAAGGGCTGAGGGGACTTATGTGATAAATGTCTGACTGTCTGTCTCTCTGGACGCTTACATTTTTTGCTGGCAATGTTAAAATGTGATCACTGACTCTGATATCAGTTACTCCTCTAGTTCACCTTGTGTCACCTGCTCTGTGTGTGTTTCTGATTGTCTAATGAGACACACTGCAGCCTCAGAGTCAAAACACTTTCTGATTATTATGTATATCAAATGTGTATTTAAGCATCTACCTGTGTTACATGTTAAATGGATCTAAAATAGAAATAGCCATGTGCTTCCCTGCCTGTTTGTACCCTTCACCACCTGACCTATATGTAACTCTCTTTATCATTTTATGACCCTAACTTTATAACCTGTGTTTGTGTATCTGTGTGTGCATGTATGTTTTGATAGGAAAATCTCACCTGGCCATAGTTCAGAGGGTGAACAACGAGGGCGAGGGAGACCCTTTCTACGAGGTGCTGGGTATTGTCACCTTGGAGGACGTCATTGAAGAAATCATAAAGTCAGAGATCCTGGACGAGACTGACTTGTACAGTAGGTTTCCTCTTTCTTAGCTTACACCTCTCTCCAAAACATGTCCAGTCTGTTGTAGTAGGAGCACCAGTCTGAAATCCATTATCTACTCTAAACTTATCAGAGCCCTGTGGTTGAGATCTAATTCTGTTCCACTCTGACTCATTCAAACTAACTCATGCAACTTATCAATCTAAAGACACAATTTTGTTAACTTGGGACTTTAACGTAAGTTTGAATGCTGATTAGTAATCAAACACTCAACACAGGGTCCAGTATATTGTGGTATGAAGAGCAGAAAAGTCCTTTTGGAACTTGAAAATATGATCAGTTTCTTATTCTGAATCTAAAGTTGCATCAACTGAATCCAAGGTCCACACTATACTGTATACTTAAAGGCCCACATAGGGACAAGAGTTGGAAATTAGCAATAGCTCTACTCTCCGTGTGCAGCACATCAGTGTTACATTCTGTATTAAAACTAAAGCCACTGGGTTGCCGCTGGGGTGGTCCATGCACCGTGTGTGCGGAGGCTGTAGTCCTCTGGGTGAGCAGTCCAGGTTTTGGGCCTGTGGCACCTTTCCCTCATGTTGTTCCCCACTCTCTCTTTCTTTCAAATTTCCAACTTTGTCCACTGTCCTGTCCCTACAATGAAGGCATTTAAGGCCCAAAAATAAATCGTAAAAAAAAAAAAAAAAAATACTGTATATTGCAATTTACAGATTGCAGTACCACAACAGCGCTGTTACAAAGTTTGTTATTAAGCACTTGTACTTACACATTGCCTCCGTCAATCCCGTGTAATATTGGTGTCCCAGTGTGAATTCACACTGCATTACAGCGTCGCATAAAGCGGAGAGAGGAGCGACAGAGGCACTGCATGTGAGCACAGAGCAGGGGCTCCACATACACACACACTCAGGCATGCATACACACACAGTGCTGATCCCCCTCACCGGCTCTTAAGTTGCATATTTTCAGCTCGTTCCCCCATTTCGTCTCTGTCACTGCCTCTGATTGTTGATAATGGGTGGAATGACTTTGCTCCATCATTCCACAACCGTGTGTTACAGTTGCCATGAGGCATAACAGGGCTGTAAGTAATCCACCTTCCAGTGGCAGCCTGTAAGCATCATATGGTAAATTGCATCGTTCCTATCAGTTAAATTAAATCAAATTCTATATTATTCTTGTAATAAAGAAGAAAAGTGACCGCTTGTATCATGAAATGTGTCACTTGAAGCGATCAACCCGCAAAGACTTTTTTGACACGTCCCTTAAGATTTGCTCAGCTGTACTAAGTTTCTTTCAGTACATCTTTTGGTTTTATTCGACCCCCAAATTCTTGTTTCATCAGCCATGTTTCCAGATGCAGCATGGCATAATATGTCAATGAAAATACCTCAGGTACTTTTCCAAATATAATAGATTTGCCCCTTGCCTTCATTGAAAGGACAGCTGAAGAGAGAAAGGACATGTGGGAAAGACAGTGAGATAGACATGCAACAAGTGGAAGTGGAATCTGCGGCCGGCGTGTTAGGACTCTGCCTCTGTACATTGGGTTTAGTGATCTACCGACTTGGCAAAACCAGTACCTCTTAAAATCAATTCATAACTTCCAAATATCGATAAAAAAAAATATATATATTTATATATTTTTTATTTTATTTTATTATTTTTTGGGGGCTAATCAGTCACTCCCTGCTAAGTGCTAAAGCTAGCTCTTTAACTCAGTAGAATGCCAAATAGAGCAACAAGAAATTCAGCAAGTCTCACAGATGACTGGAGTCAATCCATGGATCAATGAATCCAGAATCCTTTTGAATCGAAAATCGATTCTGAATCGAATCGTGAGACACCCAAAGATTCACAGCCCTACAACACACTCAGCACCAGCATGCTAAATTAGCAACTAGCTGGTGAACATAGTGAATCATTTAACACATAAATATCTACTGAGTTATGTCTGCCTGTGTACATTTTTGCATGTCCATGTTACATTAACGACTTGTAGGGTTGTCCCGAGTGATCTTTACTACAGATGATTTTATTCACATTAATAATTCTCAAAGACACTTCTTCAAATCAAAGGATGTAAAGATCTACTTGAATGACTTTGTAACAAGTCGCAGGTTTGTTGCATTCTCCAGCTAAACTTACAACATTATATGATTTTCTGTTACATGACGTTTTTTCACAAAAGGAGGAATCAATGTCTACTGTGATTTTTATAACTTCCACATTTCTTAAAAGTTTATCTCTGTTCAATGATAACCCTTGATGAATGTCTCATACAGGAGCATTCTGTACTATTACAGCTCTCAGGGTATCAGTGTGGGAGTGCAGACATGGATTACGTGCCAGTCTATTTGTTGCCCTAATGCATATGGCTTTAAGTAATGCTAAGAATGTGGTAAGCTAACATTGTAGCCCCCTATAGCTCTCTTTTAGTTCTGAGAAGGACGCCACAGCTACATTTCCAGAAAAAGAAATAAGCTTTGGGTAACTCAAGTTTAGTCACCCTGTGACCCAGGAGGACAGGCTCAGTGTCTGTGGCGTGGCGTGGATCGACCTTTTCCTGTTGCAGAAAAAGTTTGTTTTAGTTTGTGTCTTGAGCTTGACTTTTCATTTTCCCTTCTCAGCTGACAACAAGACGAAGAAGAAAATCACCCATCGGGAAAGGAAACAGGATTTCTCGGCCTTCAAGCCAACCGACAATGAAATGAAGGTTAAAATATCACCTCAGCTTCTGCTGGCTACCCTGCGTTTCCTAGCAACAGGCAAGTGGGCTGCGTTGCTGCTTGACTTCCCCCAGTGTGCCCTCGGCCCCTCACTGCGGGAAGAGAGAGTGTGTGTGTGTGTGTGTGTGTGTGTCTGGGCTGTTTGTGTGTGCATGTGCCCATGTCGGCTTTGAGTTTTGGGCAAGTGGGTGTAGGGAGGAGTGAGTATGTGTGTAGAATGAGTATCTGCTGTTTGTGGGTGTGAGGGAATGAGTTGTGTGTGGACTCACAACAAGTGTTTGTGTGTGTATGTGAAGAGGTGGAAGGCCTCTCAGGAGTACAGCACGGGATGTCTGTGGAGACTGCAAAAAAAAAGGCTGTGTTTCCATTCTATTTGCCTGCGTGTTGTTCTCTGAGGGTTACATGTCGGGATCCGAGCCCACAGCTTTAAAAACAGCACCCTGTTTGCTTACACTCGTTTCTCAGTGACATCACTTCCAGCATTTTTGGCCTATGATCAGGGTTCTCACACAAGTCAACATACTTAGTGTAAAATGTGAAATATTTCACCCGCTTTCCCCTGGGAAATGGATTTCTGAGCAGGCTGCAGAATATCCGAGCAGCACTACTACATCAGCAGCAGCAGCAGCAGCAGCAGAGGTTGACTACGCCTCTTTGCAGTTGGATTTGCTTTAGAACTTTGACCTAGCAGCTAAGCGTTGATTAAGTTCCTCTAAAGGCTATTAGGGAGTTTAGTTCCTGGTGGTGGAGCCAGCAGCCAGCTGACACATATCACCGACATTGAGTCGAAGGCGCTGATTGGCCCAATAGGGGGTCGCAGCAGACCAGTCACAATGAGGATACCTGTGTTCAAAAGTTTTACAAAAGTTTAGTTAAGTTTCTGTGTTAGTTCACTCTGATACAGTAACAGCTTAAACTCGACAGCTCACTTATATTAATGAATACAATTGAATAATAACACACAGGTCTGAACCCTTCGTCTTTGCTATCAAGTTACTATTAACTAAATCAACAATATGTAACTTTACCACCGCAAGAAGTGCGTACGGCTTTACAGCACTAGTTCACACACAAGCTTTCAGTTATTTAAAGAAGCTACAGTAGTTAGCCTGTCCGCGTGGTTTGATACAACGGCTGAGGCTAAGAGACAGAAGTGACGGATCAAGCTAAGAAGAGAGGAAGAGAGAGTGTACATCTCTGCAGATATTATTCATGACAGGACGTAAAGTCAGGCTGTATCGTTGTCTGTTTCTGTGTTGTCTCATGTTGAAACCCTTTAACGAGCAGAAAGTCAAATGCCAAAGTTTATGTCTCAGGTTTGCATACAAATGTATTTATTTTGATGCCATCCACCTTGCACTGAAAGGTTGTCTCTTTCCTTGTCCCTCTTTAAGTCAGTTTTACAATTTTGGAACCTTACAAACCTCTCTCAACCAGCATAATAAATGACCCTCCTCAATAAAGCAATTTAGCCACAGCCAATAGATATCATGACAACAGTTGAATACACATACACATATGTACACTCCACATGCAAACAGTTTGCTAGACACATTTCCCCAAGGGGACAATAAAGTGTATCGTATCGTAAAGAGGCTCGAGTTATATTAGCGCAAAATCTGGTAATATTACTGTACCTTGTCAGTTGACATGGTTGTTGCTGGCTTCACGCCCTCTGCTTGTAAACAAATGCACATTGTCTAAAGGTTGTCTATGTGTGTCTTACGACAGTGCAGTTGCACTCAGAGAACTTCGATTGGTAATAATAATAATAATAATAACTTAAATTTATATAGCGCCTTTCACGAAACCCAAGGGCGCTTTACAAAGCGCATCAAACCAAATTCCTACATATTGTTGCTTTCATAGCCAATATTCACAAAAGAAACAAAAAGAAAATATAGAGGTGTGCGTAGCGTTCACAGACAGTATGCAGTGTAGCATCAGCCTTCAGTAATCACACACAGCAGCATACAGAAGGTAGTCCTGGATACAGTTGCTCAGAGCCTGTTGTAAAGCACTCATTTAAAAGAAGAATGAATAACATTAAGTGAGATGCCATAGGAGTGAGGTTAGCAAAGGACATGACAGTAACAGAGATAACCTGTGAGAAAATATATCCTTTTTCTGTAATGCGTTACAGGGGCTGTTTACCAGGAGAGCAACAAATACTAAACTGTAGCCCGTTAGCTGCTACGCTAAAACATGCTACAAAAAAAGATATACTAAACACATTTTTCATCGGTTTATTCAGTTTCTTATTTCCTTGTAGTTGACCTCTGTTACACAATAAAAACCTGCATTAGTTCTTAATGACTCATACAATGAGGGTGGACCTCTGTTGATTCTAAAGAATGAGAAAATTGGTGAATGCCAAATATTCTCATGAATCACTCGGAAATAAATCTCTCAATCAGTGATCATTGAGATGAAACGTCTATGAAATGCCTGACATGTATCAGAAATGATTTGCCTAGAAAATGTCATTACTTTCATATTTAAAAACGACTGTCTACCACTATATCAGTGATTTTTTTGGGGGGGGGATTCTCAAAATATGGATGTGTGTGTCAACTCTATAAGCAAGTATTGTCCAAGCTATAAATTAATGTAACTTACTGTATTTATTTACAGTCTGCCTGTCCTCCTCTCTCTGCTTCTTCAGAGGTCGAGCCGTTTGCACCGGTGCAAATGTCAGAAAAGATTTTGCTGCGTTTGTTGAAGCACCCCAACGTCATCCAGGAGCTGAAGTACGATGAGAAGAACAAGCGGGCGGCAGAGCACTACCTCTACCACAGGAACAAGCCTGTGGATTATTTCATCCTCATACTCCAGGTGGGTAGAAAAACAAAACATTCGAAGTGAAGGGGATAATGATCCCAACAATATACCCTACCCTTTACCATATTGTACTACACTTTATATCACAATAAACACATTGAAGATAAAGAAGTGCTGCTGTTTTTTTCTAAAAGATATTGCTTTTTGTAGTTAGTTAGTTGTTATTAAAAGGATAATATCTGCCTTGTGTATTAAAGCGCTATACAAATAAAGTTGCCTTGCCTTGCCTAAAATTGTATTGCTGCGTTCCAGGTGGCAAATCCTAAAAACCATTAATCACTCAGTCATTATTTTCTTTAAAGCACCAAATCACAACAAAAGTTATGTGGTGAAACACAACATATTTGGCCAGTAGTAGACTGTATTCTTTGATATCAAAATGACCCGACATGTATCCTTGATGAGCAAGCTCCTGAAAACAGTTTGAAGGACAACTTCTTTTAAACAGGCTCATTTGTTAACAGCCTTTCTCTGCAGCTGGCTGAACAGAAGGATAGAGTGTGACAAGCAGACAGACAGACCGACAAAGACAGAGGGAGAGAGAGACATACACACACAGCCACAAAATATAAACAGATAATGAAGACCTAAAGTAGCGACTCCAATAAAAAAGTAGAAAATGGGAGTCAAGTATTTCCACGACAGCAGACTTTCTGCAAAAACAAACCACAGGAACCTGTGGGACAAGGGAGTGCCAAATGTTTGGGAAGCTACAAAGTTAGTTACATGGATAAATGAGACACATGAAGCATACAGATAGAGACCGAGAGAGGATAAGACAGGATCTCAGTGTATCAAGTCCCCCAGCAGTCTAAAGCTACATTAGCAGAACTAGGCCAGAGCCAGCCCTTACTAGAAGAGGGGGGTGTCTACCTCCCAGACCCTGAATGGTTGATGGTTTCACAGAGGAAGGGCCTGAAATGAAACTATTCGATATTTAATAACAAAGAGAATCTGAGAAATGATTTCTCATTTCATGGCTTTCGGTTTGATGATCAAATAAGGGACAATGAACAGTTTAAATCAGCAGACCACATACTAAGGTAATTAAACATATCTGACAACCCATAAGCTGCTGTAAGGCAACAGCTAATGGAAGTATTCATTCACTTCTTTGGTAACTTTACTTCTCAATGTTACACTATGTGAAAGGAAATGCATATAGTTTAAAAAAATCAAAACATATTTTACCACTGTTATTATATTAGATCTCCTAATGCAGGAGTTGTTCCATGGAAAAAAGGTTAATTGATGCAGCTTTAGTTTGAGATCTCAAAATAATTCACAAACAAATACTAAAGTGTTTCAGAGTTTTATTTTTGCTGTTCTCTGTATTAGTACGGAAATGTGTGTTTTAATTTGCATAATGTCACAGACTGTAACCTTAATGTCTCCAGGTGAAAAAACACCAAGAAAGATCATTTTTATTGCAAACTTGATTACATCCAGGGATTCAAATGTTTCCAAGATGTGCTTTGATATTTCAGAATTCATGTATGTTTTACCTTTCTTACCGGTAACACTATTTAAAAGTATTGGTAGCTTGGAAGTGGTTGTAGAAGTTAGTCAGATATATTGTTCTATGTTCAATCAAAGTGGCAACCTCCAGTGTTGAAAAATGAAACCAAGGCAAAGTGTAAAAAACTGCAGTTCCTTAAGTGTCCACTTGAGGCTGACTCCAAAAGACCAAGAAGTCCCATTAACACCCATGTTGAAAGACCATTTTAACAGCAGAAATGAACAAGTTTCAAGCCTGGTACTGAAATGGATTTTGGTCTGAAGAGCTAATGTCTTTATCGTCACACAATGTATGGTTTTTTCTGGTACTAGGACCACAGAAAGTTAGTTTGACAAAGCATTTTCAACATGGACTTCAAAAGTCCGCCTCAGAAACCGGTGGGTGACATCACTAAGACTGCGTCCATACAGTCTATGGTTGAATCCCTCCTGAAAATCACTATCCATTGTCATTTTAATATGGAAGCAGTGGGAGCATAATGATTCATCAGATTTCCTCAATTGGCATCCTGGAATACTGTAGAATGATATTTTAACATCATCAAGACTCATCATCTTATTATGACGTCATGGTAAATGTTTGTCATGTGAATATGGTTAAATAGTCGACTATCCAACAGAGCTGTGCTGCAGGTTTGTTCCCACGGGGGCCACGCATCCTAAAAAGGTATGCATGGTATGATTGTACTGCAAGGCAGTTTGGATTAAAGCAAGCAACGACACCACAGATAAACAGCTCATTTGTTTTACAAATGTCTGAATACATTTTGTCAGTATCATTGCAACTAATCAGTACAGTACTGTGATGCACTCAAAGTTTTAATTATAGGATTTATTCATTTATTCTAATGTTCTGAACCTAAAATGTAACAACAGCAGTACATCAGCTGTGTTAGTTCATGTATATCTTTCTCTTTTCTCCTGCCATGCTCTGTGCAGACACCTGCACTAAAATACATTCAGCTGTAGGTTCAGGTCAAAACAAATGTTCCCAACCTTTAATTACTAATTCAATCATTTAAAACTGGTCACAATACATCATTCTGAATATGTTGTGGTTGGAGAGTCCTCCCTTTTGGTCAAAGAGAGAGAATCAAATGGTTCAAGATCAATGAAAGTTCTTCATCACTACCTCACCTCCTTATTTCTTTTTTCACTCTGAAATATGACATTTAGAAAGAGCTACAAAACATGTACATCAAAGACAGTTTGACCCTCCATTTTTAAACTTACTAACCTTCACATACTCACTCTAGTTCCCCAATCAGTCAGTATGGGAAATAGCTGTGGATCAAATGAGTTCCAGGTAGGAGGACACGTGTGGGGTCACTGCCCTTGAGACCAGGTTTAGTAGCAGATTGGAAGCTATTATCCAGAGTAGGGATTTTCTAAAAGTAGTAAAAAAAGAAAGGAAAGAGGGAAGGGGATTTGTTCTGAACGCATGGGCACAATGAATAAATGTTTTCAAGCAGAAAATAAGCAAAGCTGTTTCAGACTAGTAATTTACACAACTTAACATGAATGCTACATGCAGAAAACATGCAAGAGAGTTAGTTTCAAATAAAATATGTGTCATTGCACCAGCACAGTCTGACAGGATGGAAAAAATGCAAACAGTCTAAAAAACACGTTTAAAAGCTGTATTTGTTTTTGTCTTTAATAAGTGCACAAATTGAATTTGAGTGTTTATTAAGATTGTTCATATACTGTAGGTCAACTCATCTCTCTCTGTGTCACAGGGGAGAGTGGAGGTGGAGGCAGGAAAAGAGGGGATGAAGTTTGAAGCAGGACCTTTCTCCTTCTATGGGATGATGGCTCTGACAGCCTCACCAGGTAAGAGCCCTGCACAACACACACACACACACACACACACACACACACACACACACACACACACACACACACACACACACACACACACACACACATTGAGTTTGTTTGGCAACAAAACATAAAAATGCTGCTTCGTGGGCAGGTTGACTTTCCTTTTATATAGATCCAAATCAGTCATGCAATTTTGGGATCTACTATTAGCTTCTCTCTGTAAATGAAAAGCCATAAATAGGTCTGGGCACCAAAATAGCTTTATTAGTACTGACTGAAATATTTCTGTGGCACCAAATATTCAAAACTGTCACATGGTGTCAATAGCTGGCTTTGGCTCAAATTCATTCTCATTTTATGTATCATCTTTTTATTTATTTGAAAAATCTGATTCAGTATGAATGCACGGCAACTGAAGATTTAAGAAGATGTTTGTGTTTTCTTGAAGCAAAGTCATTATGAAGCTTTATGTGACTACATTTTACATTTGATGATTTAGCTTCTAGTGTTGAATTAAAAACACGACATCAAGCATGTCTGTGTCCTAAATCTTTTTGAAATCGTCATGGTAACCAGATTGCAGCACCAAGCTGGCAAAATACAGATCATTTTAGGACCTACTTTATCAAGAGCCTCAGTGCACTTTGATGAGTGTTTCAGCACAATAACTTTAAGGCCAACATGGCGGTCCTGCAGTGACATCACGTGAAGGCGTCACTGACTGATCCACTCGGTTCTCCCAGTTCATTCATAAACTTCAACACTACTCTCAGCCTTTTCAGCTCTGATGATTCACATGGGTGGTAGGATCTGAGAGACACCTACTGGTGAAAAAGCAGAATGACATTCTTGTCATTTGAGCAGACACTCAGCAGTAAGACATCATGATTCAATTCATTTAAGATGAGCGAGTTTTGTATTCTTAGCTGCTCAGAGGTCATGAAGCTTATTGGCAGGTTACTCCTCTTATGCTGAGGCTGGTTTTACACATGTTGATGATTTCTGTGTACGCACTAAATATTTCTTAACATTTTACTGTCTCCCTTCTTCTTTTCTTTCCCTTGTATCTTTCCTCTCTTTCCAAAGTGCCTCTGTCCCTGTCTCGCACATTTGTGGTCAGTAGGGCTGAATCCCTAGCAGGATCTCCAGGTACAGTGGGCTTTTCTAACTATACATACATTATCATGTAACGTTCATAATTTAATGTTGACATTAAAAAGAAGCATAGAATATTCTCTATAAAGTTAAACTAATATGGTGGCGTAAAGTTCTGTGATTGTATTGTGTTTTCTGTACAATTTTACTGTGGGGCTAAAGACGGGCATGACTGAAAGGTCTGATTGTACCTGAATGCAACATGTACTGTATATTTTCATTTGTATAAGTGAAGGAGAAAAACGGAGAGGGGAACAAAGGTTTGGATCGAGACTTAACGCTCTCATCCCCTGAGCCATTAGTCAAGTGGCTGAATGGTGCTGGAGACTGGAGGCCCCAAAGCGGATCCAGGCTCCGCCCCGCTCGCCCCTAACCTCTAACCCTCTCACAACATAAACAAGACCTACAGCTACAGCCCCCTGCCGGAGAACCACTGAGCACACACACAAAGACACGCACGTACACATATGTTCACATGAACAGACACATGTAAGCAGAGCATACACACTCACACACATAACTAACTACTCCCAAAAAAATCCCCCAACTGGGATTAATAAAGTTGTGTATGTGTTATCTTATTGAGCTGCTTACTACTACAAAAATGTACCCACATGTATCCAGGAAAACTCTCACTTTACCAAACCACTCACTATATCAGTGCACCTCTTACATTTTTTTTTTCTCCCAGGGTTTCCCCCCTGCTGTGCACACATCTGAGTGTGTGTGTGTGTGTGTCTGTGTGTGTGTGTGTGTGTGTGTCTGTGTGTGTGTGTGTGTGTGTGTGTGTGTGTGTGTGTGTGTGTGTGTGTGTGTGTGTGTGTGTGTGTATGTGTGTGTGTGTCTGTGTGTATGTTAATGCATTATGTGTGTATTCTTGACACACTCCGCCATTTTTATGGCCCCGAGAAACTGGAGTACTTATCCGCAAAAGTTCACATGCCAGGTCTTTGGCCAACTGTGTCCCGATGCACACACACGCACACACACACTCACAAGCACACACATATTCCTACATGGGATTACATACATTCCAGTCGGTGTAGTAGCATTAGTGTTTGCCAAGCCGTTTCCACTTTGTTGTGTGTGATTTTCACTAGGCTTTAAGAAGTGGAAAACATAATCTGTCTTTAATTAAACTTTATGAAAAAAGAAGAAGAAAAAAAACACAGAACAAGTGCACAAAGTGGTAGTGCATAGAAGGAAGCAGCATCACTGGAAACCACTAAGTCATTACCTGGTGTACAATACTCGCCTCACCTAAAGACTTATGAAGATATTAGATTTCCATACATCACAGCAAGCATCTACGCTAATATCTAACGCTTGACCGGGAAAAAATGTCACCAGCAGACAGGATCTTAAGAGCTGCTGAAGTTGTGTAACAGCTCAGTAGTTTCAAAGAAAATTGTGAGTTAGAACAGGTACATCACAAGAGCTGTACATTTCTGTAACAATGACAATCTGATTAATGTACAAAAAATGCTATCTACATCCACAATGGGCTGAACTTCAAACTGACACATTAAA
This sequence comes from Tautogolabrus adspersus, assembly GCA_020745685.1. Taxonomy (NCBI): domain Eukaryota; kingdom Metazoa; phylum Chordata; class Actinopteri; order Labriformes; family Labridae; genus Tautogolabrus; species Tautogolabrus adspersus. Next base: position 7,803,920 of record CM036537.1, read on the forward strand.
CAGGTTCAGGCTCAAGCCACCAAACTGATTTTAAGTAATAGCAATGTCACACGAGCTGAGACAGTAACTTTATTAATTCGTTATCAGGGTGTACTTAATCTCATGCTAACATCAACATGTGAGGAGGCCCACAAGGACAATGCATACATGCTAAAAGGTCACCATTTCTGCTAAGCATGCTAGCATTAACTAATTAGCGCATAACAGCTGAGGGCTGATGAGGATATCGTTAGTTTTACAGGTGATATTTAAATAGATCAGATGATGATTTTCTGTTCACACTAGCCGGAAAGTCAGACATAACTTGTTCATGAGCTTTACAGAAAAAAAAGTGTATTTTTTTAATAATTCAAAAGTTATTAAGGTATTCAAGCTGGAACAAGCACTTTTTAGCATTACTACACATTGTTGTATTGGGAAATGCCAACAGTACTGTGAAGGGATAAAGGACTTTTTGTAAAAGAGACTCCCATCATGATCTATGAGCGGCTTTATACTGATGATACTGATGAGATTAAACCTGCAGGAAGACAAATATATCTTCCTCTATGTGCCCCTTTTCAGTATGACCTGGTTTTTCCCCTAGGTCTTCACCAGAAAGAAACTTGTGAAATGTGGTTGTTTTTTTTAGATTTATAGACTTGATATTTCAGTGTACAAGTCATTTCAGTGTTTTTGGAGCTTAAATGTCTTCTCCTCTCTCATCACCTCCTTACAGAAAATAAGTCTCCTCCACGGCCGTTTGGACTCAACCACTCAGACTCTCTGAACAGGGGTGATCGTATAGACGCCATCACCCCGACTCTTGGCAGCAGCAACAACCAGCTCAACTCCTTCCTGCAGATCTATGTACCTGACTACTCAGTCAGGGCGCGCTCAGACCTGCAGTTTATAAAGGTGAGAACAATTACTGGTGAGCAAGAAAGACACACTTATGTGTCCATAAAGGCATCTGTTTGATCAATATGTATTTTTAGTACCAACACATTGATACTAGCATCTTAGCTGCCAGTAAATGTGCCCAGGGAGTCCTCTGATGGCAACTGGGGGGTCGGTGGGTACCAGGGCAGATGCTACTCATGAGCCATCAGCCATCTGATAACTAAGAAGTGAGAGCCTTTTAGCCTTTATTGATAGGAATGCTGAAGAGAGACAGAAAATGTAGGGAAGAGAGAGTGAGGTAGACATGCGTCAAAGGGCTGAGGCCGGGATTTGAACCTGTGGCCAATGCATTTACTACTGCAGCTTCTGTATATGAAGACACTGCTCTACCAACTGACCCTAAACGTCGCTCCAGGTCCGCCCTTGTTAACCACTGTGTGATTTCATTGACAGGATCCCAAGAAACATCCAGGGCAAGGGGAGAGTTTCCAGTTACAAAACCTCAGAACTGTGTCTTTGCTATTTGAGGGATTACGTTGCTCTGTTTGCTTTGTAAAACTGTGTCCTCCAACACTACTGTGGTTTACAGCTAAGTGTGAAGCCGAACAAACTCAGCATCCCCAAGTCTAAGGGTGGGAGGCCATTGGTTTCTACTGGATCTTGATGGATTGCTTGTGGATTGAATAGCTGCCTCAAGTGAAGGAGGGTCCAAGTGTCTTGTTCACATCATTAATTACAGAATTTCCCCCTGGGATTAATAAAGTATTTCTGATTCTGATACTGAAACTGAAACACAGTTAAATACAGCATTTACATAAATGCAGGTGTTGTACGTGTTGTGGTCAAGAAGGAACAAAGCCAAGAAGCAAAGCTGTGATTTAGTCTTAGTTTCGTCACCCTTGGTCGTGAGCATTGCATTGTGACTGAAAGAATGAAAATGGGACTATTGAACAAAATGATTTTCCTCAACATAACGCTTGGCCAAAGCTTTAAATATAATCTCAAGCATCGAGATGGAGCTTGGAAAAGAGCACTGCTCCTCACATTGAGAGGAGTCAGTTGAGTCTCTTCAGGCATCAGATTAGAAAGCTTCCTGGGTGCCTCCCTTTGCTGATGTTCCTGCAAAATGACTGATAGCACGTCCCAGGTAGTTGTTGTAGTCAAGACCACACTAACAGAGACCTAGACATACCCGAGACCAAGACAAGACAGAGACATTTAGAGATCGAGATCGAGCCAAAACCAAGACCAAGGCAGAGCGAGACCGAGACAAGACCAAGACCATAACTATCACTGAAAAATCATCATTTGTGTGCAGCGGGCGTGTCACTCACTAAGACCGTAACACCTGGAAGGTTGCGGCCGTAACCTGGGAATAAATATGTAATTATGAATTAATTAAAGTTATTTGTTCTTAATATGTAATGTAATGTAAAAATTGTTTCGATTCCGAGACGAGACTGAGACTTTCAAAAAGTGGTCTGGAGACCGGTCTTGGTCTTTCGAGTACTAAAACACTAGGGTAGACTAAGCACATGCTATATCAATGCTGGCCTGGCAGCGCCTTGGGAACTTCATAGAGGAGCTAGAAAAGGGTTCTCAACTAACTTTGATGGGATAGGTGTGGGAACAACTGACATTGGCTTGTATCCTCCTGACACTGAGCTTCACTACACACACATGGCCTTTCTCTCAAGAGATTATGGTCAGAGTGAATCTCAGTTCCTTTAAGCATTCATCATGTCGAGGGGCATTCTAAGACTTTGATTTATGTTATCTTTAGATATCCAAATCCAATAATCTGATCTGTGGTCATGTTCATTACAGGGTCAGTTACCAGGATGTCATTTGATTAGATTGTTTTTTTGGAGAGTCGGGGGGTATTTTTCTTTTAGTAGCCATGAGTGGTGGCTCCTCTTCACCTAATAAAGTAATGGACCCTGTTGAATCTGAACAAATTGGTTCAAATAACAATGAAGGCAAACAATAATAATACATTCTCAAAAACTATAATCATGATGAAAATTAATTTAAAAAGTGTTGAAAATAGGTTACGTAAGAATCTGGAAGCCCTACAAGCCAAATTATTTCTGCTGCGACTTATGATCTCACCATGGCTGTCATTCTTTTTTTCCCCTAGGTAACACGCCAACAATACCAGAACGCTGTAATGGCGTCACGTATGGACAAAACGCCACAGTCGACAGACAGTGAGTTCACAAAAATTGAGCTCACTCTGACAGAGCTACATGATGTAGTGGAGACCCCAACTGTTGTTACCACCACAGCCAGCACCACTAGCACCACCCCTGCCGTGTCTGTTGTCTTGGCAAACGAGACGTCCCACCTGCTCAATCAGCAGCAGAACTGTGTGGGCCTCAGCAGGAGCAACCACAGCACCCACAACGAGGGACCCATCTAGCCCCCGTTAAGCCTGGTGGAGACCCAGTTCCCACCCTGTCTCATGGACACACACACGGAGCAGTGGCGAAGATGGAGATGAGGGAAAGTGGGGAAGTGGAGGCAGGTGGAGTGAAGGTTCTACTCCAACCAGTAATCCCCAGTCAGTCAGTGAGACCCTTTCATGAAGGGGCAGTGGGGAGGAAAGGTGATGTGACACCCTGGGCTCCCCCACCTGAACGCTGTCAGAATCCCTACTGTACTACATGCTTTTACAGTGGGTGCACTTGAACAGTTCCTGTGACTGAGCTTCTTTTTTGGACAATCAGACACTTTCATTGTGATGACTTGGACCGGAGGGTGACAGAGTGCATGCAAGCCCTGTCCCTTTGCCCTACAAACGCAAACAAAATGAACGCGCGCACACACAACACAACACATTTGCTGTATTTCCTACTCAGGCCAAAGACTTTGGTCCCCCCTCTTCCTCAACCGGACACAGACAGTTTTTATAGATACACACATAAAATACATTAAAAAAAGTCCCTTTCCCACACATTAACACACACAAACCTAAATTCATCTCCCCCACCTGTGCATCTTTCAGGGAGGCTCAGTGGACTTTTGATCCCATCAGCAAAGACTCAAACCCACACTAGCAGAGCGCGACGGTTGGTCAAAGACTGCACCAAAAACCGCTTTGAAATAACTCCTTAAACCACGAACCAAGAATGTTTTCCTGTATTTATTTATTTTATAATATTGTACGGTATGTATATATGTATGCGTGGAGACATGATATGAAATAAACTGGTATACGTGCATGCTCGAGAATGTACACTAAGGTGTGCTTGGGGCACACGCGTCATATCAAAAAGGACATGCAACATATATGGAGACAAACATCCATTCTTGTATATGAGGTGGGGAGGGTCTTTTACAGATACAGTATGTATATTACAGATCTTGTTATTTTTACTATTATCCTAAATCAGGCTTATGGTACTCTATCTTTTTCACCTTAAAACAAATCACAATATTGCCTTTAAGAAAAATCATAGAATTAATTATTTTAACAAAGTGCAATGAAAAGCAATTTATTTAAGAGATGATTACGAATAAAAGAAATGACTGTATTATAAATTGACAGATATATTTGTATGTACTGTATGTATATGTATATTTGTTTTAAAAAATGCTAAACAGCAGCCATCCACAAGCAAAATTGTCCTTAGGCGGTATCTCTTTGTCTCTTGTTTCATGTTTTTGCATCCTTTGACCTTAAACACAAAGTCTAATATATGTTCATGTGGGAGTCATGATGCCTGGACCATTCACAAATGTGAAGGAGGGGGGGTTCGGGTGGTGGTGTGTGAAAGTGCCAACATGGAACCTATGCATGTGGAGGTTATGTGTCCTATTTTTTTTTAGTGTGTGCCAATTTTACACATAATCAAACTTGATAATTGCACAGTATTAATGACCTCATCTAACATGTTGAGCATCATCAACGTCACAAAAAGTAACCTCGACATTAAACATGTCCATGTATTATCCACAGCTATGCTTTCCCTACGTTTATGTGTGAACGTGCTTTTCTTTTTTTTCTGCATGTGTGCTGATTGCATGTTGGTTTCGACGGTGCAGAAAGGCTATTTCTTGACAGCAGTGAATGTGACAGAAACTAGGCTTCACTTGTTTTGGCTCCCCCACACAATATCGATTATATTCCATGCTTAGTAATGCCTCTGTTCATTATGGTTAAATTTGAAGAGAAGTCTTCATAAATGTTGGCTGCTACTTAAGAGGTCATTATTTTGATTTCATTTGATCATAGAAACACTTTAACCTTAACATGTATTCTTTCACAATTTCAAGAAAATAGCTAAACATTTCTTGGAAAATGTATTCATTTGTATTTGTATTCATTTACCCTAACCCTAAGATCTCATATATCTGTACGCTTAATGTGAGCTGCAGCTAGAAGCCAGTTAGCTTAGCCTAGCAGGAGAACTGGTAACAGGTGAAGACAGCTAGCTGGCTAATCAGGCGTTATCAAAGGTCATTAATAACCTCTAAAGCTCTTTAATTAGTTAAAAGGTCACTGCCCCAAGCCAAGAAATAGTCCAGACCATAACACCCTGTAAAACCACAATTTATTTTTGTACCCTATATGTTTGCTGTATGGTACATGCTACCATGTTTATTACACCATTCAAAAAGTCATGATTTTTACTGTTGGTTATAAGCTAAATTGGATCTTTTATTGCCTTTTCTCAATCGCAGTGACTTCTTGGAGTAGTTAGAGTGCATTATGTTTTTATTTTAAGATTTTTTTTGGGCCTTTTTGGCCTTTATTACAGAGACAGGACAGTGGATAGAGAAATCAGGGAGAGTGGGCAATGACATGCGACAAAGGAGCTACAGTCCTCGCCCTGAGGACAGTAGGCTTGGTACAAACTAACCACTAGGCCTTCTGCACCCCCATGAGTGCATTCTTTTTTACATTGAATCATGTTGTGCTTCTCCCTGTTTTTTTTTCAGTCTTAATTCTAAGCTACTGTAAGCTAACGTCTCCTGAATGCATCCTTTTAATAATACCACAGATGTCAAACTATTTTCTAAAGTCCCTTTTGTTTGTTTTTGCTTTGGTATCTTCTTGCCCTCGTTGTTTTACCTCACTAAGACATGAAAGCCTTTTTAAGATACTGTACGTGTGCTTAAAGTTTCTCCTACAAAGGCCTTCGTGCAGAATAATTCTGATTTATTCAAATCTGTAGAGACATAGTTTTTAACTAATTAACTTTTAAAATTAATTTGATTCAACTTTCAGATCTGTACCATAATAATATTTGTACTGTATGCTGGCAGTCTCCTTGTCAGCTTACTGGATACATCAGTGTGCTGCAGCTGAATGCTATGTTTGAATATTCAGTTGCAGTTTGTTACCACTGGTGGTCGCTGTTTTCATACTTCAAACAACATGTAAGAGTCTGAAAACGGCACACACGGACAAACAGCCCCTCCAACTGCTCGGCCACGAGGGGAGTCTCAGTTGTGTAACCAGACACAGAGGACATGTGCATTGTTTGCAGCTGTGTGTTCGCTGTTGTTTTATTGTTTACTTGAAAGTGCTCCTATGCAGCAGGCCCGCTCTGCTCTGCAGGGACAATCACTCCAGAGATAAAGCGATGAATGATGATCAGATTGTAGAACTCTGCTTTGCTCTACACAGTGCCTGACAGGGGAATGAGAAGCATGGTGACATTTCACAAGTCAAAATGCACAACAGGAAAGACTGGGAGAAGCATCAGCTGGGGCATAGTTGTTTTTTTAAATATTCTGTTATACACCACTTTCAGAAGGTCTTCTCGCACACTTTTATCCTCTTCTGGGCACATATTCCTTCCATTATGTGAATGCTTTGCAGGCCTGTTATACTGGTCTCTTTGTCAATCCCAATGCTGCTACTGTACCCATGTGCTGTCCATAACGCTTCTTCTACCTGAAAACAACATTCCCATTGCCTCCACCAGCTGGTGGTTTAATAAAAAAGTGAATCATTAACAGACACATGGTCGGTGACTCAATGAACTCACTCTAAACTCTGCTTCTTATGTTTCATATGAGAGGGTACGTTTTGCTTTAGCGATACAAGAAACCATGAGTCAGCAAGTTTCTTCTACATTATGTGCATGCTTTTTTATTGGTCCTTACTCCAGAGTAGGTCATGAAGGTCAAATGTGCAAACAGGTAACTTTTGAATGATGAAATAACACATTGTACAAACTCTATTTTTTTTTTGGTGGGCTTTTTACCTTTATTTTGACAGGACAGCTGTGGATAGACAGGAAATGTGGGAAGAGAGATTGGGAGATGATATGCATCAAACAGCATCAAGATCAGGAGTTGAACTTGCAGCTATGCATCCCGGACTGTAGCCTCTATACAAGGGGAGCCTGCTTTACCAACTGAGCTAAACCAGCGCCCCAATACTGGGTTGTTAAGTCTGAATAGACTATAGACTCTAGAGCTGTACGTGAACCAGTATGACCATTATCTTACTATGACTATATTGAGCTAATAATATTTCATTTGTTTCTACTTCTGAGTTTTCATGATAGTCATTTTTCAAAGGTTTATTTTGGGGCTTTTTATGCCTTTCTTTAGAGATAGGACAGTGGACGGAGTTATAAATCGGTGGGAGAGAGAGTGGGGAAAGACATGCAGGAAAGGAGCCACAGGCCGGATTCAAACCCGGGCCGCCCACTTGTAGGATTGTAGCCTCTGTACATGTGGTGCCATACTAAACGCTATGCCACCGGTGCCCAAGATATTCATTCTTAAACTTTGGTTGCTGTGCAGCTACAAAGAAAAGGCAGTCAAGCTTGTAAAATAGGGAAAAGGGTTCAGGCCACACACGTTGAAAATACAAACGTTCTTTTACATTCAATATTCAGAGAATTCTGACTTTATTTTGAGATTCTCATATCTCTGCCTTTGCCTCTGAGTCAGGAAACACTGCAGTAGCAGCCAACCCCCCCCCCCCCCCCCCCCCCCCACGTGTAAACATTGGATGTACTGTATGTGTGTGACAAACCTTCAGATAACATGTTCTAATGGCAGTCTGTTAACATATTGAGGTGTTTATGTCTGAGCACTGAAGGATTTGTTCACAGTGTCGTAGCTTCTAGATACTTCTTTTATTTCTAGGGTTGGATGATTGCATTTCTCTATTATCAGGCTGCTCTAATAAGTCTCTAAAGACTCCTCTGCTTATTCAAACTGATGCAAACAATTACTGAGAAGAACAAGGAAAAAAAGATCATATTCCTCACAGGGCCCTTTGGATCTGAGTGCTCCCAGAAAGCAGGTCTGCTTGTGGGACCTAGAATCACTGAAAGTAGAACGGGAGGCAGATACACAACAGAGAAACGAGACAATTATGAAAAACTATCTTTATTCTACATCTGTATGTTTCAATGTACAGTGTGTTGGAGAATGTCTGGAAACAAACAAACAAAACCACTGTTCAGGAGAACGTGTATTCAAAATGCATCAAAACTAAAGACAACGGAAAGGTGACGTTTTGGCACCTTAATGTGGTACACTGTGGGCATCACAGCCACGGACACAAATCCTCTTCAGATTCTTAAACCGGTTATTCCAGGCTTCAGTTTGTTCAAAGAGCAAATGAGCCTCTTTTTTTTTAAATGGTGTAGTATAAAAGTTAACAAAACAGTTATTTGGAAAGGAAAAGGAAATGGAAATGTCTATTTACAGTTCTGTAAACCAGGACCTTTTAAAAACATTAGCTTATAAAAATAAAAATAAACCCATGGTGATGATAACAGGTGACTCATTTGTTACACAACATGCTCTTCACACTTCCCTTCATTGTAAGAGTTTGTTTTTTTTACAGGTTTGAAGTCTTATGTCCCTGTAAACTACCATGACAAATGTCAGAAAAAAACACTTTTACTAAACCATAAAATGCAAAAAAAACAAATGCTACCTTATCTACCTCTGTAGAACGGATATGCTTGTTATTTTCACATGCATACGCAAATAATGCAAAGAAAAAGACAGTAGGCTAATTCCTATTACCAATGCAGCTGCCGTATGTAGCATATCCAGTTACTCTATGTTTAAGAAACCAAATAACAAAACGCAGAATACAAATAGTTCACTTGTAAGATTAGCACTAAAGAATAAATGATGACAAAATGCTGTTATACGTTTCTAAAAGTGTCACAAGGGTTTATCCAATGAATGAGCACAGAAAAGAGCGTTTCAACATTCACCTTCTCAGACCACTTCAAACCAAACTCAGTAATAATGCATAATAGTAGACGGTATGATCCTTCCCTTTAGTGGCCTTAAATCAACAGGCCACTCTGACAGGAAATGTATAGACTTAATATATTATATATAAAGGTGTGGGGGAGGGGGCTTAACATACAGGACACACGTAATGTTTTAAACAAAATAAAAGGAGAAAAAAAGATTTCTTTAGAATGTGTACAATGTTGGTCAATCGTTGTCTTTTGTAATAACTCTGTGGTCACATCTGTTAAAGGAGGCCCTGAACGCAGCTTCAGACTATGGACGATAACATATTACAAATTCTTCTTTTAAGCCACTACCAACGTTTTTGTTCTCTGCACTTGTGTCACTAATTCGACATAGGCAGAGTTCTGTTTCAATATACGTCACACCCTTACAATTCCTTATTTAAAAATAAAGCCGGGTGTTGTTATTTCCAGAAGACACAAGAGGATTTCAAACATCTGTGTTTTCCTCTTTTTTTTCTGTTTCAAATTGAATTTTAAAAAAATCAGTTGGATGGAGATTGTTTAAAAAAATTCAAACCACACGCATCATGATGCAACTTTTTGTGAGCGATAAAGACATTGAAGGCGACATGAAGTCACCACTAGTTCTTTGCCGTCTGCTTGGTGTGTCAGGGCCTTAAGATGTTATTTTTAAACTGTCAATGAACTTCTGTCGTTATAAACATTAAATGTTATAAGGGAGTTCTTTCAGGGGCTTGAAGCTTCTCATTCGTTGTCTTGCAAAGTACTAAAGAAATGCAAAGTGAAGTGCTTAAACTCTGAGGGTTTTTTTCATCCAGTTTTGAACTAGTGACACAGATAGAATCAACTCTATCATGAAACGGTCGCTTCACAGTGTTCAAAGCCCATCAGAAGAATACTGTGTACGCTCAAGCTTCACTCTCTCTGTTGGCACATTTCCTCATGAATATGATACTGAATACAAAACACACACACACACACACAGAAAGGCCCAAACCAAGGAAATAAAGAAATCAAGCTAATCCCAGTGTGAAGCTCAGTAGAGCTACAGAAATGAGCTTGAAACTGTGCATTCTCTAAAGCCTCATTACCTTACATCCTGAGGCCACATTCAAGCTCACACTATCTTCTACTGTACATTTCCCTTATCAAAATAAAAGCCTTCTGACATGGTCGGATGCATCATTCAAGTTTCTTCTTCCTACATAACCAAGTGGAGAAAATACTGCATGTTGGCTGCTGGTGGCGTTAAACCGTTCACCTGATTGCTATGCACAGTTGCTTGGTAACAATCAGTCCACCAGACACCCGTGTACAGCTACACGTTCTCTCTCACAAGTCTTGATACAAAGGATGCATCCAGTTATTCATCGGTTTAACGCCGGCTTGTGCTTCAGTGCTCCTGTGCTTCGCTTTAGTACAATGGATCCTTAGCTTACTGTCGGCTTGGATGCTGCAGTCTGAGTGAGTACACACACAGAAACACACACCCCTACTTACAAGTTATCCTCTATAATAACAAGAAAACACAAAAAATCTAACTGAGCAGATGACAAACTAAATGTTGTTCCCATGTTGCATATAAAAAAAGGTCTGTTTTAACACAGCATGTGCATCTTTTTCTTTAAATCCGTAACTGCAGAGCGTTTTCCTTTGATTATACTGTGCATACTGTGTCAGCAGGGCTCGTCTGTTAGGATTTAAGTTACAGTTTACTGACTGTTTCTGATGGATTCAGGAGTAAATATGACTACATCTATTCATCCCACCAGCGAATCTCAGAAGTCAGCTGATGAAATACAAGATATGTGATATCTGTCTGCCTGACGGGGGAAATAATACAGAAATGAAATTAAAATCAGTGAAGCATGGAGAATTTGGGTTTAAGAGGAACAAGCATGCAAACAGTCCTCTGACAGTCATATGATCTGTCTCACTGGTCCTTTTTACTTTCCTCAAACATCTTCAGTGTGTGTGTGTGTGTGTCTTTGTGTTTATGTGTATGTATGCATACAGTTTGGACAATTATATACAAACACACACAGACACACACTGGAGATGATGTTCTTCCTTGCCGCACTCTAAGAGAGATAACTACCCGACTCTACTGGGAAGGCAGGAACAGGAGCGTGGCTTTCCTCTGTTAGTCAGTTTTAACACCTACTCCTCCTCCTCCTCCTCTTCTTCCTCTTCTTCTTCTTCTTCTTCCTCCTCCTCCTCTTCATCATCATCCTCATCGTGGCAGTGAGTGATCTCCTGTGGAGTCTGGGGGAACAGGTTAGGAGGTTTTATCTCGCTGAAGGAGCGGGTCAGCTGGTTGCGTTTGCACTCCAGATCTTTACAGTCGCTGCAGTGGGTGCGGTTGCGTGTGGCCAGTGGTGACTCGATGTCTATGTCCACGTGGGCGTGCTCCACTGTCGACTCGTGGGGCATCTGGGGACGAGGAAGGATAAAAAGAGGGTAAACAGTTTTGTAACATTGGCAGCCTAAAATAGTGTGCTAGACTGACATGCAATGTTTTAGTTTGCATCAAACCAAGCAAAAGTGGCAGCATGACGTGTTTCAGGGTCACTTGACTGAAAGCACACACTCATGATAGTGTCTCTGCATACTACACTCATGACGCCATTAAGGTCCATGAGGGTTCCTTGCTCAGGCTTTAGGCTGGATGTTGGTCTTGGTATTGGGCGGCTCTAGCCCCAATCAGAGGTGAGGAGCAGACGTCATGGGGCTGGTACGTAGTGACACCTTTCCAATTTTACTTTTTTACATGACTTAAGGGAATGAGGGAAATGTTAATAAATGTACTGATCCAAACATTTTGTGAAGTCATAGGATCTTGATGGTAAGAGTTTGTATCAATAAAATGAAAAGTGCTAACTTTTGACTATGACTCACCAGTACGTGTGCGGCTCTGAAGAGGTAGCTGAAGGGGTAGTACAGCAGGTTGATGAAGGACGCTGCGTACAAGTCGGCGTAACGCATTACTTGAGAGGCGAACAAAGTCTGTCTGGAGCCGCTGCGGAAAAGACTTCCCATCATGCCATAGCACATGTCCATGTCATGGGTCACTTTCTAAAAAGGCAAAATGAGAAAGGAAGACACTGATGAGGTGGCAAAATCAGTGTATTATTACTCTATACTTTTACTATACTATTAGGAGTCCATGACTTTTCTCTATACACATACCTATAGCAATACACTGTATTAAACTGACTGTAAACCTGGGTATTGATTACTCAGCAGCCGTCTGTGGACAGGCTTCGTGTTGTCATAGAAACTGAGGTGATAAAGGCTGTACCTTGACTCTCCTCTGAATGGTGCTGATGTCCGGCCTCTCATTGCTGCTGCTGTCCAAATGTCTGAGGAAGGACGAGAGAAAGACAGAGAGGCATGTGAGGCTAGGGGAGGGGAGGACTCTCATATTAGGCTGCTGAAAGGTAATGTGTCAAAAAGTGGTGCAACAGCGAGTCGTGTCAGGCTATAAATAACGTCAGTGAACACCGTTATCAGGCAGCCCTTTAGACTTTACCCTGTTGAACCTGTTTGTCTTCCTTAAACACACGCTCACACGCATGCGACCAGATGCTGTTACTGGAGAGAACAGAGCACAGCAGAACTGCTGCAAGGGAAGACGATGAGGAAGGAACTGGATTATGGTGAAGGGAGTGGGGGAATGAAGGTCATAACTTACTTGTAGAGTTCTGCGAGGAAAATGTCCAGGCCCTGTAGCTCCTCGAATAACGCTGGAAGACACGAGCAGATGATGAGTCTCTGACCCCTTCGTGTGTTGTTGTAAGATTTGTAGTGCATATGCAGTGTCATAGCCTAGATTAGCTCTAGTATAAATAAGATAAGATAATCCTTTATTCATTTCACAATGGAGAAATTTACAGTGTTACAGCAGCAAAAGGGCAAAGATATGATAAAATGATCTTCATTAATGGTAGCTTATTAATTAGTATATATTGTTCTGAAACTAGCAGGTCTGGGTTTAAACTGTTTTCTAATGACAGTAGAACAGCAGTACCAGGGGGAAAAACCTCCAAATGTACCGGTATGTCCTCCCTGTGGGACACCAATATCTCAAGAATCAGGTCCTCAGATCATGTAGGATTCCAGTCATCCAAACAACAAACTGCTTCCAGCTGTTGCAGTGGAGGAAGTCTCTCTGTTGCTAAACAGAAAGACTCTGGCAGAGTTTCTTTCCTCAGCCATCAGGCCTGTGAACACTGTGTGTGAGATCATGTTTAAATGTCTGTCTGCACACTTACAGCTCTTGTCGGTCCATACATGCAGCTCCTGGGCCAGCTCAGGTATGACCAGGAACGTCCTCCAGCCCTGACGTTTCTTAGACTTCAGGATGTCTCCAAAGATGTGGTCCCCGATGTAGACTATGTCCTTCCCCTTGGCCCCCAGCAGGTCACACACGATATCTGAGGAACCTACAAGAGAAAGATACGACATTAAAGAAAGGATTTGAGGCGGTGCTGGTTTAGCTCAGCCGGTAGAGCAGGCGCCTCAATTACAGAGGCTACAGTCCTCAACGCATCAATCGCAGGTAAAAATAATAACTAATAATATTACTGTATAGTAATATAATGTTTAGTTTATGCCTTAGTTGTCTGTTAGTAGACTGTATAAAACATGGACGTAGTCTCAGTGATGTCACCAAATTGTTTCTGAAGCTGATTTTTGAAGCCTATCGAAGATGATCGCCATATTTGAAATGATGTCTCAAACTAACATCAGGCCAACCAGTAACAGGCGAAGAGGTGGAGCTGAGGAGGGCCTTAGGCCTCCTGAGTAACAGCTACAATGTGCCCACCTGTCAGTCAGATCAGCCACACCACATATTCTGCATAACTCTTATCCTTCATAAAATTAAAACGGATTGAGTTATAATTTTTTTTTTTTGAACTGACTGTAACCATGCCTATTTCTGCTGTAAAATGGGCATTTTTAGAACGTGTGTGTGACTTCTGGGGATACTTGAGCCAGCCTCAAGTGGACACTGGAGGAACTGCAAGTTTGTGTACTTTTGCATTGGCTTCCCTTTAAAACGCTAGAGTGCCTTTTGGTTGTATCTGTGTATGTGTAAACTGTCTATTTGTGTGTATCTCTTGTATTGTATTTTCCTGAAAATGCACAATAAATATGAAACTGAAGACATGTAACAGCTAAAAACTCAACAAGGTGTCACAGCCGGATGGAGCCTTACCTCCAGAGTAGACGATACCATGCTGCAGAGGTCCTGTGTAGGTTCCTATCTTCAAACGTCCTGTTGTCTGAAATAAAATAAAGGATTGTTGAGGGGGTGAGATTTTAAGTTGTTACCTAAGCCATGTGCTAAAATGCTTCATTGATAGAATTACTAGATTTTGAAAACGTTAAACTACATTTCTTTACAAATAGTTACAAGCTCTGTCATTGGTCCACCTGCATACGTAAATGCCAATCATTATTGTGAACATTTATCATTTACGTGAGGACACTTTTACCAACCATAAACAGCTACAGTTTCTCTGATGGATGAAGGTTGATGTCACAGGCAATTACTTTTTTTGGGACACATACTCTTTTTTTAAAATACACCCAGCTGAAGATACCTGCTGCAGGCTAACAATGGGTGTTTATTAAAAGTTCATTAAAAGGTGAGGTATTTGCACCCCTGTTATGCCTCTGCTGCAATGAGTAAAACAAATCTATGAAGCTTAGCTACAAGCACGTTACAAATGTGAATTATCAATCCAAGGGGCCATTATCAGCACAACATTTCAGGCTGTTTAGGTCAAGAGAAAATAGCCTTAAAATGATGCTAAAGATGGTCCTTGGACTCTTTTGGTTATATTTTGTCATCTCTTGCACTTGTTTACTTGTAAGCATGCATCATATCAGCAGCTTAAAAAGTCGTCATGCTACTGATCTGCAGCATGTTACAGTCGTCAGCGTTCACACACAAAGCAGCTGAAAGTCACGTCTCCTCTGACCCGCTGTGTGTTCTGAGTCTGCTCACCGTGTCGACCTGTCTGAGCACCGTCCCCTCTCCGAAGAACAGCGGCTTCCTGGCGTCCACCAGGATCAGATCAAAGTAGGATTTCCAGGGTCGGTGTGAGGTCCCAGGCTGTAGTGGAAGCAAACAGACACACGCAGACACACATACAGTCAATCAATAGAGAAAACTTACAGTTTGTCTTTCAATTAGGACTTTTTCAACAACTGTCAAAGAGAAAGGGGAAAAGAACTGTAGAGTTTACCTTTGGGCCATGGGGGAAGTCAAACAGGTAGGTCATGATTTTCTGTAGGAACAGAACATGCAGAGAGTACACAGTCATAAAAGTGCAGTCATGTTTGGAGGTAATACATACATGTTGGTGCTGCAAACAGACACCCATCATTCTTCAAAATCTAATTTCTAAATGCCAGTTTGACGGTTTTCTCTTGGGAATTGAGGCCTGTGCGATAAGTGCATGTCTGTACTCACGTCAGTGTATTTGTAGTCGCTGTTGGTTGCCAAGAAAACCTTGGCGACTTCATTCATTCGGCTGAGGAGAAGAGGCAGCTTCCCCTGGTGGGAACAGAGATGAAGAAAGGAGAGAAAAAGACTGAAGCTGTCAGCATTTTAACAAACTCTCTCTTCAGAGAGCAAAGCAAGAATGTGGGACACTGTGAATGTGTGTGTGTGTATGTGTGTTTTCTCTGACAGTACACTTGTAGCATCCTTAATGAATACAAACTACTTACATCTCTCACTACATACTTCTCCAGGTTCTCAACAGTCTTCTCCTTCAAAGTACCCTGCAATGTAAGAAAGAGGAATCAGGCTAAACACTGGAAATGTGGATTGTGAAGAATTGCTGTCCACTTTAAACATCATCTTCAGAACAACAATATAAATAGCAATGTTCCTTTCAGCTTAGTAACAGTCATCAGTGACAGAGGACTTCTTTGCCGTTGTGGCTTTTTCAGGATGTGGAAGATGAGACAGATAGCAAAAGCATGTTTTTGTTAATCTTAATAAATATGTTCAGCTCTTTGAAAAAGGATAACAATGTTTCAATTGTTGCAGAAAAATTAAACGAGCCGTACAAAGTTACAGCAAAGCAGAAAATCTTGTATCTACACATGTAGAAAGCATTCATTGTTAATATCCTTCCCTTCCCTGTTTCCTCAGACTTATTGTATTTCTTCAAATGTATGTGAGATTTTTGGTTTGTTGTATTCTCACTAATAACAATTTGCCATGCATGACGACGAAGCATTCAGAAACGTTTGCTCCACCACAGATGTTTTTAGTAGCTTTCTTACTGTGGAGCCGTTCTGAGTATCTTGGATACTAATAGCCCCAGAGGGCGACTATTTATGGCTTGGATGACTCTCTGACCCTCTGTCTATTGCCACCATCTGGTTAGCTTTCCGCTTGACAAGTTGATGTTGGCTGAATTTCAAAATGTGATACAGAGATTCATAGTCCCCAGTAGATAAATCCTAATGTGCCCCTCAACACTCCACGAGTTATTGAGTTTGTTGATGGTGATGCATTTCTGCAAAAGGTTGAATTCTATTAAGCTACCATGAAAGTTTTGTATATTGATGCAAGCTATGTGACCAGACGGTCTTAAAAAAGGGAATCTGCTGATGTATCAGTTTGTAGTCATGGTAACAAGGTTTCAGCAGGCATGTGCATGGATCGGAAAGTGAAAGGAGTGAAATCAGAGTTGTGTTAGGCATTGGCATCCATAAGACCTAAAAAATCCCAACTGTCTAAAGTGTCTGACCTTGAAGTGGACCCAGTCGACGGCGTCGCGGATGTCCTGGAACATGCTTTTATAGGACATGAAGAGGTCGCCGTTTTTGAAGCCACTTTCACAGCTGCAGGAGAGGAGCAGAGACAGACACGTACAGAGCCGTCGGACAGGACAGATCTTTACAGAAGGTTTTTAAAAACATGACATTTGTTTTTTGTTTGCTTTTAAATGGGATAGCCTTCCCTTGTTGGAGGGGTCCCCAGCCAAACAGGAAAGCATTCTCCCCCTAAAAGACCAACAACCAGGTTTCAGAGGACAAAGGACATGCAGCCATTCCAGATTACATCCTCTACAATTTTACAGACCATTGTATCTTCTTACAGTAACATTTGAAAGAGGATCTTATTGTTACATAACAATTTCATTCTCTGTAAATAATTAGTGGGAACATATTTCATTGCTGTATCATTCTGATAAGAATTCATGCTTTTCTGTAATTAGTGGAGAGATTAATAAATCCTTCTGTTATAGAATAAGGGTTCATTGACTGAATTCCCGTGTGATTTTGATTTGAAAACAATAAGATTCGATTAGCATTGAGACACCTGGACCCTCCCATGCTGTAGGGCTTCCTTTTAACCCAGTTTGGCTTGCAACTGTCTTTGTGTCACCATGCGGTGCCCAGAAACTTGTTGCATGACAAAGAGTGAAACCAACAGTTCCTTACCTTGTGTATCTATCACAGTTGGAGAAAAAGTCCACCAGGCAGGCAAAGAGGTAGGTCTCTGTGAGGGAAAACAGCGTAACAGGAAGAGGTCTTCATTAATAAAGTAACTTGACTGTGATGGTTTCTGCATGACCTTCCTCAAAAAGTAATATTGAGCTTCTAATCAGGATCAAGCTCTTTCTTGCTCATTACATTTCTCTTTAACCAGCAGCATGGTGTTATCCTCAGTGTTCAGAGACCTTACCTGGCAGGTTGAAGAGTGTGTTAAGGATATAAAAGCGCTCTGTGTCATCTCTCTGGATGAACTTGTTTGGGTACCGTTCACGTATCTCAGGGCTGAGGAAAGAGAGCAAACAAAAATCAATCTTCATCAGGAAAAAAAACATACAGAAGTTAAAGCATAATTTGCAATCTGTATTAAAGGTCCGTTCATCATCAGGGGGGACATGTTGAAAACTCTTACCCTCGAAGGAAGTTGAATCCATGGACACACACCAGGATGTTGCCATAGGCGTCAACCTTCAACAGGTTTCCATACATAGTATCAAAGACAAGGCCCCTGAAAGTAGGAGGGAACAAACACTCAATTAAATCTACAGAATGACATTGAATTTTATATTTCCATCTTGACCACATCATGGAGCTTCTTAACTGCCCACATGTGATATGATCACAGGGACTGATAGGACAAACTTAGAGGTATTACAAATCCAATAGTCCCAATTAGTCCCACAATAGTCCCATCGTCATCATCATCTTGATATTTGTGTGTGTGTGTGCGTGTGGGGGGTGAGGTGTTATTGCTCTCACCTGGTGGGAAAGGATGGGTCGTAGACGAAGCTGAGCAGCTCCTGGGGGTAACCGATGGAAACCAGCCGCTCCACAGTGAGCTCAAAACCAAGTGACTCGTATTCTGGTGACTTGTACACTGGAGATAAAAAAACAAACATGTGCCAAATGTTTACTGAAAGTTTAAAAACAACTGAGAATCATACTACAGAGAGTGCCATGGTGCATTTTAGTGTCTTGTCGTTTATTAGTAGCCACAGATTCAGTGTCAACATTTGGTTAATGGTAAATAGTGAATGGACTTGAGCTTGTACAGCACTTTTCTAGTCTTCTGACCACTCAAAGCACTTTTACACCGCAGGTCACACCTACACATTCACACACTGAGTAGGTTGATATGTAAAGTGATCATTAGAAGTAACTAATTCCATTCATACGCTGCAGACGAAGCAGCAGGAGCAACTTGAGGTTTATTGTCTTGCTCAAGAACACATCGGACATATCGGCCACATCTGCCCATTTAAAAAAAAAACGATGGTAAGAGCTGCTAGTCACAGAAAACAATTAGCCAGAATAATGTTGGGTCTTTTTATATAATATAACAAAGAGTACAGTCGAGACCTGCGTTTTTGGTAATGTCTTGAGATAACATTTTCTTAGGAATTGGCACTTTACAAATAAAGAGTGATTGACTGACTGATTGACTGACTGACTGAATGACTGATTGATTGACTGATTGACTGACTGATTGACTGATTTATTGATTGACTGATTGATTGATTGACTGACTGATTGAATGATTGATTGACTGATTGAATGACTGATTGATTGACTGATTGATTGATTGATTGATTGACTGACTGATTGACTGATTGAATGACTGATTGAATGACTGATTGATTGACTGATTGATTGACTGATTGATTGACTGATTGACTGATTGATTGACTGATTGATTGACTGACTGAATGACTGATTGATTGATTGATTGATTGACTGATTGATTGATTGATTGATTGACTGACTGATTGACTGATTGAATGACTGATTGAATGACTGATTGATTGACTGATTGATTGATTGACTGATTGATATCAATCTACAACAATAATCATGTATGACATTTTTAAGAAAAGCAGTCAAAACTATAAAACAGAATTATTGTTCTAAATAAATGTTTTTATAAGTAAAGAAACGGATGTTCTACGAATTTCTAAGTTGAATTTCTTTGGCTTTAAACTGCTGTGAGAAACTTTCAGTGAGTGTCAAAGTTGGTGACCCCCCACAGCTGTACGACTTATCTCTATGCTTATATATTCCTGAACATGTGAAGGTACTGCTTTTTAAACACAAATTTAAGTCTTGAATGGAATCTTTCTTTTAACGGTCAAATCCATCGTTGCCATGGAGAAATGGAAATTGGCAGCGTGCATTAGTAGCTCACAAAGGGAAATTAGAACAAGTTCAGTTAGTTTCATAACCAGCTTGAAACTCCTCACTGGAGCTCTAACCATTGTTGTTAAAAAAAAACATTAAGCTGACCTCGGGGTGCTGGATGGACAAGCGGTTATGACGCACGCCCCATGTACTGAGGCTGAAGCCCTAATCGCAGCCATGGGTTCGAATCCGACCTCTGCCTCTGCTGCATGTCATCCCCCACTATCTCCTCCCAACACTTCCTGTCTCCTTCAGCTGTCCTATCCAATAAAGGCAAAAAGGCCCACAAAGAATATGCTGGCCTATTGTTACTTAATAATGTTTGTTTTATATATAGTTGTGACAAAATAAATCAAACCATGGCAACAGGACAAACTGCATGTGTTTGGGTTTCGTCCAGCTGGTTAAAAAAGAGTCCACACATAACCTGACCTGACCTGCTTTAAAGCAGGTATTGAACAGGCAGGAGAGCAGACAGTACATGTCTTACATGTAACATTTACATAAACACTCTTGCTTGTGTACAGTTGAGGAACCTGAGCTGTGAGTGAAGCTGTGATTACAGAGCAAACATCAGAGGTGACATACAGTAAGGGGAGCCCGCTAGTGTTACGCAACATGTACATGTGACTTTGCTAAGGTTACTGCATCCATTTGATAGTCTGTTGTGCTATCTCACTATTTTGATAACAACAACCCACCTTCTCCCCCGATACATTGCCCTTTTCTCTCCCTGCCATCAACAAGGGCCTTGATGTTCCACACGTAAATCCAATAAGAAACAGGATCAGGCGTGAGAATGAAAAATCACTCAGCTTTTGACAGCAGCTCTGAAGAGCCCCTGCCCTGTCACCATCAGATATTTACCCCCAGGCCAAAGCTAAACCAAGCAGGAGAGGGCTCTGAAAATAAAAACATAGATTGATGCCGGGCTAAGAAAAGGCTGGCAGAGGATTAAAATGCTATGCGACACTGGGAAAATAATATGTCAGAAGTTATAAATACGAAACAGAGAATGCACTTGTGTTGTTGCCTGCTTTCTACTCTCTGCGGAGGGGTTCAAGGCCCCAGGAGGGGAAGAAATATTGGCTGATGATGTTTGGATAGAGGACAGTTAGCGGGGGAACAGCACCAAAGGACAAACAGGAAAACATCTGTGTCCTATTCTGTAAAATGTGGGAGCGTGAGTCTAATGCTGGGTTACACACAGAAGCATAATGAGTGTGCACTGAGCTACACGAAAATGGGTTCAGAAATAGCTTGCTTCTTTTTTTTGACACCCCTATTCTGTAAGCAAGAGCCTGTTCCTGCATTAACATCACGTAACCTTCAATGGCTCCCTGCCGCTGTGGTCTCCAGGCAATATGACGGTTTGGGCTCCCTGCCCAGAGCAGCAGTGTACAGCACATAAATTGCCTTTTTCTCCTCCTTCTTACCCGCCCCCTCCTCCTCCTCCTTTTCCCTCATTTGTCAACCTCTGTCACCTCGGCTATCATCACTCTCTCTTTCTTTACTTCAATGGGCGGCTACTTTCACGTGTTGACCTTGGGACAGTGGTGTGTTACCACTCACACAACTTAAAATAAAACCACCATCTCGTGCCTCAGTGGAGAAACTTACTGTACTGAACTGAAAAAATATACAGGTAGGTCTACTAGTCAAGGACAAACTTTAACTACAACATAATACTCAATAGTTTTAGTTTTGAGTTGTCATTAACATCAGTCCAAAGCTTAACTAAATTCTATTCAAATTCAAATGTGTCACAGTTTTGAGCCCCGCCCACTTCTGACCAACAAAACCTGAACATCTTGCACGCAACAAAACCTCATTACCGTAACATCAAATTACTTGAATTGTGTTTTGTTTAGATTTTTGTTTTATGGTGTCTTTAGTTAAACTGATCCACTTTTGAACAATTTGAACAACTAGCCCCTCTTAAAAACACTCTCCAGACACATGACACTCATGGCCTACATGGTATCTTTGTCAGAAATAATCCAAGACGATGGTCACTATTTTGCATGTTTCAAGGCTTGAGCAGCCCTCTGTAGAGTTTTCTGGAGATCTATTTTTACCACAAAAGCCCCACTGGAAACTACAGGCACGTAAAGTTGAATATGTTAATAACCGAGGCATCTGCTACAAACAGAGGTTAATGAAAACTGATGTTAGCAGAACGGAAGTTGTGTTCGTGTTGTTCACAGCGTCCTTGACTCGCTTGCGATTCTGCTTCATAGGGGTCCTTGCTCCCCCGCTGTAAGCCCCTTCTCATATTTCTCACACTGTCGGTATGCACATGTACACACATAGAAACACACATGTAACCGTTCACTTAGATGAGAGACGAGAGGTGGACTTCCCTTAAAGGATCTGTTACTTTGGATCTCTGATGAGGTTGTTAGCAGTTCAATTATACAACTGCTGCATGCTGTGTGTGTCTCCTGAGGTCATAGGCCGGGTCATCTCTGGCCTACATGTAACATACACCTCTCACATACAAGATAAACAACCCGCACTCTTCTACGCTTGGACCACTAAATCAAAATCATATTAAGTCAAGTTTCCAAAACAAGGACTTTATCTGAACCATGTCAGATTGCAACCTACATTAATGTGTCTGTAACAACTAATACGCTATGTAGGTCTTTGTCACAGATTCTTGACACGATCATACGTATGGTGGAAAAATGAGGAAACTCACCCACAGCCTCAGGGCCCCACATTCCAGCCAAAAGTCTGGTGGAAAACTAGGACAAAACTGTGTGTATCTCTCTATGCAATCTGGGCCTATATGTGTGTTTGAGCAACATGTTCTTCAGGTTATCATGTGTTCCCCCTCGGAGCACAAAGAACAGATGAGGCAATGTTGTCACACGCTATTCTGGTTCAGTTTACAAAGTCTTACAGAATATTTCACAACATGCGCTACCTGATTCTGTAGAAATGCACGGCATCAGGATCACTTCCAACACAAAAGGTTGGCGCATTGTGTAAAATGTAACTAAAACAGAAGGTGGTGATTGGCAAAACATTCAAACAATATACTGAAGTAAACATAGCCCATAGACAACATGTCAAATGATGAAACTCAATTTGAAACTGATGCAGACAAACTTTTTCAAACAAGTTGGTACAGAGGCGATAAAAGACTGTAGAAGTTGTGCAAAGCTTAAAAAAAACATCTGATGAAACAGCTCATACTTAATGAGATTAACTGACCACAGGTTAGTGACATGGTTGTTTTTAAAAAGAGCATCCAAGAGAGGCGGAGTCTTTCTGAAGTAAGAATGGGGAGGAGCTCACCACTCCTTGAAAGATTGCTCTGAAAGATAACTTAAATGAGCATTTCATTGTCTAAACTACAAAATATCATAACATTCAGAGAATCTGAAGAAATCTCTTTATGCGGGGGACAAGAACAATTACCAATATGTGGCTGTGATCTTTGGACCCTCAGACGACCCTGCATTAAAATCAAACACCATTCTGTAGTGAACATCACTTCATGGGCTCAGGAACACTTTCAACAACCTGAGTCTGTGAACGCTGGTCATCACTGCATCAACAAATGCTAACTCATACTCTACAATGCAAAGAGGAAAATATAAACCAAATCCCAGAAACACCCCGCCTCCTCTCTGAGTCTGGGCTTATTTAAAATGGACTGAGGCGAGTGGAAAACTGTCCTGTCCTTTAGCCTCTGGGCTAAAGAGGAGAGCGACCATCCGGCTTGTTAATGGTGTGGGGGTGCATTAGTGGCATGGGTAGCCTGAACATTTGTGAGGGCTCCAATGATGCTGAACCATATCAGTGTTTGGCGCGACATATTCTGCTCTATAGACAATTTCTACCCTGCTGTTGCTTATTTAGTGATAAATATTAAAAACTAAAAGTAAAGAAAAATAAAGTCTGAGTGAAAGCTTATTTCTTATTTAGCTCATTTCAAGATGTCTTTTGACATGGACCTTCACGAGGTGGTTTGTAGCCCCAAAGGCAAGAGTGCACAGGTTGAGGTGTGTGTGAACCCAGAAGGCACTCACATACCTGTGTGACCCAGGGGCAGTTTGTATCTGTGTGGGAATCTACCCAGTTGTATCTCTGTCTCTTGTCTATCAGAAAGGCAAAGGCAGGGGGGATGAAGACTGGCTTCCACTGGATTAGCACAAAATCCAGCAAGGCCAGGGTGGTGTGTGGAGGCGTACTAAAAGTGTTATGACACAATCAAGAAAATAACACTTTACTTTTCTGATTCTGTGTTATGTTCTCGCCAAAGCCTCTCCCTCTATTCAAACACTTTCAGTTTTTCTTTCTCCCGTTGGGTTAGCACGGGACAGAACAAGTTTGAGAGGTGAGTATGAGGGCTCGGCGGGATAGAGGTCTGTGGATAACGGCCATGCTTTCACATTATTTTGATGCAGTCAGATGAAGCTAAAGCATGTTATCAGCTTCCTTCGGAGTTAAAGCCAACATGCACAATTTAATTTGTGTTTAGTTATTTCACTTCATATTGTTATTGCAATATCGATCAACGTTACCGCACATCTCATATTCTTATCCTTGTGCAGGCCTCATATACAAACACCAACTGACAAATACTCGTTCTGCCTTTCACTTCTTTTGAGCAATAGGATTTTTATTGTTTATTTATTTTTTAGAACAGAGTAAATATGCGGCCGTGGGTTAGACCTTGCTAAATGCTATTCTTTTGATAGTTTTGCACATATAAAATGTGTGTTTAACTACCATATTCTCAATCATAGTTTTGCCACTCCTCACATAAGTCCTAAGGAAAACTGTTTCTGAAAAGTACCTAAAAGTCTTTG
Source organism: Tautogolabrus adspersus (assembly GCA_020745685.1). NCBI lineage: Eukaryota > Metazoa > Chordata > Actinopteri > Labriformes > Labridae > Tautogolabrus > Tautogolabrus adspersus. The sequence continues at coordinate 7,828,545 of CM036537.1, forward strand.
GACACTTGAACTGGCTTAAACCCCCGTCCAAAAACAAACACTGCAGTGGGCCAGGGTGCTGCGGTTCACCAGCAGCCTTTCTGTCACACCAACACCAGAGTTGATGAAGTCTGTCTGTGGTCAAAACCTGAACACCCTCCAAGAGATACCTGATAGCCATGCTTCTAGCAAACATTAGCACTTGGTTATGAGCTCCCATAAAGAGTCATGTCAACAGCTGAGCGTCTGTGAAATCCCCTGCACTCAGAACAGGGATGGAGGTACAGAGCCAGACAGGGACTACGAGTGATCCCCGTCCTTAAGGGAGCCATCACTGGTGAACTCAACAAACAAAGCTGACCTGTTTTCAGAGTCAAGGAAGGGTGTATTTATAGAGACGGGGAGACCAAAAACTGGAGCCGAGTCACAGAAAATGTTGTATAAAAAACAAATAACTGCATATTTTTGGCCTAGTTACTGGTCAGTAGAACCTCCACACAGTCGGCTTTGTTGGGAGCTACACTTTACGTTGTGTGATCAAAGTGTTTGGTGTGCTAAATACGTCACTGGCTTTGACCTAAATAATACTTTGTGGACAACAAGCTGCAGTTCCGGGGGGGGGGGGGGGGGGGGGGGGGGGATGGTAAAGTAGCTAAATGTAGAGTTGAAAATGTTCTCAACCGGAAGGCCGGGGGTTCAATCCCCAGCTAACATGTCGAAGTCTCCTTGGGCAAGACACTTAACCCTGAGTTGCTCCCGCTGCTTTGTCAGCGGCGTATGAATGTGTATGAATTAGATCATTTAATACTGATGATGGACACTTTACAGAGCAGCCTCTGCCATCAGTGTGTGAATGTGTAGGCGTGAACTGCGGTGTAAAAGCAGTGATAAATCATATGAATGTGTGTTCAGTTTACCTGCTAGAGTGTAATCCATATCGAAGCCAAAGCACTTAATCTTCTCCATCGCCAAGCTTCTGTTGACAAACACTCTACAGAGGAAACAAGAAGAGGTACAGGTTTCAGTTTCAACACATTCAACGATAACATAAGCATGTGTTCATTTATTCTCTACAGAAGCATTTCACATTCACTTCAGGAATGATGTCGCTGATTCAGAAAAATAGCAGATTTTTTATTTTCACAAGTGAATGTAAAACGGGAGCAATCGCTTCCGTAATTCTCTCAAGATGTTTTGTTACTGAAATGACCCATCTATAACTCATTTTAGGAGGCTGTAATAGGTCTTCAGTATCCATAAATAGCGGGTATTGTAAAATTAGAATGACTGACAACTCAGCAAGTCTATTTTACCCACAATGAAATACTCGATGAACTTAAATGCATAGCATGTAAGGTCCGCTGTGCTCCACCAGGGGGCTCCAATCAAAACAATAACAAAAGTTGACGTCAAGGCTGGAGGGAATCATTGGAGTGATTTTCTCTGCTACTCCCCCCCCCCAACCCCCGATGAAAACAAACTCAGAGTTGACCGTCATCAAGACGAACAAGTGAAACGGCCCGAGGAAGAGAGGATGTTTACCGACGATGTATCCAAGTATGATTTACATGATGTCTGTATCACAGCAGCACATACAGCAACAGTACGGCAGCTTACAGTGGCACTTCTTTATTTTGGCCTGGCTTGCTATTTTTCTTTTTTTTTTTTTTTTTTATTAAAAAAGAAACACCCTTTATCAAAACAAAAATCAAACAGACATGTTGTTAAAAAAGCTTTCTGCAGTTTGCAGAAGACCTTGAATTATATTCACATAAAATAACCAGCACAGTATTTGAGAAATGATATATTACAAGTGTCACAGTTTTAGTCTCCATTAAAGATCCTGCCATGATGACGGATCCATTTTTCTTCACATGTATCGGTGACTGAATGTCATGGCTTGTTTACCTTAGCTGTACTGTAGTAGTATATTTAAGAGTCGTGTTACAGTCTGTGATAACTAATAATACAAGTCATTCTCTTTCACTGCAACTCTAGCTGAGGAAAAGTGACATTTAAACATATTACAGCTAAGATCATGATTAATGATGTTATCTGAAAATACTGGAACACAAACAGTAAAACGCTGAATATTACAAACAATCATTTTACGTTGAGTACAAACGTGATCACTTTCTAAAGAAAACTTTTTAATGAAATTAATTCTTATTCTAATGAAAATGTCATGGTTACACAATAGTGCCACATTGGACTGGAGGTATTAACCAGAAACGTATTAAGTTATTATGAAGTAAAACAACCGGATTAGCCTCATAGCTGGTGAAACCACAAGAAGTGAAACAAAACTCCAAAGCTGAGTGCAGTAACCCTAAGGACTTATTTCTGAAGACAAATCTTCCAGGAAACAGATCGACTGTGCTGACTCATAAATCAGTCTGTAGTCAGGGGGTCCACGGTGCCCACAGTGATAGATAGTGTTTACTGTTTACATAGCCTGGCTGACACAGCTTCCATAGAGCAGACACACACACTGCTAGTTTAACTGTGACTGCTGGCACAGACCTACACAGCTAATCTCCAACATCAGAGACTGAACTCCATATGTAGCTGTGTTCACGGACATGTACACACGAGTCAATATTTATCATGCTTGAAGTAAGGTGTAAATAAACCAAAGTGAAATCCAAAATGTCACAGTGGAATAAAACAACGGAACATCAGTCTAGATTAGCAAAATATTGTGATACACAAAGAGCTCAGAGCTGACAGATAATCTTATCATTAATCTGTGACCTCGACATCCTCACTAATGTTTAATCAGTTGGGAATTACCTGGCAGCAGATCCATAGTGAACAAGTTCCCATTTAGATCTTAGTCCAACGGACGACTGGCGATGCATTCTGTACGAAATTAAACCTCAGTTTGACTCTGATCAGCTCCGGCAGCACAGGGCAGCTGTGGCCCACAAACAATGCCCCCACCTCTCTCTCTCTTTGCTTTCTTGCCATTCAGACATTTTCTGACTTGTTGCAAAAATGATTGTGGCTATTCCGCGTCATTCTCTGTTGTTGTTAGCCGTCAGTCACGGTTGTTGTTGTGCAACATGATGTTTGCGGGCCCTCAAAGACATCCAGAACAATCACAAGTCAGGTAGAATCAATCAAGCCCCGACCCCCCCAGCGACAGCTGCTTACCATACTGAGATTTGGTTCCATGTAAACACTTACAGGATGGTTAATCGAGCAGATTTGTCTCATTTTAGATTGCACATGGACAAATCTTATTGACGCAATGTTTTATACACCTGTAAATTGTTTTAATGGTATTCAGTTTATAGGAGGAAACTATATATTACATGCGGAAGGTTTGGGGCACGTTAGATAAGGTCAAATGTTTGAGGGACATTTATTGGATTGATTCAGTCCATACAAAGGAAATCTCACAAGTAGATTGAAATAATTAATTCAATAATTGGTGTTCAATATTAAGGCAAGCAAGAATAAGCAATCAATAAGGCGTAAACAAGAATCTAATATGATCAAAGAAAAACAAGTCCAGAAGTTAGCCACTTAGCAATAAGTAAGGTCTTTTACCTGCTTTTTGTAACATAACAATGAGCATGGTCTTTTTACCTGCTCATTTGTAATATTAATAGACAAAGAGTAAGGTCTTTTACCTGCTTTTTGTAAAGCGTCTTGAGATAACACTTGTTATGAATTGGCGCTATACAAATAAAGATTGATTGATTGATTGAAGTCGGACTTAAACCCAGAAACTTGGATTTTCTAAATAGTACTTTAATGCTGAAGTTGGCCCAACACTATCATTACCATGGTAATTAAATGTAAATATGTCGTGTTCAGTCATGGTTAAAGATATTGAGTGGGTTATAATATCCAAATAATCATGACCTGGTTCTGTTTCCATTCAGACTTGCCATCATAACAAAAGGTACTACTTCATTGTCAGTGAAGCAGGGTGAAGCTTAGCCTTTCCCAGCACAGGATTAGAATTTAAGTCTTCTGTGTGCCGTTTTCATTTCCCATGTGATTCATTACCTAACCCCTGTGGGAGGTGTACTAAAAGTCACCCACAGGTGATAAAGAATATCTTGCCTCTCCTACTCACCTGTATTGATGGGTGGAGGGGGTGGGTGACTTGTTTACTTGAGTTCATTGAGTCAGCCTCAACTTTGGTCCTTCTGACAGCAACACTAATGCTTCAAATAGCTCACATAGGACGCACCACACCTAAAAGAGAATCCCAGCTGTGCGACAATCTGCCAGATTTGTTCCACTGCTCTCTAATCTCCTGAAGACAGTGATTCCACTCCCTGTGATAGAAAGTTTATCTGTGCCGGCCAGAGTCCTCAGGCCTCTGCTGTGTGATACACAGCTCACTATCAGGCTGCATTGCTCAAGCCCCCCTCTTACTTTGAAGGAAAGGTCTTTTGTCACAAAAGGTCACCTTCAATTGTGTCCTACATTAAAAAAAAATGCTGCAGCCGTGGTGAACTAAAAAAAACAACTACTGCCACAAGTATCTTTGTGTTCTTTGCATAGATGCTTGTTAGCGTGTATCTTTCTGGAGGGGATGTATAGTGGACATCATGGACTGGATGACTTATGTCAGCACATTACACACAGCTAACAGAGGAGTGACAGCTTCATAAACCCTGTGAGCATTGCACATTACATAAGGGTGTAAAAGAACAGCAGTACCTGGTGGAAACACATGTCCAAGGCTTAGTTAAACATTTAACAGCAATGGACTTTTATTGCTCGGACATGTAATAAGTCCCACCTAACATCAGCCTGACTACAGGATGTTTCAAGTTAGAAAGAAACAGAAACAAGGGTGGGTAACTTTAGTAAGACCTTCCTTCTGTGTCCAAAAAAGATCTGATCGATACAAAAAAGGACATTTGGAGGGCGTCGGTTTGGCTTCTAATCTGATTACAATCTTTGGATTCAAGCATTCACTCCAAGGACCTCTTACAGCCTGGTGACATTTTGCAGTGAAGCAGAGAGGAATTTTTCAGAACAGCCTGCAAACCCCACCCAAGACACAGACAAATAGATGTTAAATCTGAGGCAGCAGATCTGTTTATTAACAAGGTTAGAGACCTATTAGACAAGTCATGGTTCTGCATCACCTCATGGCATGAAGTTTGAGATGTAAGTAAATCAATAAACTGACTAAATGTACTGTACAATAGGGTGTTCATGACAGCTGAACTTTGAACTTTGATGCAATACTAGTAAAAATTAAAGAACATTAGTACCCGTTTCATTAGACACCGGGTGCGTCCAAGGCACCCTACGGTCATTTCTTGTTTTTTTATTTCCAAAAGCTGAAGAAAACTCCACACACACTGTCTAAAATGAACAAATACATTGGCAACGCTTTGGTCCTGAAAATGTTGCCTATTTATTTGAATTTCCAGCATTTTAGACAGGGTCACATCCTCTGTGGTCTGTTTGTAAGAGACACAATCAGAACTTGTGCGTCTTTAAAAAAATAACTCAAGAAACACAAACATTTTCCAACTTGTGAATTTGAATGGACCACCACTGCTCTCCCACTCACTTTGGAGTATGATGCAAAATCTGAAGTTGTTTTTAAAAGCTCCAGTACTTTCTGATATTATCGACCATTACAAAATGGTCATATTACAAAATGGAGGTCATATCATTTTAAAACAGGTGGTATCAAAAAGCTGAACTGTTAATGTCCAAGTAGAGATCAGTAAATACCAAGAGAGGTCAATACAACAGTCTATTTACGCCTAATGGACAAGTTCAGGGGAGAAAATGTGGGGCGATTCCAAGGGCCCATGACTGACAGGGGCTCTAAAAAATGATATTAGAACATTGTGCACACAACAAAAAAAAGTAGCATTCAGCCTCAGTATTGCTTATCATCCCCCCATTTTTTTTTTATATTGAATGGTTCAGTCCAGTCTGGAAACCTGGCAAAAGTGAGGGGTGCTCTAAAATGATAGGTGAGCACCACTCACACAGTTTGAGAATGGGTTAAGATAAAACCAGCCCTTTTTTCAAATCTTACATTGCGGTACAGACCGTTCATTTTGGAGCAATATTTAGCGTTTTCCCAGTGAGCTAGTGTAACATCTTTGTTATGAATGGAGTCATTGTGATCTCTAGAGTCATATGATATCAATGTTGTCGCGCTAGCATGAAAGCTGACCCTGCTGCGCTGCTACTGCCTTAAAAACTGTGTTTCTTAATGTCAGGTGAGACGCACCATCCAGTGATCAAAGAAGAAAAGTGAACTAAGGACTGAGAAGAACTACTGTAGACTCATTTTAAAGTCATGGTGAAAAAGTGTGGCTGAATCTCGTTCAGATTATTTGTACGTTAATCATAACAGTAGAATTTTTAACTCAAGTATCCAACCAATAAAATAACCTTCAGACAGTTAAAGATGTCCTTTAGAACATTAATTATAGCAAGTGAAAAAGTATAAACATGCTGTTTAAAATGGTTTCTATGTCTGAAAGGTGCATTTATTTCATCGTTACATTTTTTTTTTATTTCTATTTGATCAACTTTAAACTGAAAACTCGGCTATAGAAACTTGCTACATGTAAAGAGTGACGAGAGAGCGTTCAGGTAATGATGTGTAAAATGTCAGGTGTCTGTAGAAATAACTTCACGCTTTCTCTCGTGATTATTTATCTCATTGTCAGGGTGTAACACTTAGTATTAAAGGTTTAATGGGTCATATGTTTCATGAAAGTGTGGTTTGAGGGAAATTTTGCAGGGGTTAGTTGGGGCTGTGGTGGTTGGGCCCGATGTTATGTCTGATGGGGCCCAGATTTCCTGGCAGGACCCTCATCAAGTTATATCATAAAGAGTCATTACTGTTGTAATGAACATAAAGAAGTCACACAGTGAAAAGCAAATCAAAAGTTCAGCTGAAAAAAATCTGCTCTTAATGGTGCTTTAAAATGAAGCAATGAGTCTCATTATTGATTTGATGACTTGGGTCATCTGAGTGAAACTCACCAGTTCATGTTCCACAGTAAATAGCATGTCGGGGCAAAGGCCCTATAAAGATAACTCATTCTTAGAAAGCAGCTGCAGTTTCACTTTAAATATTGCCACAGTGAATTAAACACACTGATGGAAAAATGATGTGACACATGTTTGGTATTCACTACTAAGTTCCATTCCCCACTCTCTCTCCCTGATTTCCGACTCTATCCACCGTACTATCTCTCCAATAAAGGCACAAAAAGTTCAACTCCTATCGTGTTCTTTGTCCTTACAATGGAAGAAAGGTTCAACCTAAACTAAAAACTATTCCTGCAAATGATACGGTTTTTATATGTCTGCATTTGTTGCATTACAAAGAAATGGCAATAAAAGTTTCTTGTTACAACCATTCTTGTGTGGAAAGTCTTGGTTGCGGTATCACAGAAATGTACGTTTAAGTCACGACAGTGGGAGGAAGCCTTTTGTCTGACTGCTCAGTTGACATCATAAAATGCTCAAGGAGTCCCATCTGGAAGTAGTTTTACACAATCAGAAACAAAAATAGTACCTCCACATGTTTCTCTTACCTGTGGTACGCCTCTCTTCTATATTTTTTCATAGTCAGGCCGTCCATGTTGGCAGGCAAATCTGCATAGTTCTGCAGTCTGTCACTCCATGAAGTTGTCATGTTTAAAACCTTTTTAAAATCTGAGGAGAAGAAAAAAAAAACACATTATGAGGGTGGGCGTGAAAATGTAGAATTAAAGAACTCAATGCTCTCCTTACAAAACCCTCTTAGAACTCAAATCGCTCTTGGTCTCAAGACCGGTCCCGAGACCACTTTTTAAAGGTCTCGGTCTCGACTCGGAATTGAAAGCCTTTTTACTCAGTATTGTCTCGGTCTCACACTGGGTGGATTCTGGATTTGAAATCAAGACCACCACTGAAGGGCTATTTTTCCATCATCACTATGATTGGAAGGAAAATGCCCCTTTCTAAAACTTCAAATAACTTCATTTGTAGTTTGATTTTTATCCCCCCTTACGGTCTAAATGAGTGACACGCCCGCTGCACACAAGATGATGATTTTTCAGTGATATTTATGGTCTTGGTCTTGACTCTGTCAAGCCTGAATCCCTAAATGTCTCGGTCTTGTCTCTGTCTCGTAGCACTCTGGTCTCGGGTATGTCTTGGTCTCGGTTAGTCTGGACTTGACTACAACACTAGTGAAGGGTAGATGTAATTGACTTTATCCCAAGAGAGACATTCCTAACAGCAGGACCAGCCTTTAATGTGTTAAAACTGCTTTATGAATAGGTTTGTGCAGAGATATTAAGGAGATATGAACCATTTAGTAACTACAGTTTAATCTTTATCGCTGAGGGCTTTCCTGTCGTGCTAACAGACAGAGGACTGAAGGATAGGGCAGGAGAAACATATGAAACAGGTCAGATCAGTTGAGTCACTGTATTTAATTATGAGAATGAAAAATCGTTGAGAGCCAACCTAGTTTGCCTGATGAAGCATGTTATGGTTTAACAGCTTAGCAAAAAGTCCTCCAATTATCATGACAAAGTTGAAGTCGGGCAACAAAGCCAAAAAAAGCAAGACTGAATCTAATAACATCCATGAAACTTTTTTACATGGGCTGTACTAGTAGGCTGTATGTGTTGGCAGTAGTTACGTATCATTTTTTGGTTGATAAACACTAACAAGCTAAGACAGGAGAGAAGAAGCCAGGAGCAGTATAATGAATCTCAGCCTTTAAGCCTAAGTTTGCCCTTTTCTGTGGAATGGCCAGAGGTCTGTTTTTTTGTTTTCTCTCCTGCTGACACTGGAGAGGCTGGACTGCAGGAAGGAAACACAGGAGGTCAGCTTTCTTCTTCTTCTTCTTCTGCCACCACAAATGCAAATGGGACACGAATAAGGGGAAGAGGAGAACTGTCATCAGGGCCACTAACACTGCAGCAGACTATCAAAACAATACCATCAATGTTGACTGAACAGCTTAACGGGAGGTAATGACACAAAAGCTTCAACGTGTTTGTTTTTCACATCGTCCACTGTTCAAGTAAAACGTGAACGCTGCTGTTTGTGGTAATTGGCACCGAATAAACCTGTTTCCAGCTCTAATGTGGAGCATGTTGTCATCTTTAGCCTATGCCTTTGTGACACCATCATCCATAATGTGATGGGTCCAGCGGGGTCTGAGGGGAGCTCTGGTTTGGGACGAATCAAAGGCAAGCAGTAAGCAAACCTACAAAACTGCCCTGCACCCAGCAAGAGAAACAAGGCTTAAGACAACTTGTTACAGGCTTTGTTTCCTCAGGTTAGTCCTGAGAGAAGAAGGGCTCGACGTTCATTACAACAAAAGCTGCACGTAACGTTAGCTGTCACCCTTTTTCGGAAGCCATTGGTTTGTTGAATTACTTCACATATTAGCTTATTTTTATCGTAAACAGAGATTAACTCAAGCTAATGTTGAAGTGTCTTTACAAGCTAACGACTACGAGAACCGTCGTTTGCAGGATTCACGTTCAAATCAACGTCTTGGTGTTTGCGAAACTACATCAGCTAGCTACACTCAAACAGCCTCGGCTCTGCTTCTTTTATTTGACACAACAGGGGAAATAAGAAGTGCTCTGGCAGAGGCTAACACCTTAGCTGGCTTCGATACAAAAACAAAAGCCTTCAAAGTACGAAGGCAGATTTCTCTACTCGTATCTCTGACAGTCGTTACTGTACTCACCTCTCAGTTCCTGGATCAAACTACTGCACTGTCAGTGAGTCTGAGCATGCGCCTTGAGCTGTGTGAAAGTCGGTGAAGTCGCTAGTGTGATTTCCTACAGAAAGCAGCAGTCAACGCTGTGATGTCTACACTGTACACAGCCAAGCAGCAGATGAGTGTTCCTGCTCCGCTTGCTCTTTGCTATCTCTCCCTTTCTGCTGCCAGCTGTTGTTATGAGACGGCGGGGGGCGGGGCTTAATCTTGTCTATCAAGAGGAGGCGGGACTAACCGTCGTCGTGGCACAGACACGTGACGCCATAGCCCTGCATCAGAGCGAAACCCAAGATAAATTGCATCTAATTATCTTACAGCAAAGATTAATTTGCCCTCTGTGAACTTAAGTGCTGCCGAGACTCTCGCAGTGATCTACTCATGTTAAAATACAATTATTGTGCTGAAACCAATCTAAGAAACTTTACTAAATGAACTGAATGAATCATTTAAAATACCGGTTAAAAAGAGGACAGGTGTAAATAGGTAAATAAGATTCCCAAACAATATAAAAGTTATTAAAACTTATTGGGGCCAGATTGGCTACGTCTCTAAAAATGTCCTCTTGGTGATTGATGTCTTATTCCAAATTGTAGCACTTTGAGATTTTCTTCAAATGTAAAGTGCGTTATAAATAAAATGCATTATTATTTCCTCTATGGTGGACCTCTGCTCCTTTTTTAAGTAGGCTAAACGTAGCTGAATAACAGCGTAAAAAACAACATTGATGATATGTTCTACATCTGTATGTTCTACATATAACTGTCTTATTCCCTGCCAGCAGGAGTAATGCTGTTCACTAGCTTCTACTGTTATATTCTACTTTTATGTTCTTTGTTTTTTGCACCTGGAACACCAACATCCATTCCTTGTATGTAAACAGACATGGCATTACATTTGGTGCTGATTCTGCCCCTGCGACTGGAACCAGTGGAACCAGTTTTATTCCAGTATGTTTCAGCCCAGCGGTTTGATTATATCTTTGGGGCTGTGGGATGATTAATGGGGTGGTGAAGAAATTAAAAAGGAAACTTCTTTGAAACTGATTTGCATTAGATTTTTTACCAACCTTTGCTTTTTACTGAAATTAATAAGATTTTTAAACTCTGTGAGCCTCAAACAGTTGAAGTCACAATGACTCATTGCTGATGACAAGGTCAAAGATACTATCTCTAAAGTGATTAAGCTGCAAGCCATTGTTTTTATGAAACAGAAACCATGTTATCTGTCAATTATAGACGATTCAAGGTTTAATAGACTCAAAGGAAAGTAGCATAAAACTGAAAGACTTCAAAATGGCTCTGAACTTTCTAAAAAACTTAAAGTACTTGCAGAAATCTGTTTGTTAAACAGAAAAGAAAAGAACATTAATGAAAGTCAACACAGGATTAAGTGTTGTGTTCGATAACAACTTTACATCCAATACAAAGTGATTTTTCATTTTCTGTCACATTGTTCCAACATTAAGAGGATTATAAGAATTTAAAGGGCGGAAAAGAAAATGTATCCGTTCTTATACAACACTGGACAAAAGGACCTTCACTGGATTTAGTTTTTTTTGTGACTTCTGAGGATTTTGACTTTAAACTCAATCCTGAAATGAGATGACATAATCCTTTTTTGATCTCTAGAGGGGAAATTCATGTCAGATAATAAAGTCAGAATCCTGAGAGTTAAGGCTAAACTCAAAGGAAATTCTCTAACAGGAAGTATAGAAAATTAAATGGTCAAATTGAAATCATGGTTTGATGAAAATATGTGATCCTTAAATTTGAATCAAACTAAGTTTATGAGTATTGCTAATCAGAAAAAGGATGTATATGGAGTTCATATTGAAGAAATGTCTGAATTTTGTTTTTTAGGTGATCATGGATGATAAACTAAATTGGAAAGCTCCTATAGCTCATATTAAAACAAAGGTGTCTAAGAATATCTTTGTGTCGTCAAAGCAAAGTTCCTGTTGTAATATAACGTACTGAGGATTTTGTATTGTTCACTTGTGTTGCCTTATCTTAGTTTCTGTGTTGGAGTGTGGGGTAGCACTCACATTACAAACATTAAACCATCATTTATCTCACAGAAAAAGCAGTATGAATCATTTGTAAAGTGGACTAGAGAGCACAGGCTGTTTTTTAGGTCAGGATTAGTGAAACTGAAAGATTGAGTTGAATTACAGACACATCCGTAGTTATGTTCAGAAATAAAAGAATTACCAGAAAATCTACAAAAGATGTTTGTCTTTAGTTTAGAAGATGAAGAACTGTAAGAGGAAATTTTATTTTAAGCATCAGCTTGCACAGACAATTTTAAAGCAGATTTGTATATCTGTTGTTGGACTCAAACTGTGGAATTCTTTCAAGAATGATTTGAAGAGGGGCGCTGGTGGCCTAGTGGTTAGTGCGCACAACCCATGTTCGGAGGTCATAGACCCCCAAGCGGCCAAGGTTCGAATCCAACCAGTGGCTGCTTTCCAGCATGTCTTTCCCCACTCTCTCTCTCACCGATTTCTGACTCTATCCACTGTCCTGTCTCTAAAATAAAGGCATGAAAATCACAAAAAACAAACCTCAAAAAGAAAGAATGATTTGAAGAGCTGTGTAAATATTTCACTAATAAAATATACAGGAGAGAACTATTAGACTTTATGGAAGCTAGTGTATTTTTTTGTGTTCTTTATTTTATGTAGAAGTGAAGTCAATGACTTTTTTTTTGTTGCTATGGAATTGGTTGCCAAGTGAATGTAATTACACAGACCATCGAGATACACAGTAACTCTTGTTTTTTCTTTGAGTGACGATCAGGCAAAATAAGATCTAGTCTTCTACTTGCTCCTTTACCAACAGCGATTGTGATGCATTGTAAATCATTTTCTGTGAACGTTGTGTGTTTTGCCATGTTAGGAACAAATAAAATAAAATGAAATAGTTTCCCTTATCCAGCTTTGTTTCCCCTCAACACTCAAATATTTTAAGGGGGAAAAAAAGATACTCTGCTGCTGAAGGAGGGAAATATGCAAATGTATATTACTTCTATCTATTTCTGTTGAATGAAAATTTTCTGCCGTGGACCTGCTGACTCAAACTGCTCCAACTTTTGAATATCAGTCTTATTTATATTATCATTATAATTATTTTTAATGTTAATCTTGAGCTGCTCGACTCAAACTACTATAACTAATATTATCAGTCCTCCTGATATCATCATTATTACATTTGTGCCATCAGAGCGGCTGTGGCTCAGTTGTTGGGTCGGTTGTCTCTCAACTGGAAGGTCGAGGGTTCCCCAGCTCCTGCAACCACGTCTGATGTGTCCTTGGGCACGATACTTAACCACAAGTTGCTTCCGTTGCTTCGGCGGCGGCGTATAAATGTGTGTGAATGGGATTAGTTAATAAGAAGAACTCTTTACATAGGGTGGATGGGTAGGTGTGACATGCGGTGTAAAAGCGCTTTGAGTAGTCAGAAGATTAGAAAAGTGCTATTCAAGCTCAAGTCCATTTACCATTTACCATATTAGCAATACATATACATACATCTGGCACCTGAAGAGAGCAAGAAAAGCCCCAATGATACCATGTACAACCTGCATAGCTCCACAGGGCTTATGTGTTATAGGGATAGCTTTTGTCTTCTGCATGGGGGAAACTGACAAGACATCTATCAGTTCCACGATTCATCAATCATCACTTGACATGAGCATTTAGAAGCCAGTAGACTGCATCTACTAAAATATTTTACAACTCAGTATCAAGTGACCATATAGCCTTCAGAAACAATTTTCTTTTTGCTGTGTTCTGCAAATTGTCGACAGAGGGCAGCAAAGGCCTGTGAGCGTGACACTGTGTTCAATGGAACTTTAAACAAAACTGGATGAACACAAAACAAATGATCAAATCGTGAATGTAAAGAGTAACTTTAATGTAAGCCCATATGAAACTCTTTCTTTTTGAACATTCAACTGCAAGAAATTCGACCTTTACCTCACATGAAAATGTAAACACAAGGTTCATGCTTCTCAAATCTCTTACACTTGAATTAACAAGTTCTTCTTCTAACGCAAAATCTTCATTTTGAAGAAATGTATTAGCAGGTGCAGATCTAAAAGCTTGAAGCTCTGTCATAAGGGGGAAAAATATGTAGAAGATATTTGGTTGAAAGTCACTGGCTGCAATTATTGAGAGAACAGTAATAACGTTAGGTGTCTGCAACCAGTTGCAACGATGCAAAATTGTAAAGAAAAAGTTTTTAAAGTAAAGTGCACCGTCATTCTGCTCAATAAAAGCCATGGTGTACTTTAAGCTTAGAGTGATTTATGATTTATGTTGCACACTTGTACACAAAGGACCAAGCGTGCATGGGTTTTTAATTATTCCTTTACTGAAACACAGAGACACAAACACATCAACTCAGCGTGGCTGCACACTCTCGGACATCTGGGTCGACTGAGCTACGCATGGCATCAAAGACCTGCTACTCAAAGATGATGCTTATGACTCTCTCACACTCTTGTACAAATATTCTGCACACACACACGCAGTAAATATTAAAGAAGGCTAACTGTGGATTTCCTCTCTCACTTTCATCACTTTTGCTCACCTGAAACACAGAGACACAAACACATCAACTCAGCGTGGCTGCACACTCTCGGACATCTGGGTCGACTGAGCTACGCATGGCATCAAAGACCCCTGTGCTGCCCCGAGCTGCCCCAAAAGTGCCTGTGTATTACTTCTTCGATTTGATCCACAAATGTACCAACTAAAATATCACAGTGCCTTTGTACAGGAATATTTAACAGTATGATTGAACAAGACAATAAAATAAAATAATATATGAGACTGGGGGGTGCCTAGTGTCCATGAACATGCCTGATATTAATACGGGCCCCACACTCTCCCCTCCAAAATAAATGTCGTCTCGACATTAAGAATTTCCCAGAGTCTTTCAGTCTTCAACTTATGAGTTATAGAGGTAGGTTGAATGGGAGTCAGTCTTTCGTGATACTCTCTGCACAACAACAGTTCTTTACATGACACACATCTCCCTCTTCATGTCATGTGTGAGCAACAGACATCACTGGCCAGGTGACACCTGAAGTTCTACCCCGCCATTTCCTCGGGTTAGTATCTTGGACTGCAAGGTGAAAACCCTATTACTACCAATAACCAATGTTATACAGACCCACATATACAACTGTATGCCTCACATACATCTCAGTGTCTTTAAATGTGTTAGAGGTCTACTTTCTGGTACTAAACTTAATAATGTCAAGTGCATTTACCTCCTATCCTACATGAATTTACATTTTAACATTAGCCTTAAGTGCTTCCATGAACTTATATACTTTTTTTTCCTGTCACTACTATGAACTTAACATGTGACTATGAACTTGTCTTTCACTTCCTCTCGTAAACATTACTGATTTCTATGTGTAACTGATGGTTGACCTAATGTGTTGTATGTCAGTGTTTTAGGTGGGTTTCTTTGTCGCAAAGGATATTTTCTTGTAGAAGCTTGCTGCGTCTCAGGGCCCCTCTCATCTGCTTCATCAGATGACGACACGTTCTCGTCTGCTTCATCAGAAGACCCCTCTGGCTCAGCTGCTACTTCTCCATTCTCCACCTCTGGCTCCATCCTGATGTCATCGTCCCGGTCTAGCAGTTCAGCTCTCTCGTTGTCTTGCTCCAGTTCTCTTTCAGTTTCTTGTGGCTGGAAGTCCTCAGCTTCCACTCTCAGCTGACTTCTGACGTTGTCGGATGGTCTTGCCGGACGTGTTGTGATGAATCTCCAGTCACTTTCATCTTCAGAACTGCTGTCAGGCTCTCTGTCCCTTTGCTTTGTCTGTTTTCTCCTCTTGTCTGTGTTGGATGTTTTCTTTGTTTTTCTCTTCTCAAGCTTGTCATCTTCTACCACTGGCAGGAAATCGCAGGGCAGTAACAGATTCCTGTGCAGGACTCTAGTCTTTCCTGGGCCTTTCTCAGGTCATGAGTATCTCGGTTTTCAGTACTTTTTCTCAGCTAACAAAAAGCTGAAAAGGCTAGAGAACACTTACATAGACTTAGCTTCTGAAAATAATTGTTTTGTTGTCTAAAAAGTGTCTAACAGGTGTTTGGACACTGACGCATCAGCTCTGCGCCAAAAAAGGACTGTTTTATCTGCTCCACACAAAGAAGAGCAACTGTGCATCCGAACTAATCTCAGTAGCCTATAGCCTACTTCGAAGCTTTTCTTAGCTCACATGAAGCACAATATTCTTTTTTAATTCGTATATAGTCTAGACGGGGCTACCTGACGTGTCCGGATGCTGTCAGCCCAGCGAGCATTAATTAGTGATTGGGTCGCTCCCCCTCCATATATAAAGGAGGCGCGCCCACTGCGCTGTTCTGTCTCCATATACCAGCCAACATGAACTACGGATCTGATGTTTTCACCTCCTCTTCCTACCGGAAGATTTTCGGGGATTCTCCCCGTTATGCATCCTCTCCATCCCGGAGTGCGATGAGCGTCTCCTCCAGGGGAGGTTACCGATCCTCCTCTGCTTCCCGGAGCAATGTGACCTCCATGGGCTCGCACAGCAGAAAGTCGGGCCGCTCCTTCTCGTCCATGCCGCTTGACAGCTTCGACCTGACCCAGAGCAGCGCCCTTAACAATGAGTTTAAAATAGTTCGCACCAATGAAAAGGAGCAAATGCAGGGTCTTAATGACCGCTTTGCAATGTTTATCGATAAAGTGCGCAACTTGGAGCAGCATAACAAAGTGCTGGAGACGGAGTTGACCGCGCTGCGCCAGCGGCAGACCGAACCGTCCCGACTGGCCGAGCTCTACCAGCAAGAGATCCGTGAACTGCGCTCCCAGCTGGATGAGGTGAACGCAGAGAAGTCTCAGCTCCTGATCGAGAGGGACGGTATAGATGAAGACCTGCAGAAGCTCAGGGGAAAGTACGAAGAGGAGTTCCATGCACGCGAGGAGGCAGAGGCCATCCTCAAGGCTTTTAAGAAAGATGTGGATGATGCCACCATGGTGCGCCTGGACCTGGAGAAGAAGGTGGAATCTCTGCTGGACGAGATCAACTTCCTCAGGAAGGTGCACGAGGAGGAGGTTGCTGAGCTGATGGAAATGATCCAGGCCGCCCAGGTGTCTGTGGAGATGGAGGTGTCCAAACCGGATCTCACCTCCGCCCTGAAGGAGATCCGAGGCCAGTACGAGTCCATGGCGTCCAAGAACCTGCAGTCCGCAGAGGAGTGGTACAAGACCAAGTTCGCCGACCTGTCCGAGCAGGCCACTCGGAGTAACGAGGCAATCCGAGCCAGCAGGGAGGAGATGAACGAGTTCAGGAGGCAGCTGCAGTCCAAGACCATCGAGATAGAGAGCCTGAGGGGAACCAATGAGTCTCTGGAAAAGCAGCTGCGTGAGATGGAGGACAGGCACAATGTTGAGATTGGAAACTACCAGGTAATCACATTAACGCCATATTTAACACTTAAAATAGGGTAATAAAAACAGGTCATATATTTTCAGTTCAAATAAAGTTTATTTAAATACATAAACTGTATAGCCTTTGTTTTTTTCTTTCAAGCAGTGAAAGTCAGAGTAAAGAATAATATCAGGAGCAGCTGCTGTCGGTGGGGCTCTGTCCGTGGTGCTGAAACTCTCTCCCTTGGGAGCGCACGCTCAGCAGCTGCATCTGACAACGCCCACTTAGTGTAAATGCTCTTAATGAGTCATTTTACATCACTGCTGTGTTAGATCCAGCACATCTAATGGAGAATATCATTTCTGGAAAAACATTTGAACATTTTTTGCTAACAAAAGACTCTAGCCAAACAATGCAGCTTTATTAAAAAAAGGCCTGACAGAGTTCTTTGTTTGGGCGCTGTGATAACTGCCCTGCAACAATGGGGTCAAAGACTATTTGTGACTAACTAGTGGTTAAATGTCTTTTTCTTTTATGATTTTCCTTCCCTTAGGACAGCATGGCAGAGCTGGAGAACGAGCTGAGGACCACTAAGAACGAGATGGCTCGTCACCTGAGGGAGTACCAGGACCTGCTGAATGTTAAGATGGCTCTGGATATTGAAATTGCAGCATACAGGTAGACTCTTTTCTTATGAACTACTCTCATAATCAGTTATGATATGCTTATTTACAAGGAAGTTAAAAAAGATACATTAAAAACACAAAGGTGAAGAAGAGGGAAGTTGCACTTTCTTATTTCCATTCCTGTATTATTTATCCTTTCTAAACTCGTCCCTTCATCATCCTCTCTGCAGGAAACTGCTGGAAGGAGAGGAGACCCGCATAGGGACAGGGATCGGCTATCCCGGCACTTCCATGAGCGCAGGTATGGGGCAAAGCTACAACTACCAGACCCGTATCTACTCCAGCTCCGGTAAGGGCTCCAAGAAGGATGAAGAGCAGCAGCAGAGCAAGTCTGGAGCCAAGGTCTCCCAGCGTGAAGTTTATGAGGAGACAGTGATCACCACCAAGAAGATGGAGAAGCCACAAGACCCCAGCGACATCCCAACCAATCAGAAAAACTAAAAGCCTTTACTGTAAGCCTGTTTTTGAACCCGAAAGCTTCCCTTACCCCAAAATCCATTCCTTTCTTCTTCTTCTTCTTCTTCTCCTATTTTAAAGCAAACCCTGGGCCTTTACTCGAAGCACTTGTGGTGATCTAGGATTATATCTCATTTCTATCTGATCTGTTGTGTGCTTAATACCCACAAGTGTTAAAAGTGTAGGATCCAGATGTTTGTTTTAAATAGGTTTCTCTTTCCCCTTTGTTCCCCACATGTGTCCCCTGACGGAAATCCATTATAACTCTACTGTAACCATCACTCAATACAACATCCCAGTTTATCTGTTCTCTCTCTTTCTCCGTCACATTCAACAGCTGACAATAGCAAGCACTAAGGTAGCAGTTCTTCCGGAAGTGAAATATATAATATTCAGCCGGTTTTTCACACTTTGGACTGAGTGATAAGTGATATTTAAACACATGAGAGGATATCTCTGATCCTTCACTACCATCACAAGCTGTGAGATAATCTCAACACATTCCAATGGAAGCATGTCTGCGCATTTCAAGGACATAAGATTCAAAACACATCAGCTGCTATCGGCAAGGCTGAAATGATTTCTGACATCATGACAGTTAAGTAAGGAAGCACAGTCTACAATTGTAGGACACCAGCCAAAGTAAACACTACTTTACAAAAGAGGCATTAAGTTAAGCGTCTTTCTAATAATGGAGTTCATTACTTCTTAAATCTCTTCTTGCACAATTTTTCTGATCTGTGGTTTGGCTGCGACCCAGTCAGCCCTGCATGACAGTTTGGAGGTGCATAACAAAAAACTCTCAAGCATTGAATTCCTTTTCAACTTCCCCACCGCTGTAGCAATTGAAATGAGATTTGAAACAAACAAGACAACACATGTATTAACGAGTGTAATATGCATGGTGTATGTAGATGTCATGCTTGCATGGAATCCATCCATTGCTCATTCAACACGATTTTGTTGTTTGTTGGGTGTCATGAAGTCGGCTCAAGTCATCTTTATTTACCATTTACCATGCTGAGCATCATCGTGCACACTGTGCTAATTTATAAACGTAATAGACGTACTTGTTAGCCTGTAAGATAGATTTGAGACTGCTGTTTAAACTTGTACTTAAGTGAAGTAGGTAGGCTGTAGATCTCTGCTTTGAACATATGATGGAAAGATCCTCTTTAAAGCACTTATATAGGAATGGGAAAACTACCTAATTTGGTGATGACTCAGCAGTTAGCACAATGAAGGATAGAGGGGAAAGGGTAAGTTAACAAAGATGCTGTAAGGGTGGAAAATCATCTCATAAAAGAAACAGGAAGTGAATTTTCAAATGGAGGCTGAATTGTAAATTAAGCTTTAGCACAAATGTACAAGAGTTGGTATGAGCGATTTGGTTTTTGATCCGTTGTTTGCGTATAAAACACAATTTTCCATGTGCCATTGATGATGCTTGACACTCATTTGAGCCCCAGAATCCATACCATATCACTCCGCCAGAGGAAAACCAATGTCACCCCCCCTCAAAGTACATCACAAAGTCAGTCAGAAGCTGCCACACACAGATGTGTTTGAAACCACTCGACCTCTCTCTTTGTAACTGTGGCCATGACTGGATTAAACGATTGTTGTAGTACGACCTCACTACTTAGATATCCTTCAGTATAAAAAAGAGACTTGTAGCTTTTTTTCTGCTTATGCACTGCCAACTTTAACACAGCTTTCTTCTTCTCCTGCTGCTTCTCGAGGCGATCCTCGCCCTGACAAACTGCACTCACACTGAAAACAAAAAACTACTGATTGTAACACAGACTGTTCTGGATTGAGTTCATGCTGTTTAACTTGAGGCTTGAGATAAGTATCTAAGTACTGTAGTGTTTGTGTCTCTACGCAGTGGCCTATCATACCTGGAATTATTTAGGAGGCAGCAAATCTGAAAGTTGGGCATTTTGTGTAATGGATAACTGAAGCGGAAGAAAAACTCAGATGTACAAGAACCTACAAATAAAAGCAGCATTTTTATAGTATACAGCTATAACAATGGATGAATGGTTGGTGGTTGCAAATGTCAAGCCTTTATCTTTACACTTAAACCAAAACTATTTAAATTGGTGTCTGAAGAATAAATGTCACTACTACTTCTACAGCACTGCCAAACATTTCTAAGTGCATGCGCAACACCACCTACTGTAAGAAAACTATGACAATACAGTACGCCACCAATCCAAAACCAACAATCAAGATTTAGTCATAGAGCAAATACTGTCGGATGTGAAATGCCTTAAAACACCAGCAGCTTTTATCTGGCCATGTGTGTGATGTGTATGATTCTGTCCAGTGGGGTGCTTAGTCGTGATTCTTTCTCTGTTAGCCTTTATTAGAGCTGCTATGATTACAAAAGCTTAGGGATTGAATGTAGATGACATGATATTATCTTTACTGCTATTACTGCTCATGAATTGCTGTATGACACCATATCAATAAAGACTTGACATTATCGAGACTGCACATGACTTCGTTGTCTTTATAACACTCACTTTCTAGGAAAGAATTGCCTATTGGGGGATGTAGTGTTCAAAACTTCTACACTGTATGTTCAGGATTTACTACGATTACTCACTGCACATGTTAAACTGAAAGTCACTGTTAATGGTAGAGAGGATAATAAAGTACATTTTCTCAAGTCATAGACTTACAATAGTCCCCTAATTACTTAAAAGTGGTGCAGTGGGAGTCTAAAGTTTTACGAAATAAAACTACTTAAATACCTTGGAATTAATCATATTTGGAGGTATTCATATACCTGGTATCTCTAGAATTTATTTGCCAATTTAAATGAATGTTACCATATTAATCAATATGTACATATGTATTTATTTATCTAAAATAGGGCAGAGTATATGAATGAAACACAAACGTGTAAAAATGCCAGATTATGGCCATATAGACTAATTACCATCCCCAGCAGGTTGATGGTACATATTAATACAACGTACATAGAAGCTCACAAAACACAGGCAGCACACCAACAAGCAGAAAGCAAACGACAACAAAAACTTGTCATCAGTTGATAAAGACACTCGTATAACATTACAACAGGTGGCTATGCGATTTTGCCACACAAAAAAAGTACATAAAGGGCTAAAGAGACGGTGGTAAAGTACTTCAGTGTTGGTGTATTGCACATCTTTGTAAAGTGTTGGTATAATTGCACACTTCCCTTAATGCCCTTAATGTAAAGGCCTGGTGAAATTGCATATTGCCCTATTGCACACATTTTGCATAAAGGCGTGTGTATGTGTGTATTGTTGCACAGGTTTAAAATACATAAATGTGTTTATGTATATGATATGATATTTCTCTGGAGTTGCATACATAGATGTATGTATGTAAGTATTATGCTGGTTAGACATGGTCACAAAAAATACAAAAATGTACAATATTACAAAATAAAACAAAACAAAAATAACATCGACAAATAACTTTGAGGTTATGTTATAAGTGAGGATAAGACTTTATTGAGCTCCCCTGCAGTTTAAGTCATTTAAATAAGACTTTACAAGCTGCTTAATAAAAGTGAATAACGTATGCACCAACCTGTTACATTAAAACAATGTAATATATCATTATTCTGAAATCAGGCATTCTGCATTATGAGTACTTTTACCTGTGGATACATTTATTTATGTTGTATAACTTTAACTTATGACTGAATATTTCTGCACTGTGCTGCTGGTTTAACTTGAGTGAAATGTCTTGAGCAACAGAAAAGCCATTATACCCTCTAGGGTTCAATGTTAAGTGCCTTATTATCATGTAAACATTCTTCAAGCATGTGATCAGGCCAGGGGGAAATGTTTTTTTTAATTTATTTGTTTAAGTATTGCTTTGGACTTATACAGATAGGAGGAAAGCAATGTCACCTTGACCTTTTTCTCAGGGCCACAGTGCAGATGTGAATGAACGAGATATGATGGATTACCTGCTGCTGGACTATACGCTGATCTTTGTACCCCCGCTACAGCTTCACACACTTACACAAACACTTCCGGACACACACAGTCCTAGACCTTGGGACCTCGGACCTCCTGGGTTGTCTCTGATTAGCCCGTCTCTCCCCTGCCCACCAACTGGGTGGGACAGCCTCGGTAGTGGGTGTGTGCGTGTGTGACGCAGGTTGCAGTTCTTCAAAGATTTATACCCCTGCAATGCTGCTGAGTAGAAGGTGTGGTGGGAGCTATGCCACCGTAAAAGCCCTGTTATACAACAGCCCACCCTTGTGCTGCTCAAACTTGAAGAGTGCTTCAACTTACTATTTAAAGTTCCACCTTAGCCCCCCTCACCCCGCTCCTTCATAGCTATAAAATAACAGAAGACTGTTACGAGGCTATTAAACATATGAAAAATACTGCTGACTGTTACCATGTATAAAATATTGCGTCCTATAGGAAACTGTGTTATTAATTTGAAATTTAAGGACGGCTAAGAGCCATTAGAATCTGCATCGCCTTCAGTCCTGATGCAATCAGCCTAGGTTGCAGTTGGCTGATTTCTCAAGTGTGTCATTTTACAATTATTGCACTCATGCTTGTCTTTAAACACTTTACACAGTGTTGTGTAATCACTATGTTTTAATGCTGTAATAAAGAGCTATGGACAAAATGAGCAGAAACAGTTCATGGCTATATTTATTTTCCTTTGTACATTTCTCACTTCTTATTTTATTGATATCCAGTTACTCCCTTTACCTTTTTTAAGGATGTAATTCTCTTCTAATGCCACTTTGTGTGACAGCATCACACATATACTATGCAGGGACTTCTTTAATCAATTCATTGAAGCTGTAAAAAGGAAAAAGAAAAATCTAATCCAGTTGAATGGGAAATCTTGACATAGAGCATTACCCGAAAGATTTCTGGTGGTAAAGTAAAAGTTGGTCTTGAGTATCATGGTAATAGTAAACAGTTTTTTATAATTTGCTTTATATTTTCCATGATTATGTACGGAAGCCCTGAGCGGACATGCACACATTTTATTAACTCCACAAGTAATTTCCGGCTGTTTTCTTGAGATCTAAATTATTCACTCATCATCTCAAGATAACAAATCTGGTTCTCCCATTATAGTGATAGATGAGAATTGATCTCATCTCGAGATTACAAAGCTTCTTCTCTCATGTTAACGGGATCATTTAGTGGTGGCCTAGGAAGCAAAACAATATCCCGGTCACTGTGATAGGCCAGACCACGACGTGTCATGCTGCCACTGCCCACACTAATGAGGTAAGTTAACCTGTTTCTATGTTTGTTTTTTGCTTTGGCAACTTTTGGAAATACGAGATAAGTAAGTCAAGATCTCGAGAATCAAATGAAAATGACTTGTTATTATTGGAAATGGAGTAGTCTTATTTTCCTGTTTCTAAATATCTTTCATACAATATTTAAAAAGTAATTTAAGTGGCCATTTAGTTAGAGATAAATACGAATATGTGTTGAGTTTTTACATAAAGCAAAGTGTAGTACTTTTAACAGGGTCAAAACTAAACCTCTTACTAAAAACCTGATCAAATAACGTCAAACAGAGCATCATGATATTAAATACAAAATTCCTGATTCAAATAAAGAACTGACACCTTCTGTAGTTGAGGTGAATAAAGGCAGAAATATGCTGTTCTTAAAATGTTGGGATCTTGCCTTGTGGGAAATGTTGGGAAATGAAAAACAAACCCCTGGCCATTTCAACAATGTTTGGATAGAGAGTCAGTGGTGATTGGATGATCAGTGTAGTTTGAGGGGTGAATAAATATCCTCTATGAGTGTACACTCCTCACTCACTGTGGCAATCTTTCCTCGTCATGTCCTTCCCATTGCTATCTGGAGGGATGAAAGGAGACTATGTTGAGGGAGAAGCATGTTTTATGTTCTGTCTGGTAATAATTGTCAGTGTGGGGCTCTGATGGTGGTAGAAATGAGAAACAGGCTGCAGAGCGAGGGGACGGGGGCTGTAAATTTCACCTGTTTGTCAGCATCTCCGGATCATAGCCGTTCGTCTTCCCCTGACTGAGGCTTCAGCTCTGCAGACATTAAAATGTGAACAAAGACAAATGTCTCACCAGAAGATATCAAAGAGACCAGAAAGATGCAAAGACTTAACCAATGTCCTTTTTTTCTAATCTGTTTTTACCAAGGGTCAATGAGTCTTCAGATATTGTGGGCGTGAAATTGAGATTATTTATTAATACATCATGCCTATATGAGCAATAGAGACATGGAAACACACAAATCTGCCCTGGACATTTTGAATTAATTTGAAGCATCCACAGGAAAGACAATTGTTTCAACTTGAGGGGAAACAAATTAGTGCCGCTCCTGGATATAACAGACTTTTTAAATATACAGCCACAAGAGAAAGAAAAGTGAGAATTGAGCAACCTGACAAGAGAAAGCAAAGTTTCTCATGCATTAGAGTTCAGTCAGAAGATGAGCTGCCCACAAACAGACAACTAACACACACATGGTTGGTTTAAATGTTGCTAGCTATGTAAGCTAACGTCTGATACCTTGCTGTTTGGGACAAATAAATAGAAACTGAATAGAAAAAAAACCTTGAGAATGTCCCTTCGCTGTCTGCCTTGAATCATCTTCGGAAAGAATCACTGACAGTTTAAGAAATACATTAGTTTGACGACTTTACACCTCTCTCTCACCTAGCTTAGCAAAAACAATGGTATATGAGAAACAGTTAGCTTCAGACAAAAAAACA
The DNA here is from genome assembly GCA_020745685.1 of Tautogolabrus adspersus. NCBI lineage: Eukaryota > Metazoa > Chordata > Actinopteri > Labriformes > Labridae > Tautogolabrus > Tautogolabrus adspersus. The sequence continues at coordinate 7,853,577 of CM036537.1, forward strand.
CACACAACTCAACTTCTGTAGTTTAATAGTTTTTATATAGCTAATGTATGTTGCTTACTGGTGAACTCATCAGCAAGAACACAAAAAACAAAAATGAGCTAATATGAAGGTCTAACGAGGATTCATGTTTGTGTCACTAGCTGTACCCGCCCTTTTGTTTGTGCTGCACCTGTTGCCTAGCAACCTCAATAGCTGAACAGAAACTAGCCATCATAATAGAGGTCATTGCCAACTTAATCTAGTGCGTTAAATATAATTTTAAGTTCCAACCCAGCTAGTAATTTTTTAGTTCTTGAAACGTTCTGACCATGTTACCGAGAATGTTATTGTTTTGTTTACAACAGGAAGTTTGCTTTAGGTTCCCAGAATGTTTAGGATAACGTTCTCTAAAATAATTCTCAAAATGTTAAGTGACAACACTGTTAGAACATTATGCCCTTTTGTCTTAAAAACTATTTTTAGGGGTGCCAATGCACAGAGGCTGTAGCCCTCGAAGCAAGCGTCCCACTGTGACGCAATAATTCTTCAAATGCGGGGTTCTGTTGGCTTGACGGTTGGTACGCAAGCACCATGTGCAGGTGCTTCGGCCCTCCAGGTGGGCTGCCTGCCTGGGTTCAGGTCCATCCTGTGACTTCTTTCCCCTTTCTCTCTCACCAATTTCTTACTCTATAAATTGTCCTTTCTCTAAATGGGGACATGGAAAGCCCAAAAGTAAACCTTGAAAAAGTAATAATGATTCTTCAAATGCGTCCTTTGAAGGATGCAGCCCCTGAATTTAGTCACAGCTATTGTCATGTGCTCCTGGCAAATAATAAGATAGTAAAGCTTACTGAAAATCAAACCAGTTTCTTGTATTGATGTTACAGAGGTACAATGTGTAACAATTACTAGCTAGTTGTCTTATCCTGATTCTACTTAGGCTAAATACCTCATTTAAAATAGATGAATCTGATATCGAATGAGCTAATTCTTCAAGTATATTTGAAGACATACAGACAGGCGGACATTTTTCAATGCATTGTTGGCATCATTTTACCATTTTACCCAATGACAGATGGTAATGAATATTTTATTCTTTGTACCTGTCAGCAAAGTGTTAACTCTGCTGCCGTTGCCTTGGAATCTGTTGCTAGCATCCTGCTGAGCTTTAGCTGCCTTGGGGAATTGCTGCTCGCAGAGAGACAGAGCTGGCTCATGTTCAGACAGACAGACAAGAGGTCTGAAGAGGGGCAAATAAACATAAAGAAAAGCCAGGCAGCCAATACTATGAGAACACAATATGACACAGACTGGAGTGAAGATTTTTACATCTCTCTAAATACACTGTGGTCGATGCTAATGTAAAGTGGTTGAGGCTTAAAACTGCTGACACAAAAAACTACGACTATTTTTTGAAAGCAGCTTGATGAGAAAACTTAGGATAAACATGGCGTTGCTAATTAGGTTATCCATTCAGTCTGTCACCTTGCCTGGTACAAAGTGCTGAATCATTGCGAGCTAGGCCCTGTGTGTGACGTAGCATTCTCTCTCTGTTAACCAAACCAGCACCCCGTTTTTTTCCTCGGTGCTAATAATAGCCGAGACAGAGAGGGCAGAGCCAGACATGCAGACAGACAGACGGAAGGAAAATGTTTATCCCTGAACAAAGATGGAGGTTGCAGCACTATTCATGACCTCTGTCTAGAATTCTGTGATAATGGATGGAGTGGAATTGGATGTGTTTAACCTGAGAAATATAATTGCGTTAACTGGTAGCATCCTCTTATCAGAAAATTGGTTGAGCATTTCCACTGTTATTCTTTAATTTCAGTATTGAAGCAAACAGGATTTTGTTGTAAAGATTGGATTTGTAGAAGAAAATGTAACCGGCTCAAGCTAGTTTGAAAGAGCTCAGTTTGTCTTTTTATTTTGTTATATAGTCCAAAGATCATTTAGTATCTTTGACACTTTCATTCAATTTTAAATTTGATATATGGTGTTATATTTCTGAGTGGTTTGCTAAAAAAGTTAATGTAATGTGTTTAATACAAAAACTCTGCAAGAAAACACTTTGCAGTATAGTTGCATTTTGAACAGATACATGAATAAAGCCTGAGTATCTTCCTGGGAGAAGCAGCAGTGAAGGGGTGCTGACTCTTTAGTGGGATACAAAATTACAAGCCTAATGCAAAAGTGTGAATCAAAACACAAAAGTACCCACATAATTACCACGTGTGATGTATGCAAAGCCAGTTTACAATAATCAATTATACAGCTATTTTGTAAAAGCTGTTTACATCCATAAATATCCCAAAACTTTCACGCAGTTTTTTCCTCATCGAAGGTATCTGTGCTGACTTTGCCATGTCCAGTAAAAACAAATCTGACTTCCCAATAAGCAGACTGCAAGAAAACTAAAACACATCACATAAGGATTAAATCTCAATCTATCATCAAGTGTGTTAATGTGTGATGTATTACTTCCTCTACTGATAATATTACAAATCATCAGTTATGCATGGAAAGGTCTTGTAAAATGTTAAAGGGAAGATAGCCTATTTTTAGGTGTAGCTGGCTACATCAAAAGCTGGAGAAGAAAGAAGGTGCAGTGAGAATCTGATATGTGCATCATAAGCAGCAGAATTGAATCTCTGCAGACTGCCGTCGATGCTGCACAGGATTGCACTGGAGGCACAAAGTGCCACTTTGGGGAGGATTCTGGTAAAGATGAAAATGCCTTTCAGATATATAATAATTGGAAGAGATTTTTTTCGTTTTTTCATTAGGCATTCTGTCAGAAACTGGAGACACAACGGTACAGTTGGTACAGTTCCAACTTTTGAACATGGAAAAATGAATCAGAAATGAAAAATGGCTTTTCTTTTTCTTTTCTGCGTGTGCTAACCCCTTGATGTAAGTGGCCATCCATGTTGCTTAACTTTAATGTTTGCTAACCTTTTCAGAGTTTGAGTCTCTGACTTGTTGGTGAAGTGCTGTTTGGTCATATGGGACTCATTATTTTGGCCAGAGAGGGTGCACAAAACAAGTTCAACCTACAGGGATGTGTCCCTAAAGCAACCCGGTGTTACAGTGTGCAACCACAGACACAATAAACTGGGAAATGCTAAATGTGCTTGGACTTGTATTGTACTTTCTCCTGACTCTAAGCACTTTTTACATAACATATCACACACTAACCCTTGTGAGTATAATGCATGTACACCACATATAGGCTGCTGTGTAAAGTGCCCAACTGCCTATATTACATTGATTCACACACATCTACAAGCAACTGGGGTAGCAGCCAGGGCAAGTTGGGGTTCAGTATCTTGCCCAAGGACGCTGTGACTGCAGGAGCTGGGGATCAAACCTTGAACCGTCTAGTTGAAAGATTACCGACTCTACCACTGAGCCACATTTGGATTTTGACATTCTTTTTAAAAGGTCTATAACAAGGCTGAGTCCTCTTAAAGCTGCAGACAATTTCACAAAGAGATGTCATATTGGCAGTGCCATTTCAAAGATTTTTTATTGAAGCCTATATTTTTTGATCATAAAAGTTTTATAAAACTTTTTAAAAAGAAACGCTTCAAATCTTCTCCCGTCCTGTTCAGCATTCTTAATACTGAAATCAATTACACAGATATGTACATTTAATCAGACAACATTGTTCACAGACTGTCCATCTAAAGCTCCTAGTTTACCATGGTTTGGTAAAATATTTCTTTGGCGCTTTGTTGGTGTGTGAGAGTTGCGTGCTGTTGCCTCTTAATCCATAATAGAAAAGTCCAGGGGCTTCTATGCAACATCCAGTCTGCACACTATGACACAGCACTTTCAGAGAGAGTCAGAACAAAGGGAAGATGAAAGGATTAAAATGTTACAAAGCTGCGCTCATCCTCACCTAGATTAAAACACAGATGTTATCTTGTAAAATAAGAGTAGTGGGCAGGCAAATAAAAAAGAATAGCTAATGATCAGGAACTCAGATCTTCAAAAAGTGATACCTCCGACGAGTTTTAAATGATTCTGTTTCAATTATCAGTGTTAAGAATTCCCCTTTTTCATTCATGTCGGAGCTCTGTGTAGCTCAGATATACTCTGATCAGATGACTGATGAAAGATTTTAATGAACGAGTTTAACAAAGAGTAAGCTCTTGACCTGCTGTCTTTGTTAATTGTCTTGAGATAACATTTGTTATGAATTAGGGCTATACAAATAAAGATTGATTCAATTATTGATTGATGAAAGATTTTTGTCATGATTTTATTTCAGGGCTTTTTCTGTCTTTGTGCTTGTTCCTATGTGTTAAAATATTCAGATGACTTCATCTTGGTTTGGCTCTTGAACATCTGCTGCTGGAGAGTGGCTCAGACATTTTTTAGTAATGTTGATACAAATAGTATCTACATAATGTTGCAGAAAGAGCATAGCCATTTTCCCAGTGATAGATTTAAGTAAATATTGATAAATGATATATTTAATTAGATTTATTAGTGTTTGGAATAATTAGGCTATCCAATTGTACCTTTCTTATGAACAAGGTGACACAGAAAGTTTAAAGAGGACATATTATACTCCTTTTTCACCTTTTCAAACAGTCCTCTGTGGTCTAAATGAAACATCTGTGCTGTGCTTTGGTCAAAATCTAACATGAATCAAGCACCAGAGGAGGTTTGTGACCCTGTATAAACCAGCTCTCTCAGAGCGCTCCGTTTTGGTGTGTATGTCTCTTTAAATGTAATGAGCCCCCCCTGAGTTTTCCCGGTAGACATCACTCCTTCGCTAGAGAGAATAAAAATGGCAGACCTTCACAAAAGTTTTGCTCTAGGCTCGGGGTAGAGTCCATGGGTGGAGATACCAGGGGAGGGTAGGGTATTTATTTTACCAGACTCCCACTGTGACAAGGAGAGAACATTTGAAACAGAGCACCTTTCTCTGTGTTGTAAGACTTATGCAGACCACAAACAAAGAACTGGATGGGTTTATTTCACATTTTGTGGGTCCGTAGACTCTTAGGTTACCCAAATATATGTTCTATATATGATTGATCATAATATGTCCCCTTTAAGACTTTGACTAAAGTTGCACACATATGTGACTTGAAACTTGATTTGGACTAACTATCACTATGATTACATTTGCCTCCAATCGCTGAATTGTATCCTCTGCCAAACTCATCTGTCATTGACTGGGGGAAACACATCCACTCCCCGCCCTGAAACGCCCTCAGTCAACCAAAACATCAAGAAACAGGCAGAGGACTGTAGCTCTGCAGACACAGTCACCATCATATATGTATGGAGGCCCTTAAGTAAAGATTGAGCTGCATTCATTTAGTAGAAGTCTGTATTTATTTGTGAGGAAAAGCACACTGACTCTATCTTTAACATCACTTTCTTTTTAGGTTACCATTGGAAGGTAGGTAGCCTACCCTCTAATAAAATCATCGACAATGTTCAAGAGTCACATTGGAGCCCACTTTAAGTCTTTCCTGTTTCCTGTTGTGTTTTTGTTTTAAACCATAAGAGACTTCGACTTGCAAAAAAACACCTTTGGAGCATCTCTAGTGCGCCACAGTTTTACTGATATCAACAGAAGAGCTAAGGAATTCACTATATTAGTGCACTTTAAAAATTGTACTTGACAACATTTTATTAAAGCCGTCAACAAAACAAAAGCCATGACAATCAAAAGTAAACATTGCTGTGTCAGTGACAAGGAGACTGATCAAAAGGTCAAAGGGTTGAGTTGGAGTGGTCATATTTGTTACACATTTTTTGGATGTAAATTCATCAAGAAGCGATTCCCTCTTATGAGCAGTTTGATGAAGGAAGAGGGATAACAAGTGGCTGTCACCCAGCAGCTGATTAGCTTAACTTAGCATAAAAACTGGAAACTTATATTTAGTTCATTAAACCATTACAAACTCTGAAATGGACATTTGCTGTTATATATGTTGGAGGTATCTGCTGTACTATGTCTTTACAACTGTTTCCAGTATTTGGGCTAATTCACTCATGGTGAATATTTGCAGAGGAAAATGAAAATGATTTTCAACGTGCTGTAAACCATCCTGCCCGACACCTACCCCATGGTTAAAGACATTAAAAAAAAAGATAATATAGAAATAAATAATCTGGTTGCTGATGATCTGTTTTGCTTTTGTCGGCCATAAAGAGGCATCACTTTTAATTTCAGTCTGTTTCACGACCAGTTAAAAACTCCTCTCATTTAATACAGAGAAAGCTTAGATAGTGACTGTCAGAGCAAACAGAGGCCCATTTACATACAAGTAGCATTTATTTGAAGTTTTTAGCTTCCTAGCTTACTTCTGTTCAAGGCTAATTTCTGTTTGGGAGCAGGTAGCGTAAAGTTTTCCTGAGAATAGCTGTTTTCTGCAGAAATGGACAAAGACAGATGTCAAACCAAAGATTTAATAGTATTTAATATAAATAAAAAATGCAAAATAATGTCTTGAATATGCTAAAACATCTTGTGAACGTGCAGGGAACTGTAGAGTCGTGTGATAATGCTTCATGGCTTCATCAAATTGATCCCTTTGACTTTACTCTGCAGCAATGAAAAGATATGAAATAGTGTAGTCTAATCTTAAAGGCTGTTCCCAGGCACATCAGGTTAGCTTGTTTTACTTCCTCTAAGATTCCATTATGTGGGGTTAAGATCGTATCTTTCTCTTCAAGGATTAGTGTTTAAAACCTCGAAAGGTCCTTCATTATATCACGTGTGAGGATGGGCACATCATTGCAGTTTTCTCACGGAACCGTTTGTTCATTTTTTTCATCAACAAGAATGAAACACAAGTAGCCTTGAACAGATTAATCTCTTAAAGTTCAGAGTATTTCTTTCTCAGACTTGTAGGATTATTTGAGATTCAATATAAAGTTCATTTTTAAAAAGTTCCTTTCTGTGTTTTAGATCCTAAAAACATTCAACATTACAAACCTCATCACCCTGTAAAGTCGTCCTGTCGTCCAGTCTTACCGTGAGAGTATACTGCTGAATGAGCCATACATTAAACTGCCTCAGTGGCCACCAATGTGCAGCAGAGGATGTAAGGACTGGAAAAAAAAGGACACACAAAGCACTGCAGGCTGTCAGGCTGGAGGAATACAGATTACCTGCCTCCAGAGACCGACTTATTGACAAATCTCCCCCCTGCTGAACATGGTATGCAGTCTTCAAACATCCAGAGCTGCACAGGGCAGCTGGGGCACAGGGAGGTTGGGGGACAGCTCAGAGGGGGGGTTGGGGGCAGACGATGTCCACACTCACATGTCCCCTTTTCTGCTGAAGAATAGTGACACATGTACCCAGTAAGAAATTAAGGTAGGATGTTATGTTGCTGCTGCCAGCCAATCATTAACTAATCAGGATTTGTCACTGATCAATCACTGGCAGTGATGGATTCAAACACTTACATGTACACTGATCTATGGGAACATTCGTAAAACACTTTTTTTCCCCCACACTTCTTTGTTTGATGTTTGCTGGTGTCCATTATCATGGATTTTCTGAATCATCTTTTACTCTTTTTGCTGATATGCAGCAACAAAACGGAGGGAAACTTCCATCAGGTCAGCTTTTGTAAAAAACAAAAAACTGAAACATATCTCCCGGTGAATGTGGCAGCCCATCAAAATGCAAAGCACACTATTTGCTGTTGAGAGGCACGAAGGTCATTGGTATTTGAACATGTCCTCTTAATAAAGAAAATGACAAATGGGAATTTTCCTGAAAAGGAATTGAAAAGTGACACACAATGTGCACACAGTGCTGTCCATAAAGAGTGGAGGTTTAAGAAAACAAATCATCTGATATGAACAGAGGACCCTGAGATAAGAGAGAGTCATTCTGCAAATGGGTTTCTGGAGGAAAATTCAACGAGTCACTCTAGACTAACAGATTAAAAAAATTCTGCACAAGTCAGTTGGCAACAATTTTACTCAAAATCACACATTTATTTGGCAATGAACATATTTTGTATCTTCACATTGATCCTTGAAGACTTTCACACATAACTGTTTTCACTCATGCACTCCTGAAAATGTCGACAAAATTCCAGGACAGAGTGTCCCTGAAATCTTCTTGAGTTTCGTATTCACATGCGTTACTTTACAGTGTGAATGTATCCCTGTTGGATGGGGCTAGGGGCTGGAGGTAGGCGTGTGGGGGGTTGTCTCAGGAGGCCAGACATTATGTAAAAAAGACACTGCGGAAATCCAAGATGGGACACGACAGAGTCTGTCACTATAAGGACGGTTGTTTTTGCCTTTTAAATCACTGCTTCATGTAATTGGACTTATTGAATCAACAAAAGGGGCGGAAAAGAACATACTGGTGAGCAGAAAAAAAGTATGAACACCTTAATTACGTGTACAAAGTTCGCACTGCTGCAAACTTGTCGTGTGACATCTAATATAATGACCCAAACACGCTCGCTTGCCTGCTGCGTACTCAGATGTAACACGAAATTTCAGGAAATTTTAGGACTTTAGTGCAGGTAGGACAACACCAACAATTTGAGGATTTTCCAGGTCAATATTTTGGGAAATGCGCTTTTTTTCTTTCTTGCTGAGAGACATAAGAATGTTGATACTCTAATGTACCATAATATAAAAAACAGCAAATAAAAAGATTCCCAAAAGACATACATTTTAACATCTTATCAATATTTACAGCCCACTTCATAGAGTGGTATTTCAATAACAAACCCATTGCTATGTTTAAAGTTTATTTATTTCCTGAAAATCCATCATCAGAGCTTTAATAGTGAAAGAAATCTTTTTTGAATCCCTTAATAAAAACCACTTACAGCAAGTAATAAATACCAAATAAAGCAACCATAATAGAAAAGAATGTTTTTAATCTTTTGAATTGTTTCTTTGTTTCTTTGCTGTGGTAAGGCTCCCAGGTTTTAGTGCCTCTCTGCTGCACACATCTTCAGCCTGCACCCACTGAAGGTGATAATGTCTTTGTATGTCATGTGTTGTGGGTAGGTGGTGCTAACATATCGAACCGCAGCGTCATCACCTTCCTCCCCTGTGCCTCTTCGAGTGGATATATCTGTTTCAACCTTGAAGCTTGAAGAAATGACATTAAGATTAGCGATGGACTGCAGTGAGTGATTCCCTGGAAGTCAGTGATTCAGTGTAACCTGCGAGTCATGGCTGAGTTCAGGGTAATTACAAGACAGCTTTCAAGATTGTAATGTGGGAATGAATGACTTTATGGAGATATTATTTTCTCATATTGTCGTTCGATGGCGAGGAAACGACTAGCTGAAATGAACAGAGTCATTGTTCTTTAAATGAAAGCTGACATTCATGGGAACATGTCACTCTAAAGTCTACTTTCATTATTCAAAGTCATCATTGATCAAAATGTTGCATCATTGAGCAAAAACACACCGACAAAACAGATGTTGTCAACACATTGGTTCAATTTGTTGAAGCAGTGTATCAACAAATCAGATGTGAACAGATGAAGACAAACTCTAGTATATTTTTATTTTTGAGCACATCAAATTTATTGCACTTATTCTCACGAACAGTGTCACAAGCCTGACACACTATCTGCATTATGTGTGATGGAGGATTCAATCATCCATCACTGTCTACAGCTGGGCCGTGCAGAGAGAGCCACACAAGAGCTCTCTCAGAGCTCACAAGAGAGGTTTTTTTAAGAGCAAGATTGGAAATACAATTAAAAAAAAAAGTGAACTGCCAAGGAGCCGGATATTTACATTTCCTATCTCTGACCTATAAGGCTGGAAATTGAATTTAAGTTTCCTAAAATTGAATTTAAGTTTCCTAAAACACCTTTTTAATCTAAGAAGAGAATTCAGTTATTGTGTTAATAAATGACTTGTTACAAACTGGTGAAGTGTTTTCACACCTTCAGAAAAGAAAAAAAATATCTCAGTGATACATTTGACTGTTAAAAAGGAAGAGGATTAGGGACACTGAAAAATGTTTTAGTTCTGACTTTCAGGATGCGATGTGCGCTGCGTTTGTCGCGGGCTATGGGGTGCAGAGCAGGGAGGGGCGTGTACACATGCAAATCAACGGCGCAAATTGCTTTGTAACCTAAACGATAGTCGGGAGAATCGCTCAGGAAGGTATAGCTTCTACCAAAACCCTATGTATCTGTCCACTATTTAGAAGAAAGTCCTGACTTTTCTTAATCTGCTGAGGAGGAGGAGACGAGCAGAAAAGAAGAAGACGGTGTGTGTTCATGCAGAGGTGTTGCTTGTCAACAGGCAAGGCAGGCAACTGCTTGGAGCCCCAGGCCAGTAGGGGGCCCCCAACGGCTGACAAACCACAGCATTGCCTCAAATTGTGGACATTTTGCAACAACAGTAGGAAATCTGCCTAAGGGGGCCCCATCTGACAGCACTCACTCTCAATGCCCTGTTAAGCGTCACAGCATTATTCCTGTGAAAACCAAAATTCGTCAATTAAGGAGTTATCCGTCTGTGGGTGGAAAAAGAAAGAGGAAAATTCATTGGAAGGGGCCCCCAATGAACCTTTGCCTAGGGCCCCAACCGTCCCTAGAATTGCCCCTGTGTTCACGAAATACTCAGGGCACGACGGTATTTGGGAAACTTTAGGTTTGTCCAGGAGCTGCAGCTCTATAATGACCGCCTCACAAATGACACAACATTTCTGCTGCTAGCAGACAGCAAGCATGACGTTGCGCTACACTCAGCTCGGTGTGGCGCAGATAAACTCTCACGCCAAGCAACACATAGACAATGAATGGGTTTGAAAGGTGTGCGCAGCACCCACCGCATCCTATCTGAAAGGAAAAAGTCTTGAGAAAAAAGTCAGAATTCTGGAAAAAAAAGACAAAATAAAAGTGTATTTTTCAGTGGCCCATATCCTCCATAGTTAACTGACATTGTGAGAAGATCATTTTGAAAAGAAAAATAAACTACTACTTCCTCATGTACACGGCAAAATCAGAAAAAAAAGAGATAACTTGTACCACTTTGTCCACAGGGGGCGCAAACATGTAAGCAACATTTGTCAAAGGAGCTTTTAAGACAGAAATGGGCTAAAGAGTCTGTACTCTGCACCAGTGGTGTAGTGCAGGGTATACGCAGGTAAACGGAGTATACCCACTTGTTTTTCATTCCATAGGGTAAACCCACTTCTAAATCTAAATCTCATTTACACCGTTGATTGACTGACAATATAGTATGCTGCAATTTTTTTCCCCCGTGAAGGGATGGCTTTCCCTACTCTGTCTCTAATTGGCTAGTACACACAAACTAAATGTGGAATAGTCTAACATGACACTGTTTATAACAGAGGCTGCTTGTCCTCTACTGGACAGGCCACTTAATAAAAAACATTTTGAGGAAAAATTAAGAGTATACCAACTTATTTAGGCACCATATACCACTGCTCTGCACTATCATGTTTTTCTTTCTCTCAAACAATGTACTGAAGAATATGGGGGGGGGGGGGGGGTATTATTATACAAAGAATAATGGTTACAGTACAGTTATGTAGGCTATGGATTTGGATGGACAGGTCTGGGATTTAGAGATAAAATATCGGTAGATAATCAAGGGAGGGGAGAGAGAGAGAAAAAGTAAACACAATAATAACATAGAATAAATGAGAGATAATTGTTGTAATAGATGAATTGTTCTTTTAGTTGAGTATAATAAATGAATACACACATGCATACAAAGACATAAAAGTGTGAAAAAGAAGAGGAATAAACTCGATTTAGCGCTTAATGACTGTGTCAACAGTGTGAGGGGTGACATCTCTTTTTGGACGAATAGATATTATGTCAACTTGTTTTTTGAACATATTTGGTAAATGATAAAAGAGTAACGTCACTTTACAACAAATGAACAGAAAGAATGAATGAGATTTTAAACACATCATCTCTCTTTCATTAATCAGTATTATTCTTCCTCCATTTGTCTCTCTGACTCATTCCTTCACTTGTTTCAGGCTATCACTGCAGTGCTGCAGTTTGCAGATCCATCAGACTCAGCTTTGAAATCCATGATACGAGGACTGTCTGCACTCCTGCACCCTTAGCCCCGCCCTTTTGCTGCACTACATAAACCTGTAAAATACATGCAACGCCAAGCCATCCCATTCCCAGGCCTGCAGTATAGCATGTATAAGTGTTGGCCCCTCCCTCTTCCTCTCCTCTCCTGTCCCCTCCCATCTTCCAAAGTGCTGACTGGAGTCATTCCCCACCTGCTGGCAGTGTGCCCATAGGCTGATATACTGTGTCACTGTACACACATAAACAGTTATTGATCAGGCTGAGAATACCAAAAGCATTCTATTATCTCGCCGTGACCGTAATTAAATATGTCATCTGGTTGTGAGCCTGTGGGAGGGGAGGCCAGGAACTCGTTCAGGCATTCAGCCTCTGTCTGGTAAACTGTTAAAATATTTATCTCCCACAATGAAGTGGCTAAAGTAAAATGTCTGCTGAGTGCTGTGGGGGTATGCAGTGTGTGTGTGTGTGTGTGTGTGTGTGTGTGTGTGTGTGTGTGTGTGTGTGTGTGTGTGTGTGTGTGTGTGTGTGTGTGTATATTACAAGAGCAGCTGATCCATAGTAAGCTAAAGCCCCATAATTACAGAGCAGATCGATGGAGCAAGATCAGCTATTAATTAAAAGCAGTTTAGAGGCTTGTACGGTCAGCTGTGGAGCTGACTGTGAGGTCATATATCACTTGTCTGTATAAATCTCTTCAGGCCTCTTCAAAGGTTACTTCATCTGTTAGTGTTTCGGTTTTTCTGGCAATTGAAAGGTCTTGTTTTAGCAGTAGAGAAAGCTGTGAGAATGAATAAGATGTAAAAAAATTCATCAATGAATACAAACAAATATTGGTGGCAAATCCAACTGTACTAGATACATAAATACTTTATTAACCCTTTAGATTACATTACACTGTTACAGCAGCTGCAATTACAGTCGAGAAACAACATACAAAACTGGATAAAGAACATTTAGGCACCTAGAACGACTTCCTTTAATAATGCCCTATACTGTTCATCTTAAACTTCATGGATCTACACCTGCTCTTCTCAATATTAATCACAACAACCCATTTCTCAGCAGTTCATTTTTAATGAGCGCCAGTGTTGTCACAGATTACTTGAAAAAGTAATCCGATTACTGATTACTGATTACTCCTCAAAAAAGTAATCTAGTTACTTTACTGATTACTTTATCATCAAAGTAACTAAGTTACTTTAAAAGTAACTTATTAGTTACTTTTTACCGATTTCCTCCCTTCGCTGCCTCAACATAACGCCGAATTTCCACCAGATCAGTGTGCATTGCGTGTCCGCTCCGGTGCGTGACGGCTCCGTGCACCCCCGTCCTTCAATACCCACCGGCTGCGTGCTCCGTCCCCAGCACGCAGAGCACAGCCGGTCAGCTGGGGTGCAGAGACAAAGGAATTCCCGCGGTATTTTAAAGATTAACTCGTGACAGCACGAGATAATACGATGTACATGGTATTAAACTCTATATTAACCTTATAAACACATAAACAAACACACTTACAGTCGTTTTTCTGAACCGTTAAAAAGGAGTCTTTTATTCTGAAAATAAACCGGATGTTTTAATGTTGTATCGGTGTCTGACTTCCCGTCCCGCTTGTTATTTTCTGTGCTGAATTGATGCGTCGTGCTCCGGCATCCGGCAAAAATAGAAGCCTTGCGTATCAGCTCCGGAGGGCTCCGGACTGCCGGAGCTGAGACGGAGCTGAGACGCAGCGCAGCGGACCCAGTGGAAGCACACACATTGAATAAAGTGAAACGCATCAGCTCCGCTCATTCTCTTCGAAAATGACAACAAAATTCTGCATTCTACATACATTATGAGGCAATAACAAAATAGTAACGCACAGCCACTTAGGAAACTAACTTTAATCAGATTACTGGTTTGGAAAAATGAACGCGTTAGATTACTCGTTACTGAAAGAAAGTAATCAGATTACAATAACGCGTTAATTTGTAACGCGTTAGTGACAACACTGATGAGCGCACATATCTGTAGATAATTCACATTTTGTACATATTTCTTTATTTCTTATTTTTTTTCTATCTCTTTCTATATCAAGTGTTACCATTCATATTGCACATTAAGGTTGACATACTCTACATGTTTCTTCCTTATAAAAAAATGTAGAGCTCCCCCTGCTGACAGGCCGGGATAGGTCTTAAACCCCACCTCCTCTATGTTAACAGATGGACATGGGTCAAACTGACCTCACTGATTGACAGCTCTGTTGATGCTCCTGCGGTGCTCTGTGTACCAGATTAGCGGAGCAAACGGTGAGAGAAAACGTAACACCAACACACGAGTCACTGAATTTCCACAACTAAGTGTGTCTGCTTCAAACCATAATGATACGTTGGACTTATATAGCGCTTTTCTGAATACTCAGAGACACTTAACAACAAGAAAAAAAAGAATAATAACAAGAAAAAAATCTGAGAAAAGGAGGATGAGAACAGAGTTTGTTAGTGGTTGTAAGCGATATTGAAAAGGTGAGTTTTTAGGGAGAGTGAGGTAAAGTGTCAGATGTTTTTGGGAGTGATTTCCACAGGAAGGGAGCCTGAATAGAGAAGGCCCTGTACCTCCAGGGTTAGGGTTAGGGTTATGGTGCGTTTTATTTGATCTCGGAAATCGTACAATTCCAAATTGCCGGTCAGATACATCATCAGGAATGCCCCCCCTGAAGTCACAATTCCGTCTTGGAAACTTGGAGCAACTTCAGTGGCTGAGTTAAAATTCAACACGGCTGCTCCGTGCATCAACAGTTAATTTAAAGCTTTTTCTAATGTGTTTATTAGCAACTTAGTCCTGATTTAGTGCAATTAAACTGATCACACCAATAGTATTGTGCAAGTTCTATCAGTAGACATGCTGTCATGTTCTTTTCGCATGCAAACTATCACGTAGTGATAGTGGGGGATTGGAGAATGCAGGTGGGAGCATGCCAGTGGAGGAACTCAAACAGTTAGGGAGGAGTCAGGTAGTGAAGGGCTTTGTAGGTGATAATAGGGAGTTTGAAGTAGATACATTGGGGGATGGGGAGCCAGTGGAGGTTATGAAGGATGGGGGTGATGTGGTCACGGGTCGGGGTTTGTGTGAGAAGGCTAGCAGCAGAATTTTGGATATATTGTAGTTAAGAATCTGTTCCACTACGGTCCCTTCTCAAGGATTATTTTATCGGTCGGTTAAATGTGTGTTTTTGTTAGCTGAAGTGGCCAGTTCCTACTGCGCAAACTCTGGTCACAAATATGCAATATATCAGCACCCATCAGGGGGTATTTCTGGATTCATCCTGTTCAACGGGAGGAGGCTGAAGTATACCAGTGTATGAGTTTAACCCCGGCAACCTGCTTCGAGTAATATATCCTACATGGGACACATGATATAACTTCTTCATGAATAAAGTCATTCTGATTCTGATTAACTATGTGCTGTTTGAGGTCAGGATCTCAACCATGACATGGACGAGACTTCTATCTATACTTGATTTTCAAACTGGCGTTCACTGTGTCTTTTTTTTCATCAAAAAAGATAATTACAGCCTCTGAGGACATTCCAGTAATTGCTTTGGGAGATGGAAATGTCAATGGAAAAGTTAATTACATTGAATAATTTGCTTTTTGAAAATCAGAGTCCTCCTACTAGAGTCCTCCTACTATAGGATACAAATGAACATAAAAGATAAACTAACTAGTTCCTCTGATCTATGACTCAATAAAGAAATGGTTAAAGATTCTTTATTTTCTATTTATTTCCTCAGGCATGTATTTCTCTTTGAAAGCACCTCTCAGTATCAGATGGATCGATCTCTTTTGAACATCTTAATTATACTTTCCAAAATGTTTGTCAGTGAGTCTGTGGCTTACTACACTTTATGTCCAGATGAAATTGGAGGCAGCTTGTGAATTTAGTGAAAAATACTTACTTAAAAATAAAATGCTTCGGTAATGATTGGTGTTTTTTTTCCTGTAGTAAAGCAAATCAAAGCATTTGCAGTGTTTTAGGGGCGGCTGTGGCTCAGTTGGTAAATCGAGTGCCTCTCAACCAGAAGGTCAGGGGTTAGATCCCCAGCTCCCGCAGCCACATGTCCGATGTGTCCTTGACAAGACACTTAACCACAAGTTGCTTCTTCGGGTGTATGTGATAAGGGATTAGTTAATTCTGATGGTCACTTTACATTGCAACCTCTGCAATCAGTGTGTGAATGGGTCAGTGAGACCTGCGGTGTGTATAAGCACTTTGAGTAGTCAGAAGACTAGAAAAGCACTGTTTAAGCTCAATGCCACTTACCATTTCAGGCACATCTTTTTAATGGTTTGGTGTGTCTGCTGTGCAAAATCTAAATTTTAAGTCAGACAGGTGGTTTCTGATTGACTGCAAAGCATAAAACATTTGTGCGTTCATGCATATATACTTCTAAATTAAACTGTTGGTTTTCTGTCTTTGCATGTCTGTTCATGTGCCAAATAACATTCGTCTGTCATTGTGTCTGCAAAGGTCGGTCAGTCTGCAAGGGCATTCCCCCCCCGCCTGTCCACCCTCCCCTACGATGACTTCAAAAGGTGCAAACAAAGGAAAACCTGGACCACCCCCATCCTCTATTTCGTTTCTGAGACATGCAAACACACACACACACACACACACACACACACACACACACACACACACACACACACACACACACACACACACACACACACACCTCAAGGATAACAAAAGGCATTGCCTCACCACACACAATTTTCATGTGCACTTGCCAGTTTGTCATTTCTGATATATATATATAAATATATATACTGTATATATATATATATGTGTGTGTGAGAGAACAATTGACAGAATTTTGCATTTGCAGCTAAAGTCACTCATCTTAATGGACAGGCAACTGAATGAAAATCATCATCTTTTTCTTCACTGGACATTTACTGCTAACCTATGAAAAGGTGTTGGTACAGAGCTGATCAGGATTCAGTTCAGTCCCCATTCACAGGTTTTAACCAAAGCTATATGCGATAGAGGGATCTTTTTATTAGTCACTCTATTGTACTGGATATCCTCTGAGAAGATTTCCCTCCAATGTGACACACACTAGGTGGGAGAGGTGTGACAAACCATAAAAAAAATATATGCAAATGTATGAGGGTATATTGTACTTCTCCCTCCAAGTAAATGTAAAATGGCTACGAAGAGCTTTTAATATTACCATCCGTCCTTCTTCTGAGCTTTTAGGATTTTCACCTTTGTGTTCTGACTGAAAAGCATTTAGCTACTAGACCTTTGTTTCAGATGGCACCCATTCTAACAACTGCTAATATAATCAAAATAATTTCATCATTTATCTTCAAAATGTTTCTGTTTCCATTTCTTAGAAAATGTAGGTTATGGATTCAGGCTTTAAGTACCAGGGCTTTGACCTTTAGCAAATTGGAGGCCACCTTTTATCTTACCCTCACAGCAGCTGTCAGCGACCAGTTAGTGTGTGTGTATGTGTGTGTATGTGTGTATGTGTGTGTGTGTGTGTGTGTGTGTGTGTGTGTGTGTGTGTGTGTGTGTGTGTGTGTGTGTGTGGGGTAATCTTTAGACATGCTCACTGGACCACAGAGAAGACTCATTTGGTAGGATAGCAAACTGAAGCGGTTTGGATTGCAGGGAACAAAGGACACTCATGCAGTGAATTGTCTCTTACATAATGAAATGACAACATGTGGTTCATCGACAAACAGTTTTGAGTGCATTAAATAATGAGCTGAATGAAAATGCGTAAATAAAACTCTGCATGTTTCGTAGTTTGAGTTTGTTATGTCTCCTTGATGTGCTGTGCTTCCTTATTAGTTTTACATGGGGCCTGCATTATTTATAGTGATAAAGAAAATGTGCTCAACATTGTGCTGTGAAGGACCCGCAGTGGGGGAGCTGCTTAAGTGGCTGGTTAGATCTCAACTGGCAGAAAATGCGTGGGAGGGAACAGAGAGGAACTGGGAGCAGATATGAGAGGTTGCTGTGCAGAAAGTAAAAAAAAACAACTTCTGAATATGAGACTGCAGTTTTCTAAAACAAAATCTCTCAAACAACTCTTTAGACAACACACACATTTAAAAGTTGTTTGGTGACAAATGTTAATATGTAGATGTAATGCTTTTCAAAAGATGAGGACATCTACTCGCTTTGATATTGCAGAAAACTTAATATCAGTTCACACACACACACACACACACACACACACACACACACACACACACACACACACACACACACACACACACACATATATCACGACATGCGGTGTAAAAGCGTTTTGAGTAGTCTTAAGACTAAAAAAGTGCTGTACAAGCTCAAGTCCATCTACCATTTACAACCATAGGGGGTATAACACAATGATGTAGCCTCATTTGACATCACCCATTGGATTCTGAAGAGGTGTTTTGAAGCCAAACAATGGTGGCTGCCATATTGAAAATGCTATCTAAAATGCCATACTAAAAAACAGGTAAAGAGGTGAGTTTAAGGTGGGCCTTAAGCCTCCCAGCATTAGCTTCAACATGCCCCTAATAATGCAAGATTATGACAGGCTTAATAAATCCAAACAGAGGAGTTTTTAAAAGTTACAACCGTTCAGTGTATACCAAGAAGAAAATTAGCTATTGAGCTACTGACACCAAATGCGTTAATTGCATCTGGCTGCAACAGCTGGATTTACCAGCTAGCCTCAAGTGGACACTCAAGGAACTGCAGTTTTTTTAACCTCCACTTTGGCTTAATTTTTCAACACAGGAGGTTGCCGCTTGTTCACAACATTGTTTAAACCATCTCTTATTTGGTTATAATCAAGTTCCTGGAACCCAAAGGTATTCCTTTGATATTGTCAGCCAGGCCATGAAGTAATAAACTTAAATGAAGAAAGTACGAAAAGGTTTCAATTTACAGGCTAATCTTAGGTTTGCTATTTAGATGGCAGCGTCATCAGTACATTTTAACATTCTAAAACTAAGATGGAAAACATAATAAACAATATACCAGCTACAATAAGTCAGCATTGTGAGTGGAGTGTCAGCGTGTGAGCTGCTAAGGTTAGCATTTAGCTAAAAAAATGGCCTACTTTTACAACCTTGTATAAATGGCTAAGGACATACAAGCATTTCAGGTGCACTCACCTTCTTTCCAAATAAAGAGGTTTATAATAAGTGATTTTGCACAAACTCTTGGCTCTATTTAAACTTAGATTAAGTTTTCCATCAGCTTTCATATTACAACGACTTAGCATTTTGAGGGCAACAACCTCAACTTCTTGGTTTCCAGTGTATTATATTGATTTCTTGATAACTTATTGAACATTTGTGTGCCAAAACTTCCTTTGAGTGTGCTGGTAATTGTTAAGAGCCTGACTACAACTTATGATGCGAGAAAGGATTAAGAGTTGAGACAAAAGATCTACTGTTTGATTCTAATACAGAGGGAGTATGAATAGCTTTTCTGCCATTGTGCTCTATTTTATAGACATGTTCCAGATTGTTACAAGATGTTCTTGGTGTTTTTTCGCAAACCTACAGCCGTGCATCTTTCACCGCCCTTCTGTAAGACCAGCAACTGCGTGCAGCATCCAGCTCTCCAGTTAGGTCAGTATTGAATAATGCAGACTCCCCGCATTTCATCCACTAAAATGGAGATCTCTAGTGCTACAGCTCTGCCTTCACACCCATTATTCTGCTTGGATGGGCAAAAGTCTCCAAGATGCATTCATGAACACACAACCACACAAGTGCACCGTCACACACCTAACACAGGCGAAAGGAAAAAAAGAACAGCTGCTGCTCTCTGGAGGTTTGTGTAAGTTACAATAACATAAAGATGGATTTCAGGGCACGTAGTTGAGCGTAACCTCACATAAGTGAAGCTTAATCTGCAAGGTACAACGTATGTTTGTGCATTAAGAAATGAACAAAAACAGAGATGCAGTTGTCAGCCTTTTATTATGGCAATCAAAAACATTGCAGCTCTGTTTTATTGCTGCACCTCAGAGTTATTACATGAAGACAACTCTTTTTGTTGTTGCTAACGGTTACAGGAAGATAAATCCTCATCTTTCTTTGGCCTTTCTGCCCACCCTTTAAATTGCTGCAACATCTGCTTTATTGTGAGCGCTTTCCATTTGCTTTTTCATTTTATCATTCACACGTTTCACACCTTTATTTCACCTGCGTCTCACTGCTACACGTCACCTCTCACATTCACAATCTAATTTAAGCTTCTCGATCAAAAAACATCCTTTGTGTTCAAGCTACCATCCTTTTTGTCTTGTTATCGCTCCCCATGCGCTATAACACACCCCTCCTGTTCCCTGACCTGCTCCCCATCCCACCCACCCACCAGGCTGCCTTTCCCCTTCACCCTCCTTCTCCCTTTTTTCTTCCCCCTTCATCTTTTCCCTCACTCTCTACCTCCCTCTTTGCTTCTCTCAGGGCATTTTCTACCTCTACTGAGAGTCACACCTCATGAATTATTTACTTGTGCAACTCAGCAGGGGATTTTGCAGCGTTTCCTGACCGTTTACTGCTCTGTGATGGACAGGCAGGGTTTTCTGAAAAGCAAAAAAATGTGTTTCCTTTAAATGTTCAGGTGAGTATAACAGACCTTCTGTTGGATGCTCCTTCAGCAGAAGAATGGACACTCACCACATAGCTGAAGAGTATCACTCGGGTGTTAGGAATATGTGGAAATTGGCATCTAATAGATGCAATGTTGTATTTTAGGATTATTCCAAAATCTTACATCTTCACTATTTATTGGGAATGCTGAATTTATTCTTTGCAGAAACAACTTGACTGCGTTATCTATCACATTAAAAAAACTCTACCCTACATGTGCATGCATTAAACCAAACATAAAAGAAGAAAAAGCAAACCAGAAATCTGCCACGCCCCACCCTACACTCCCAGGACGACATCACTCTCTGCTGCCTCACACATAAAAGTGCACACACACTTTCAGGCAAAGCAGATCTTTTAATGCACATCTCCATTTGAGATGTATTGCATGTGAAGAAGATAAAAGTAATATGCGAGCAGTATAAACCCAACTCTGGAATTTTCATCTAAGTATAAACACCATACTTTGGAGGAACCTGTGCATTTATTTCATTCCTGGACTGGTGCCACTAATTCCAACACATCTGCAGTAAACCTTACCCTCTAACCTCATCAGAGGACGTTTTTACTGGCACATTAACAGCATCAGGGGACATCCATAACAGCATAGCTTCTCCTGTTATGCATTAACCATGTAAACACAGAGTAAAAGCCTTTTCATTAAAATCAGTGATGCATATTAGTGATATCAGGACATTGCTGTTAAGTACCACATGGGAGTAAGCTTTTATGACAAATACAGAAAGGGCAGGAATTGACATGACAATACCCGGGAATATGCTTCAAAATGTATAACAGTGATTTGGTAAAGTTTGAACTGCATAACTATTCATCGCTCTCAAATTAAATTGGTTTAAATGAACATGAAAGACTCTTGTTTTTTGAGGGTTGTGTGTGATCCTTCTGAGCCATCTCCACTGGGTGAAGCCACACCCTGCTGCCTCCTGACACACATAAGAAGAGGGAGCGAGAGAGAGAGAGAGAGAGAGAAGGGAAAAGGGGGAATAAAAAGGAGAGAAAAGAGAGTAAGTGAGGAGAGAGAGAGAGAGAGAGACACATGTATAGAGAGAGAGAGTCAGAGAGAGGGGGAAGAGAGAGAAAAAAAAGAGAGAGAGAGAGACAGGTTTGGGTGGTGTTGGGGAGAAAAGATAGATAGAGAGAGAGAGAGATAGAGGGGGAGAGGGAGAGAGAGAGAGAGAGAGAGAGAGAGAGAGAGAGAGAGAGAGAGACGGGTTTGGGTGTTGTTGGGGAGTCCTCCAGCTTCCTCACACAAAGAGAGTGGCTGAGTGAAGTCATCACTGAGGTGTGAAAGGAAGATTCGACTTAACATGCATCCCTCCTCAGCTCGCTCATCCGTTTGATCACTATTGTGGAGAGCATTTGAGCAGCTTCACATTTACTGAATAAAAGACAACACACCGATTCCAAACTATGATCTTCGGAAGGAAAGGAAAAAGTTAGAGAGGTGGATTTTGAGATAGTGAAGAAGAAGTTGAAAAATGAAGAAATTCAAGGAATAACGGCAGCACGTTTCTTTGCCCTTGGCCTTTACAAATGAAAGGTTGCACTCTGGATGCTGCATGACACTGATGCAGAAGAGGGAGAATCCTAAAGTGATGTTGGGACTGGATATACGGGCATGTCTAGTTTGAACAAAAAAGGTGAAAATGACACGGTTTTGAGTTACAAACAGGCTGTAGATATTTAATTTTATCACCAGGGAAGAGATATTCATATTTAATTGCTTAGGATATACTCACCTCTACATTGGCTTCACAAAGTATAAAAAAAGGAAAAGGAAATGAAAGGGTTGTGTAAAATGATGGCATTTTATTGTGAAAGCGTTATTATAATATTAAAGGGTCCAGGTAGTACTTAATCACATTTTACAAGCTAATTGCAAAAGTTAAGCTAAAGCTTGCTAGCTACAGCAATCACATACAAGAAGAGATGAGATAAGATACAACTTTATTCATCTTGAAGGAAATTCTTGTGCAAGGTTGCTCCAACATTACAGTTCAAAAAGCGTAACACAAAGGAGAGTCAAATGTAAGAGACATACAGAATACATTAAAGTAATAGGTAAATGTCTAAAAGGTAACAGAGTAAGACAGGACAGTAGTAATGGCAGTTCAGGCTCCGTTAATGTAAGCTCCAGGTTGTGATCACACTGATAGATTTACATGATCAATAATACATGAGTAACAGAGATGTGAAGGAACATTGCTCATGCTAATGAATAGGATAAAGTCCAATATAGAAAAGCAATATTGCACATGATAACCTAGCTTTCAGAACATCGTATATTCATTTTAAACAGTAATATTGCACATGAAATGGAATATATTATTGCACATAATATGGAAGTCATCATTGCACATGATCAACACAAAATGATGTTGTCCTTGGTATGAAACACCTGATGTGAAAATGATGAAGATGATTGCACATTGCCCAAAGAATTGAGGTGAGGAACTACACCATTTTACTGGATTAAAAATATTACGTACAGTATTGAGAGCCAGATCCTGGAAATGACTTGCATATTATTTTCAAAATGTCCCTTTTTCAAATCGATACACATTTCAATTGTCCAGCACAAGCTAAGCGCTGCATGTAATGCCTCAGGTTTATTTTAAATCAGTGTCAGCACTGGTAAGTTGCCGTGACACAAACTTGCAAAGCAGGTATCGTTTTTTTCTGGGTTTAAGTGTTGCATTTTTTAAAAACACTTTAACAGTATGAAAGTACGCCACACTTTTCCCTTCATGCTGCAGGTGCTTCACATCGCAATCATTGGGTGCCTCACAGGGGCTCTTTGTAAATTACTCCATGAAGGGGACACTTATAGATCTCTAATCAATAACCTTTAGCCTGACACATGTGTTTCAGCCCTGATCATTTGCATAACGACTGGGTAAGAGGGAATGCAAACACGACACGATTTACAGTATGTCATCCATTTACAGTAATGTTGCTGATCTAGTGGTAAAGCACACACGAGAACACCTAAAGGAGGCATGCATCCAAGCTCCTTAATTAGCTGCGTGACAATGAGCCTGCATGGATGACCACGCCCTGAGCTGCTGATGTTCACGTGTCTACTACATCCTCCCACCCACCAATCAACCAACCCCACCCCCACGTAGCAGTGCCCCTGCAATGTTACACAACACCCTGCAGCTTCTGCAATGACCTGTCTTTTGTCTCACTCCTTATGATAGACCTGAGTCTGCATGTTAAACTTGCTGCTGTATTTTTACTGTTATGTCATCATGTGTGGATGATAGAGGAGGGAGGAGCCTGTAAAAGTGCCTTTCTTGAGGAATACATTATATGTCACAGTCTGACACTTTTCAAGTTGGCTAAAAAAGGACAGAGATTTTGAAGTGCTGTCTCATAATGTGTACTAATATAACACACAACCACGTGGTAAAGAGAGCTCTTGAACTTGGTAGAACACATTTTTGATAAACATAGTCCCTTGCACTGTTTGAAAAAAACAAAATGAATTAATTTTAAATTTCTGAGTTTCTACTGACAGTCTCGAGAAATGAAAACAGATGCTGTGTAGACCCAAAACCTGCACGCTCAGCAGAATATGAGTGTGTCTCAGAATGAGTGTTCAGAGATGGGGGACGGTGTGTTATATGTTATAAGCAGAAATCCAGCCTCAGCCAAATGCAAAGTGCACAATACTGCTGATACATGTATGTACTTCATGTCTCTCGTGTGTGTGTCCTTTCTGGGACAAGTTGTATTTAAATATGTGTGTGCTGCAGCTACCTGCTTAAGGATTTATCAAGATCACAATGATATTTCGTAAACCTCGTGAATTATTCTACTTGTTGAATCCCACCTTGAATATAGAGTTACATAGCCTTTGTTTGAGCTTATCAAATGTTATTATTTTAAGTTTTTTGTTTAGCTTCTTTAGGGTTTTACTTTTATGATTTTGACAGATGTGTGAAAAAAAAGAGGACATATGAGGGGGTCACCATGGGCCCTGGTAACCCATGATGACGTAAAAATGATAAATGCAAATAATACTTTGCTGCAGCTCTATCTTGAACATTTTATTGATTTGGCTATACATTGTTGAAGGAGCTCAGAATGATGGGACTATACCTGGCTGGGGTTGTGTGGGACCAAAGTGCCACCACCTGGTAGAGAAGGGTACACATGTACATAAAATAAATACGCTATTCACATTGAAGTACAAGTATAAAAGCACCGTACATGATCTGAATGAAACCCCAATAATGTAAACAAAGAAGTTAATTACTGCTCACATGTGGTGTTTTTAAGCAGCCTATATAGAATACAAATAACAACAGGTGCAATAGTTATTTATGTTAATTATAACAAAAACTCTTATCTGAAGACTAATAGAGTAGATTACAATGTGTTGGCCATGGAATAATAAGTTATAAATTTAGATTTTGTCTGAATAACCACTGATCAACAGACTAGTGGCGAAGGAGGCGGGACTTCATCCAACACCATGACGCTGCTAGAATATCACCAATCAGGGGACCGGATCCTGCACGGTTGGCGTTTTCCGGTTTTAAACCTTGCACATGCGCATTTCATTTTTAAAATGGCGGCCGTGCAGGGTGGTCTGGTCGACGCTGTTGAGGAAAAAGAAATAAAAACAGAACCATCGAACGATAGCGGAGGAAATAATAATGCAAGCGAAGGCAGACTGCTCTCCCCGTCCCCTGGCTCCAGTTCTTCGGCGGGAAGTGCTAAAAGTGCGGTGGGAGCCCCGGAGGACCAGTCTACGCTGCTGGCCGTCCTGCAGTTCCTCAAAAAGAACAAACTCACCGAGTCTGTTGACATTTTACGTCGTGAAGCGGGTTTACCGGAGGATGTACTCGATTCAAAAGGTACCGATAGCTCCGGGGCAGGCTCGGGTGCTGCAGCGGACAGTACGGACACAGCAGGCGGAGATGCGAGCGCTTTACTCAGCCGAGTGACCGGCTCATCCTCCGCGGGAGCCCCGGCGCCGACCAAAGGTACAACAACCTGGCTACTGTACTTTTCATGTGTGAAATTCTGAATACAATATTTTCCAGTGGACCTACCAGAATTTGCCTGTATGAAAATACCTATACTACAATTGGCTCTGTTTATATAACACATAGACCACAAACTGTACACATATCTTGATCCTATTCAAATAAGTTTCATGGGGTTTGTGTGCTGTGATGGGATGTATTGTTTTAGTGTCATAAACAGAACAGCTTTATTAATTGAGCTTTAATTTTAGGGGTGCCAAATAACATGTTTGAAGCTAAAACCATTTGGCGCTAATGTTACTGTTATTGCGCAAGAAGATACAAAACAGACATTCTTGTTATGATAAATTCAATAACGTTAAACTGCTATATTGCATCGATAAATAATGTTTCTTGTCCATGATTTTTTGGGTTAGTGTTATCAATTAATGATTAGTAATGTGGTCTACAAAGTGTCGTAAAACGTCAATAATCAAAGCCTTGTGGAGCCCAGGATGATGTGCTCATCAGTTTGTTCCTTATAATATTCAGTTAATGTCATAGCAGAGTAAAACAAAAATCAGACCACATTTACATTGGACAATCAGAAGTCAGAGAATTTGTATTTAAAAAAACAACTTTCAGCCTCCTGGAGGAACTTGTGGTTTGTGTTTATGTTGGCAACCTGTGGACAAAGAGGAACCTCTGATCTTGCCATATACATGCGTACATATTGTTTTTCACCAAGAATATTATCCCACTGTCTTTTATCAGTCATAGGCATCACTCACTATCATTGTTTTTCAGTAGAAAGTGTAGAAAAGACAGTTCTTTCAACACACTCTTAATCATTTTGTCCTGTACCTACCCTCGGTAGTGGCGACAGGCTTAAAAATCACTTTATAGAAATGGTCAATCTTGTCACTGATGGTCTGGTCTGCTTTTGTTTGTCAGAAAGAGACATCGGTTTTAATTTTAGTCTGATTCATAACCACATAGAAGCTCCTCAAAGGGGCTTTAATGGCTACATTTGATAAATGAGGGTAAACAGTTCATTTACTGGTGATAAACTACAAAAATATTTATTATAAAAATTACATTTTACCTGTTGACATTGTTTGTAAAAGGGCCAAGTGGTGTTTACTGATAGCATGCACATCTCACCTGTAACATCATCTTTTGTAACAGCTCCTGGGGAGGATCAGCCAGATGTCAACGTGGTGCTGTCGGCTTACAGCCAGCAGGGAGACCCGGCTCTGTATGGGGTTTACTACAACGGCCTGAAGAGGTTCATAGAATCTGTTTTGGACTGTCACCGAGCAGAGCTGTCCCAGTTATTTTACCCGCTGTTTGTGCACATGTATCTGGAGCTGGTGTACAACAATCACGAAAATGATGCCAAGGTGTTCTTTGAAAAGTAGGTTTGCTTCACTTATAGTATGTCCCTCCAGCTATTAACAGCTTACTTGTTTTTTAGCATGATTAAATACTTCACGTTTCAGTAACCGTGTTTCTTTTTTTTCTTCATTTCAGGTTCAGCGGGGATCAGGAGTGCTACTATGAAGACGACTTGCGTGTTTTGTCAAGTCTGACAAAGAAGGAGCACATGAGAGGCAATGAGACCCTGCTGGACTTCCGCACCAGCAAGTTTGTTCTCCGTATCTCCCGTGACTCTTACCAGCTGCTTAAGAGGCACCTGCAGGAGCGTCAGAACAACCAGATCTGGAATATCATCCAGGAGCACCTCTACATCGACATCTTTGATGGCATGCCGCGCAGTAAGAGCCAGATCGACGCCATGTCGGGCAGTTTGGCTGGAGAAGCGAAACGGGAGGCGAACAAGGCTAAGGTTGGATTATTACACAGGCACACAACACATGATGTGCTTTTAGTGTTTCTCCTACTCATGTCATGCTTTTGTGTATCTCCATTTGATAAGGTTTACTATGGACTGCTGAAGGAGCCAGAAATAGAGCTGCCTCTTGATGATGAGGATGAGGAGGCAGAGAATGAGGAGGGTAAACCCAAGAAGAAGAAACCCAAGAAGGACAGCATGGGCTCCAAGAGCAAGAAGCAGGACCCTAATGCACCTTTACAGACCAGGTAGTTACTGTGATACTCTGTCAGCTGAACATTCAGTCATTTTGTTTCATTCAATTGATAGTATGGGGTCGAAAGAAATCCACAGAAGTCAGCTGTAGCTCTATAGGGATCATTTTAGTTCACCGCTATATCTCAGGTCGAGTCCCGCCATGTAAATCCAATCACTGGTGCACAAACGTTCATCGTTTGTCTTAAAAAGTAGTTTATGGATAAAATTGAATTGCCAGTCAACAGGTATTAAACTACCCGAAGAAGAGTTCTGGTGGTCAGTTGCTTGCGAGAACGGCTGAATGTGCAAAGTGGTCTGAACGTTTTGTTACCAAAGCAAAAGATAAGGAGGGAGGAAAATGCAAAAACATTTCTTGTAAAGGGGGAAACAAAACCTTCTTGGCAAGCACATCATCAGCATTGTGCATCAAATTAAACCAAAATGCAGAGCTTTCAACTTTCTTAGGGATGAAAACTTGATTCTGTCAACTCAGGCTGCTGCTGCTGCTGCTGCTGAGGGAAAGTCTCCCTCCTCCACCAATCAAAGCAGCCTTGGTAGGCGCATCCAAGTTTGTAGCAAGTCCTGTTAGTTAAGAATAATTATCCAGTGTTGAAATGGGCAGGATGAAAACTCGTTAGCTCACTAAAAACGTTGGCATAACATGATGTGTTCAAAGTCGGCTCAGTATCTGGCAAACTAAAACGACATCATGATGTGTTCAAATGTCACATCAAGAAATGTTTGTCTACAATCTTGATTACGACGGAGTTTAAGGGTCACGCTAACTATATATTTTTTACATTTTCAAGATTATAGACGTACATTTAGGAGAATAAACTCATCATTTAAAGTATGTCATTCGTAAATGAATTTAATTTAGGCTTTGTTTAAAATGATTATTCTGAAAGGTTGTAGCCTGTCAGAAGAGCGGCCATCATCCTGCCAGAAAATGATGAAAGAAGAAGTCTTAAAGCCTTTTCCTCTGCCACTAAAGACTGTGTGGTTCTGTCTTCAGAAGAGCCACAGTTTCTTTCAGTATCTTTTCAGGGTTCTGATATTTTATGACAATGTGATGCTGATGTGTAGTTCCATATCTGCATAAGTGAACACAACTAATCAGATATGTTTGTTAAACTGTTGTTTTACAGACGACACAGGAAATATTTCCTTATTCGTGAAACCTTAACTGAAGTACAACTTCACAAGATGCTCCACGTTTGGCATTTTCAAACAGGCTGCTGCTCTTCTGATAGAACTATAGAATTAAATAAACTTGAATCTTTTAAAGTTCTGAGTTTTTTCTCGTAAATGTATGACTTTAATCACAATATCAAAAAAAAGAATCCCCTGATTGTGGCCCCTAATACTCCTTCATATTGAATAAATATTGTGTTTGAAGGAGAAATGTGTTTGTTTTCCAATCCACATAAAATAGATATTAAAGATGAAATGATGACCTGTTGACGACCTTCCTAACACAAGCTCTAATCTTCAGAAGCGTAATGTATTCACATGAGAGAATTAAATCTGCTCTGTTTTTCTAAAATCTACAAGAAAATGATCTCGAAATTACGAGTTCCAAGGTGTTTGTGTTTCTCTGCACAACACCAGTGCCTCAGTTGCACTCTGTGGGGATCCAGTATTTTCAGCTATAGCCTAAATGTCTCTTAGGTCACCACATTGCCAGCCTGAATGCTTTTCAGATGCATCACGTTGTATCAGTTAGATATGTCTCGTCAGCGCATCTGATTCTGACAGATCAGAGTGGGGTGTGCAAAGTCCACAAACTAATAACAATACCATCTATGTTACCTAAAGACACAAGTATCTCCCCAAGTTTCAAACACAAACCAAAATAAAACTGTTAAACTAAACAGTCTGGGGATGTTTGCTACTTTAAGTGGTCTAAACGAGAGCGTCTGATGGGATTTAGAGGAACCGGTTTCTTGTTTATTTAGAAACACAGACCACATTTTAATTTTTCCTTCAAAAACATCAATTACCACCGAAGTGATCATACACACAACAATTTCCACAATTCATTTAGCAGACGCTTTGATCCAAAGCGACGTACAGCAGAGTAAGAACAACACAAGCAAGGATCTAGAAAAGAGGAAACAACGTCAGTAAGTGCAAACGATCAGCTTTGAGTCCGATCAGACACACAGGTGCTGACAGGAAGTGCACAGAGGCAAAGCACAACATCGACGGCTGTTCTTGAGAGTTCTAATCAGCATTACAACCATCTTAAAATCGTTGTTATCAACCAAAAACATCGTCAATATGACGATCGTCATATCGTCAATATCATCGTCAATATCATCAACACAACTATCAAAACCATAGTCGTCATCATCATCATTAAGGTTGTAGGTGTCCATGAAAGAGCTGGGTCCTTAGCTTTTTCTTAAAGGTGCAAAAGGACTCTGCAGATTGAATGGAGATTGGAAGTTTGTTCCACCACCGGGGGGCGACAGCGGAGAAGAGGCTAGTTATAGACTTAGGGCCCTGTTGTGAAGGTTGGATCAGACGCCTTTCATTTGCAGAGCGTAGTGGGCCTGATGTGGGGGGCGAGACACCCACATACAAAAAATAACTATTCTTAAACTTGGGAGAATAAATAGGTTTTGAGTTTTGTTTAAAGTAGAGACAGTAGTGATGGACCTCAGGTCAGCGGGTAGTTTGTTTCAGAGAGACGGACAACAGTAACTAAAGGCCTCCTCTCCTGTTTTGATCTAAGTCTGGGTACGGCTAAAAGGCCTCCATCTGATGACCTGAGGCGTCGGGTCGTAGTATAAGACTTTCATATTTTTAGTCATTTACTTGCAAGCTCTCTGTGACACCGCAGTCAGTAACATCTGACATTGTTCTTCGTCATTCAGGATACCTCTTCCAGAGTTAAAGGATTCAGACAAGCTGGACAAGATCATGTACATGAAAGAGGCCACCAAAAGGATCCGCCTGGCACCAGATAACCTCCCCTCCATCTGCTTCTACTCTTTTCTTAATGCTTACCAGGTAAATCCCTCATAATAACCACAGGAACTGATTTTACACATTCGAGCCAGTAGTAGGAAGTGGACAGTTGTGATTTAATCTGCAGGAGAATGGTTTGTAATCTTTACCTTTTGCTCTGCAGGGTTTGACTGCAGTGGATTTCACAGACGACTCCAGCCTGATCGCCGGAGGCTTCGCTGACTCTACAGTACGAGTGTGGAGTGTCACACCGAAAAAGCTCCGCAAGGTCAAGTCAGCAGCAGGTACTGTGTACGCCGGTCACTGAGGAATGACTGACTGATGACATCACTGCTTTTCAGTTTGTCTCTAATGTAAATCATTATTTCCATCCTCTCCATGAAGACTTGAATCTGATTGACAAAGAGTCGGACGATGTGCTGGAGAGGATCATGGACGAGAAGACGGCCAGCGAGTCAAAGATCCTCTATGGACACAGTGGCCCAGTATACGGCATCAGCTTCAGCCCAGACAGGTAGAAGTCATTTCATCACTTACCTTATAGGATAGGAGAAAGGATCAAGAAAGTGGCAGTTAAAAAAAAAAAAGCAGCATACTCTTTTATATCTCTTCAATAGCCTCATGTATTTACTTCTGACCTTTTCCTTTTGCATTCCAGGAACTATTTGTTGTCAAGTTCTGAAGATGGTACAATCAGGCTGTGGAGTCTGCAAACATTCACTTGTCTGGTGGGCTACAAAGGCCACAACTACCCAGTGTGGGACACCCACTTCTCCCCTCATGGGTACTACTTTGTCTCTGGGGGACATGACCGAGTTGCCCGGTAAGTACCTGTATAACTTAACACTTACATTTCATATTCTTATATAGAGAGATAAACGTTGTCCATACACAGCCGTTCTGTCCAGACGTCCCTCATTGGTACATGTTGTGCTTTCTTACACAGCCTGTGGGCAACAGATCACTACCAGCCCCTGCGGATGTTTTCTGGTCACCTAGCAGATATCACTTGCACCCACTTCCACCCCAACTCCAATTATGTTGCCACAGGATCTTCTGATCGAACCATCCGGCTCTGGGACGTCCTGAGCGGAAACTGCGTTCGCATCTTTACTGGTCACAAGGTCAGCTACATCATCAAAGCAACGCCCTTAGCTTTGTTTTGACATTTACTGTATGAGAACTTTAGAAGGCGGTGTATCAGTTATTAATATTAACTAGCTGATATAATGAAAAGATGAATCCTCCAGTCCTTCCCCCCCTGGTGTGAGAACTTTTATTTTGTCACCCATAGAGCTTAATATGTGTTAGACTACCAGATTGTTGTTGCAGTAAAGTTGCCTGGATTGCCTAATCTAGAGAACACCTCTTAACCAGTTTTAACCCTTTCTCCCAGGGTCCTATCCATGCGCTGGCTTTCTCTCCCAATGGGAAGTACTTGGCTTCAGGAGCGACTGATGGCAGAGTTCTTCTGTGGGACATCGGTCATGGACTTATGATTGGGGAGCTGAAAGGCCACACTGACACAATCTACTCCCTCAAATTCAGCAGAGACGGGGAGATCCTTGCCTCTGGTGGGTGACCTTCAACATTCCATCATTTAACACCAGTTCAATATCTAATGACTGTTCAATGTAGATTTCAGTGTATTTAAATACCGTAGTTTTGATGTGAAGTAGTGCAACTAAACGAGCAATGTGTCATCTTGTGTTTTTCAAGGCTCAATGGACAACACTGTCCGTCTGTGGAATGCGATGAAAGCTTACGATGATTTAGAGACGGACGATTTCACAGCAACTACGGGACACGTCCATCTACAGGACAACTCCCAGGAGCTTCTGCTTGGAACCTACATGACCAAATCCACACCCGTCATTCACCTTCACTTCACCCGCAGGAACCTGCTGCTAGCCGCTGGGGCCTACAATCCATGAGGCGTTATTGAATAATTCGAGAATAACATAGTTCAAAGGCAAACTTCTGTTCCATGACTTCCACAAGGGAAAGCCAATTTGTGGTGCAGCGGGAACAGAATTAAACTTATCAACAATTCACCTCTGGTGCTTATCTAACTGTGAATGAAGATACGAGTTAGGTTAGCCAACTCCTTTTTCTGGCCGTCAGTATGATGGACGCAGGCAAAGAATCAAGCGGCTCATTGCAGATATTCCTTGGACAAAGAAAAGTGCCATGTTGACTGAGAACGGTTTTTAAAAATCACTGCCATGAGTACAGCTGTGTTCAACACATGGCTGACATTGGGACTTTGACTGTATCATAGTATTTTATACCGGTGGACACTGTAAATAAAACAAGTGTTTTCTATGTTTTGGGCATAAATGTTCTTTATTGTTCACATAGGGAAACCAAACAGTCATTTTATCACAAGCATGTCCAGCTGCTGTCACCACCTCCAGCTGTTAGAAACGATGGTCCAAATTTATACCTGTGAGGAGACAATAATGAGTTAATCTATTGTGTGAAACCTTGTTACCAGAGTGGAAACAAAAACAAATAGGATATAGAGACTTTAATGCACCTACATGATCACTTTTCTGTGATGGCTGCCTGTTTCTTAGGCTTCAATTTGAAGAAAAGACCAATGGCTAGTATGCTGGCATATGTGGCCAAAACACACTGAAGGGAGAAAGCAAAATGAGAAATTAAAGGAGGCATGACAAATTTAGGCTGATTTTACAGTTTAATATGCAGTTTATATTTTTGTCAAGTTACAAACGACTCACATTCCTCCTCCCTGTGATTGTGTATGCATTGAAGTACTTGGCGATCCCAGTGAACTGGTGCTGGGTTCCTGCATCGTGTCCTCCCATGATGATTGTTGATGGTCCTACCACAAAGAGAAATGTTTTAGATTAATAATGTAGCATTTGAGAAACTTCAATTTTGACCTTGGGAACAACATGTGATACTTGTGGAGCGACAAAGGGTTACTTCATCAACAGGGAGTTAACTGAATCAGGTACATGGACTTGAGCTTGTATGAAAGTTTACACCGCATGTCACACCTACCCATTCCCACTCTTTCACACACTGATGGCAGAGGTTGCTATGTAAAGTGCCCATCTGAAGTAACTAATCCTATTCATATGTGGGAGCAATTCGAGGTTAAGTGTCTTGCCCAAGGACACAGCGGACATGTTGCTGCAGGAGCTGGGGATCGAACCCTCGACCTCCCGAGACTACGACTCTACCAACTGAGCCACAGCCGCCCCCCTCAGTTTTAAACAGGTACAGAAAGTAGTAATGCTCTGTGGTTCCTCTATTAACAGGACAGCCGCCTAGTTTCAAGTGCATTCCTGGTCTTAAAAATGTCTCTCACATACATTATGTCAACGTCAATCATCTTCTGTCTGACTCCTGGTTTTGCAGTTGTGCTCGTGGAAGAACTCAGAATGAAGTCCAGGTGTAGTTTTTATCTGCCGTCTTCCGCCACTGTACCTTTAACATCTTTAATTTGGGACTGTTCGCAGGATAAGTCAAGACATTTGAAGGGGTCTACTTTAGACACTGATATTTTTCATATTTAATCGATTACATGATAAATCATCAAAAAGACATCAGCTTAGACTGACAAAGAAAAACACCACAACACAGAAATGAATCAATACACTTACTGTAAACGCTAAAGGGGCTAGCATAGGAACACCCATTCACATTAGGTCATAAGTAATACAGAAGCTTCTTTGTTCGTTTTTTTACATAATTTGAGTTTTCAAATATTACACGAAATATCAACTGCTGCGGTTGTAAACTAGAAAATGAGTTTACTAGAGTTTGTGTTTAAGGAAGTAAGCACTGTTAGGTGATTAGCTTTACATGCTATCATTACACTTTAGTTATATAAATCAAAAGCACACGCTATCATGCAATCGTCAAGTAAAACGTACTTTAAAAGCAAAATAAATGCACTGACGTTGTGGTGGAGAAAAGCATCGACAGTGGACTTATCATTCAGACTGACATTCACCGGATAGCTTCTTAGCTAGCGCACTGTATAATATAAGTCAATGTTAGCTTGCTGCATTAGCCAGCCAGCTAGTTTAACTTTCACACCATAAGCTACACAGTACATGGTCCCAGAGATCTTTTAAACACAATAAGGTTGGTGTTTCCGGACTTTTTAAAACCAAAGTGAAGATGTTTCTCGGATTTTCAACGTTTTTAAGACATGTCTTACCTTTAGCACACGACCCCTATGGAAACAGAATGAGACAGGTGTCCTTCAGCAGAGGCCGCAATGCTAAGTTCGGCAGGAAGTCCCGCCTACTCTAACAAATCCAAAACTTGTGTTCTCATTGGTTCAAATGTATGTCACTCAAAGTAAGTATCGGCAACGACCAGCGAATGGCTTAAGTAACTGCCAATCACCCGTTCTCGTCAATGATTGGCTAAAATATTGAAACGCCCTTTTGAGTTTTGCTTCCGGGTTGACGATCATGGCGTGTTGCTGAACAACATGTGAGTTGTGAATCCGACAAGAAGGAGATTTAAAGTAAGGAAAGATTTCATATTAAATAATGAAAGAACAAATTAACGAATACTAAAATCATAGTCGAGCGCTTCTATACCGCGATCGGAGTTTTTGTCAGCTCGCAAACTTGATTTGTGTTGGGCCCGAGTGGCAAATTTGTATCTAGTAGCTCGGGTACATTTTTGAATACCGAATTAATGCACGTTTTATCTCGTGCTAACAATGTTTACTTGCATAATGATGTTATGCTTCTTCTAAAGCCAAAAGTAATATCGTTAATTGCGTCTGAAATGTACAAACTAGGTCCGATGATGGGCTACATCCATCCACTCATCATGTTGTATAACCTTACTTATTGTGTTGTGTGAGGAAGAACAATTTCTGAATGATTTATTTAATGACAGTAACTTTTTTCCCCTTCAGAGGTCTGATAATTTATCAATCATGGCATCTGTGGAGGAGGACTTCCCCCGAGGAGGAACGACAAAGAAGCCCGCTGAGAGTAAAATAGTGGTGCAGCGGACAGAGGTGGACAACTTGTTCCAGGTACTATTCTTGACTTTTCTATCTTCCTGTCTCTATTCTACTATGAAAACCTAATATGACTCAGAAAGACAATTTGGCTACACATGCCTTTAAAGCAGTGCATTATCTAAGTGAAAGTCTGCATCAGTTAATCTTGATATTTCCTTTTACACACTCTGTATAGTTTGGCTCATATTTAGAAAACTTGGTCTCACTGAAGAAGCTATAAGTAAAATGTGTCTCTTCTCTCTTGCAGTCAAATGAACAAGCAGAAACAAAGAAAAGAAGGGGAGCAGCCAAAGATGATGGGAAAAAGCTCAAGAAGCAAAGGACAGAAAAAGGAAAAGATGATGGTCTGACCTTGAATGCTGCCGCAAAGTGTGTAGAAATTCTACATATCAAGGTAATGCATTTGTCGAGGGCTGATGTAAATGTATTATTGATTGAAGGAATGAAGCAGATTGATTTTCTTAGTAAATTCGGTCATTTGGGTGTAGAGCACAGCATCTGGCTTGATATTGTTTGTGCTTTTTATTTTATTTCTCAGAATGTGAAGGAGGGTATGCTGATGCTTGGCTGTGTGAAGGAGGTAACAGACTTCGAGGTGACGGTCAGCCTTCCTTGTGGCCTGCCAGGCTTCCTCAGCATCAGGAACATCTGTGACTCTTACGCCAAGCTGCTCACTGAACAACTGGATTCAGCTGACACAGAGGTACTTCTGCTGAAGAATGGTCTGACTATACATGTGGAGGGGGCTATTTGTTAGTTTTTGCAGGATGAAGTTCCACACATGTTTTGAAGATGATTTGAAAAATCTAGCTCAGGGGAGTCAGATAGCCTCCCAGTTATTTTTTATTTATCTATTTTTATAGGTGAAATAAACATGAAAAGATAAAAGTGACAGAAAGAAAGTGAGAGGAAGATATAAAATCAATAGACAGACAATGTAGAAGCATACAAACAATAATGGTTTCAGTAATGTTTGAATGAGGAAGGATAGGTCTAGGATTAGATATCTAATATCAGTGGATGAGCAAGGGAGGGGACAGTAAACACAATACAAATTATTATTGTGAAAAATAGCTTGGTCTCGCTGTTATGTTGCGCGCCCCTTGTACGGAGGCTATCGTCCTCGTTGCAGCGGTTGCGGGTTCGAATCTGACTTCGGCCCTTTGCTGCATGTCGTCCCCCACTCTCTCCTCCCAACACTTCCTGTCTCTCTTCAGCTGTCCTATCCAACAAAAACATCCTGAGCTATTCTCTTTTTTTTTTGAAGAAGAAGAATAAATGTATTTAATTCATTATTAAATCATTATTTTATTTCAATTCTACTTTTTCATTTTGAGGTTGTATAGATTAGCTTATTAAACTATGCATATTTTTCCTTTATAAAAAGTAATACCAGTAAAAGTAAATAAACCGATGTGCAGCCTGTGCTCACGGCACCAAAGCACAAAAATCTTTTAGAAGACTGGGTTTTCTCAAAACCTGACTTTGATCATTAAACCATCACCAATGTGTTAATGATGATGAGCCTCAATCTTTCAAACATCAATGCCCCCTTTAATCACCACAAATTCTTTACTTGCTTCCCGTCTGTACGCCTCTCTTCTTGGGTTACACACCCTATTCAGACTTCTGTTTCTAACTGCAATATTTACCCCTGTGACTTTTCGCTGTCAATCTGAATGTCTCTGAGGTGTAATGGGGTGACGAATGGATAACCTGTATACTCTGTACCGTCTTTGGAGTCGTTACAGAGGCCAGACAGTTTCAGGTTAGTCGGCAGGAGAGCACAGCTCTGTGTGTGCGTGCATCTCTGACTGTGTGTCTTTGGAAGCTCCCGCTGTGCCGTGCCTCTGCAACGAAACGCAATGTGAATTCACAGACTGGGACACCACTCTCAATGTACAAAGAAGTGATGATGCCTGAGCTTAGTTATGGCACTTTTGCGAAAATAGCATTCTGAACAGGGCTACTGATGTCGAACAAGAGAAGCTAAATGCAGATAGCGCCCTCTGCTGGTTAAAAAAGAGAATCGTCATCGATTGTAATATATATTTGGGTCTCATTAGTTTAAATGGTCTGCTTTGAAATCTATTTTTATTACATTGCGAGGTATTGTTGTTACATCTTTAGTTTCAGTACACTTTCTGTGTATTGATCTGTGGAGCTCTGAAAAAAAATGGTAACCCATGTTAGACAAAATGAAATTCATCAAGCTCTTTTATATCAATACTTTACACATGTGTCAGAATGTAATGTGATGTCTAAGAGTTGGATCTTGTTTCTTTTACTTCCCAGGAAATCTGCTCTCTGCCTCACCTCTTCTACCCTGGGATGGTGGTCAGGTGTGTGGTTGCCAAGTTGGATATATCCAAAGGAGGCTCCCTCAGCATCCAGCTGTCCATCAATCCAAAGCTGGTCAACAAGGCGCTCACTTCAAGCTCTCTGAAAGCTGGCATGGTGAGTCCTCATAGGGAGTCTTTAACTTCCACATTTGCTTTTAAAATTGTAAAATCTCGCGTGTTGTTTGCTTTGTTGAGTTGTTATTTTGTGACGACTCAGGTCTTGAGTGGATGTGTGGAGAGTGTGGAGGATCACGGCTACATAGTTGACATTGGCATCAGTGGAACCAAAGCCTTTCTACCCAAGAAACCTGTCACAGATATTCACGACAATTCAGACGGTATGAAATGGATTAAAGATCTCCTTCATTAACTCAGTGAATACACTCAGTCTTATTTTATAAAACGCTGTCAGTAAGGGTATGTAATGCAGTGTCATGATTTTCTTCAAGCGTGTTATTGTTCTCATATTTCCAGAACTCAAAGTGGGTCAGTATGTGACTGCTCAAGTGGAGGAGGCAAAGAACGGGGGTCGTGTGGCCCGCCTCTCTGTCAGCCCCCCGACTGTCGCCCAGGCCTGGGCTGAATCTGCACAGGGCTGGAACCTCACCAACCTTCTGCCTGGACTTCTGGTCAAAGCTACGATCAAAAAGGTAGAGACATCCTTAATTAGGGGATTCTGTTCAGCATTTTTAATTTAATAAATACTAAGAATGTACAGCTCCAGAAAAAAAACAAGACACCACTTTAAAAATAGGTTTGTGTTTAAATAAAATGAACCTGCGTTTGTTGTTGTATGCATCATTTCTCCTCACTTTCCAACTTTGAAATAAAATATTCTCATTTATGTCTTTTGTTTGAAGAAAATGAGAATGGTTGATAAAACGTAGAGATGCTCATTTTTCAGGCTGCGAATAATACAATGAAAAAAACAGTTCATGTTTATTTTTAGACAACAGAATGCTAATGTAGGAAGAGTTCAGAAATGACATGATCATTTAAGTCAAACATGCATCTTGGCATGCCGTGCTTTGCTCTTCCACATTGCTGTTGGTTAACGTTATGCCGATCTATGCAAGCTACGTTGGCGGCGTATGAATGTGTATGAATGGGATTAGTTACTTCTGATAGTCTCACTACATAGCAGCCTCTACCATCAGTGTTTGTATGGGTAATTGTGACATGCGGTGTTAAAGTGCTTTGAGTAGTCAGAAAACTAGAAAAGCGCTTTTCAAGCTCAAGTCATGTATTCGTTGTTTTTATTTTTTAATTAAGCAACTGAATACAAATATTTTATTTGGAAGTTTGGAGTAATGTTACGATAAAACCAAAAGATTGATTTTATTCAACCTATAAGAAGTAGATCCAGAGAAAACCCTCTTTTTGCAGTGGTATGATGTTTTTTCCAGAGCTGTAATTCCTATTAATAATGGGAGGGAATTCTGATACAACCTAAATCTGTTATATTCAGACTCTACAGTGAATGATCTAACTTTGCTCTTATTGAAGTTGTTGTTTGAAATTCAGTAGAAGTTTATTTGTAATAAGTCTTCATGTTGGTGTTACAGGTGACCAAACATGGTCTGCTCTTGGACTTCCTGTCCTCCTTCAGTGGCCAGGTGGACTTCCTCCACATGGAGCCGGACCAAAAATCCAGCTACACCGAGGGATCCGAGGTAAAAACAGACCTGGATCACATGGATCATTTGAACTTATGTGAGACACTGAATCACTGCTTTCAGCTTTCTGGTCTGGTGAATGATCCTGTTATACATCTCTACTTCCAGGTGCGAGCCTGTGTGTTGTATGTGGAGCCGTCCACCCGCCTGGTGGGTCTCAGTTTGCGCGGTTACCTCCTTCAGCCTGGGACCAGAGTTGAAACCTGTCCTGCTGGAGTCGACCGCATCGGTGAGGTGGTGAAGGACTGCAAGATGAGCAGCATGCACCACATGTCTGGAGCCATGTTGGAGTTGCCGGACCAGACGCTGGTCTTTGTACATGTGAGTGGGGGGTATACTTTAAATATTGTCACCTAGTTTTACTGATGATTGTATCAATGCTATAGACTGCCGCAGGAATGAGTCCTAAAACCCGGAAGTGAGTTAGCATTTTAGCGCCATGGGTTCCTAACTCTAAAAGTCAATGGGGATTTTGAATGGGTTTGTGGTTAGACGCCTGAAATAAGGTCTGTGGTTAACACAAGCTTAAGAGATGTTGGGCGTTTTGTTAGACGAGATAAACTACGTTAGATAAGACCCCAACTTGTGAATTTTAAAGTTTTTACGCGTACTAAAAACGGCGGTTGCTAACAAGTGGCTAAATGAGACTACAGTGGTTGTCGGGGACACTAAACGTCATCACGCCGGGAACTCTCTCACTAGTCCGCCTTACAGCATCTAGTCTTGTTTTTCAGTACTCTTGCAAATATTAGGTTAATAAACAACTTATTAAGCTACGGTTTCGCTAGCTTGTCAAAACCGC
Organism: Tautogolabrus adspersus; assembly: GCA_020745685.1. Lineage (NCBI taxonomy): Eukaryota > Metazoa > Chordata > Actinopteri > Labriformes > Labridae > Tautogolabrus > Tautogolabrus adspersus. Next base: position 7,894,185 of record CM036537.1, read on the forward strand.
TGATTAGATCGATGAAGAATAACTGTAGTGACGTCATAGTCAACCGACCGTGGTGTAGTTCGCTTGTAGCATAACGTTAGCTTTTTACTTCTCTCGGCTGCATTAACGCTTCAAACTTCATAAAAGTGGTGTTCATTTGTAAAGATTATCCTGCTGAACAAAACGCCTACGCATCAGAAACGTGTGTTAGCCACAGAGCTTATTTTCTGCAACGATCCAAAATCCAATGCAAAAATCCCATAGGCGAATTCTCGTAGGAACCCATGGCGATGCTACTTCCGGGTTGGCCTACAAAATTACGTCATTCCTGCGGCAGTCTATAGAAACTCTCTGTAAGTGTTCTGCTGAATCAGCATTGGTAATGACGAGATAAGATAAGATAGAACTTTATTAATCCTGAAGGAAATCCCTGTGCCATGTTGCTCCAAATATAATACAAATAGAGTAAAACAAAACAGCATCAAATAAAAGAAAGAAAAAAAAAAACTGCATTTAAACATTTAATAAAGTGTCAGTTAAATTCAAAGAAACGGTGCTTTAAAAAAAAAAAATCAAGGTATGATAAGTTAAGTGACAGACTCTCACACTAGGAGGCCACCCGTACCGTGTCTTAGCACGCTTCACCCCTGAAGTCCACTTCGTTTGACTAGTGTGAGCTTAATGGCTTCGTAGAAACTTTGTACATTTCTGACCTCTTGCAAGTCTGAACCCCCTCCAGGACTTTGAGGTCTGCTGATCGGCTTCTTCTTGTCGTCCTAAAGATCAGACTGAAAGCAGAGGTGATAGTGCTATATCAGCAGTGGGTCCAACATGTTAGCATGAACTTCCTCCTGATATAACGATGTCCTCCACCTCACCGACCTTTAAATCACATCTTATCCGAATGTATTTTTGTTCTTTGGCTTTAAACTCGTCATGACAGTTGTGTGGTCTCTGTAATTCTGTGTCATTTTGTAATTTCTAGATTACTCTGTCTTTTAGGAGGTTTTCTGGCTTTTCTGAGTTTAATATGGTTTTATGTATTTGATAGCGTTTTTTTTTTTTAAATCTGCTGTGTTTGTACGTTTTCTTCACTCTGCAGCACTTTGATAAACGTCAATGTTTTTTCTTAAATGTGCCATATAACTAAAGCTGGTTGGGCTGGATAATAACTACTTCTGTCCCTCCTGACAGAGAAACCACCTGAAGGAGGCGAATGTCCCAGCCAATGAGAACAGAGTCATGGCCGTATCTGCGCACACCTGCAGGATCCTGGACTTCAGCCCCATGGACCAAATTCATTTTGCTACTCTGCGACAGTAAGTGTTACCTCTTAAGTCTTTTCTTACTCCACAGTTATCACAGACCTCTATCTTCTGTTTGAATATCCTTTAAACCTTCCCTTTGTTTTCAGGAGTGTGATCGTGAAGCGTTTCTTCAGATACCAAGATCTGCAGGCCGGTCAGGTTGTAGAGGTAAGAAAAGAGCATCTCCATTCATTTAACTACCCTGTCACACATGGGGCTCACATGTAGCTTTTAAAGACATTGTTGAAGCCCTTTTCTTATTTGTGAGAACAAACTCGTACAGAGAGTGAGTCGACAGTCTGAATACCCCTTTTGTAACCTTCTTTTGAATTTAAAGCCACAGGCGTCAGCAGCTACCTTGAAACAGAGGTTAACACAGCGCTGTTTTTGTTTGTGTAATCACAAGTGTTGTAGTCAAGACCACACTAACCGAGACCAAGACAAGACCGAGACATTAAGAGATCTAGACCAAAAGAAAGGATGAAGATACTAAAAAGTTTCTTAGAATTTCGTCACTGTAAGCAGCTCTTTGTCCTAGGAAGCTTTATAAATACGGCCAGGTACTTTTCTACCTAATGAAGAGAGTCATTTAATAAAGGTCTTCAACTTTGTAACTCAAATAAAACAATTTAAATCAGTGGGAGGCCTTGAGGCAGTCTGACATCAGTGTTACTCACAGTTAGGGAGCCTCAAAAGTTGAAGGTTAAAGTCGCACACAGTCTAACTAACCCTCTCTGTAAAGTGCTCCTGTCTCATCCGTCACTCTTCCTCTATCTGCTGTCAGTCTCACACTGCCATGCCTCCGATGTTTGTGTTCCTTCCAGGGGACAGTGTCAGTCCTGCTCAGTCATGGCATGGTGGTGCACGTGTCTGACCACATCAAGGGCCTCGTGCCTCGGACCCACCTGTCCGACATCATCCTCAAGAACCCAGAGAAGAAGTACAACGAGGGAATGAGGGTCAAATGTCGGGTGAGTCCACTTCTCTACTTGGTATAAAAAGAAGAGCTTCAAGCTGCATATTAAAGTGTGAAGTCATGTTTTAAATGTGATGTTATCCTCTGTGTTTGTTTGTGAATGTGTTCATCCAGGTGTTGTCGGTGGATGCAGAGAATAAGAAGCTGTACCTGACCAGAAAGAAGGCCCTGGTCGAAAGCTCCCTGCCGCTGTTCCTCAGCTACGCCGACACCCGCCCTGGCCGCGTTTCTCACGGCTACATCGTCAGCATGAAAGACTTTGGCTGCATCGTTCGTTTCTACAACAACGTCAAGGGTCTGGTGCCGCTCAGCGAGCTCAGCTCTGAGCCCATCATCAGTCCTCAGGAGATCTTCTACGTGGGCCAGGTGAGGGGTCGAACGGCATGGACACAGAGGGCTGTTTCCAGATCAAATGTCTACTGGACAACATGTCTGCCCTTGTTCATTATTTATTTATAGTCTTCTTGATAAGATGTTAAAGAACATTTCTCTTTTCTGCTTAGCCTCGTAAATCATTGCGACCTTATTTTATTTCATCTTATCAGATTGAGGCTAAAAAAACAGCTCACTCTACATTATCAGTAATTTCACACTAAATAATTTGACACATTTAAGAAAGGATTTAATACGGCCCCTAAATAATACTCCATTGGAATCTATACTTCGAGCTGCGTCCAGAGCGATGGTTAACTCTCACATTGAGCTGAACATTTCCACCAATGATGAAGTGAGAAAGGTGAAAGGGTCCCCAAACATCAGCGTGGAATCTGACTGAGTTTTTTGCCTTGTAAGGCCCCGTGTCCACCTGAGGTTTTTTTCTGGGCAGAAAAGCTCTGGCTGTGCGCTCAGGAGCGTTTGCATGAAGTGTTTGTGCACTGAGAAGAAAGCTTCTGCTTCTCTGTTACTTTTTACTGTTTTTAATTATTTTAGATCGTTTATTTCCCGATCAGACACGCCTTTTTGAAAAGTTGAACGATTTTTAACTTGAGTGCTCGGAACAGCTGCACAAAAAAGGTGCTCGGAAAAAAAAGAGTCTCTCCTCATTGAAAAGAAGTGAAAAAAGACGATTACGCTCAGATAAAATTGCTAGGTGGACACACAGGGTCTGTTTCCACTTCATGGTAAATGGACTTGAGCTTGTATAGCACTTTTCTAGTCTTCTGACTACTCAAAGCGCTTATACACTGAAGGTCACACCTACACATTCACACACTGATGGCAGAGGCTGCTCTGTAAAGTGACCATGAGAAGTAACTAACCCCATTCATACATATTTGTACGCCACGGTAGAAGCAGCGGGAGCAACTTGGGGTTAAGTGTCTTACCCAAGGACACATCGGACATGTGACCCGATTTTCGGGTTGAGAGACGACCGACTCTACCACAGAGCCACAGCCCCCCCACTTTACTTTCCGCTGTGTCCCATGAAGTGTTCTGGTAGAGTTTACTTTTGTGCTTTCTTCGCGTGTGTAGATTTCTCAGTCATAGCGTGCAGTTATTGTGTCTTTCGACCTGTTTTTTTTCTCCGTTGTTTTCGTGTCTTTTGTTCTTCCTCAGACCAACGTCAAATTATCCAGACTTGTCTCTACGTGTTGGTATGATTACAGTTAGTCCGGCAGGGTTTAGGATTGAAGCTGTGTCACTAGCAGCACTCTCCTCTTCATAGCAATGGTTTGTTCTTCATAAAAATCCATCCCATCAAGGAAAAGCAGACCAGTGCTATGGATAACTGGCCAATCAGAATCAAGAATTCAACACAGCTGTGTATTAAAACTAGTTCATAGTTGTAAAGAACTTGTTTATAAATGACATCATTATAGACCAGTTTTTAAATCATTGTTTGGTAGTGCGATTTCAGAGTTGTATTTTTTATCATGGGCTAAACGTTCGGCATCTTTTTTTCATTTGGGAACACATTTGAACCATGTTATTTTGTGTGTGTTCATTTCCAGGTATTAAAGGCTAAAGTTCTTCAGTGTGACCCCGATAAGGCGAAGATGATTCTGTCGTTTAAGGCTGCGGTGGAAGGAGACACAGAAGAAGCTGCCATGCCCATGTTTGACTGTGAAGTAGGGCAGGTATGTCTCAGACCCTCACGCCTGTTTGTTTGTTTTTGCTACTTAAAACCATGTTTAGCACATTTTGACCCGTGCGTGTGTATTTATGTGATGCAGAAGTTGGAGGCCAGGGTGCTGAAGAAGTTGCTCAACGGTCTGGAGGTGGCAATCCTCCCTGATGAGAACCGTGCCGTGTTACCCACAATGCACCTTTCTGATCACATTTCCAACTGTCCTCTGCTGTGGGAGAGCCTGAAGGAGGGAGACAACATCTCCAACCTCATCTGCTGCAACAAGAACAAGCAGTATATTGTATCCTTTTTATACAAATCTGTGAACGTGATCACAGGGGACAAGTCTGAAATATTTGACTGGCTTTTTGTGCCCAGTGGGAAGTACATTAACACATGTCCTTGTTATAAAGAGCAGGAAAGTTTTCTCTGTTTTCCTTAGCTGCCCCTATCTTAAAGAGCATCACCAAGAAACCAACAGTGAGATGGATTCTGGAGGAAGGAGTGGTTGCCAAGGATTTCTCTGAAATCGCAGTTGGGATGCAGATGATTGGGTGGATCAAGAACATGTTGTCCTATGGCGTCTTTGTAGAGTTCCCATACGGCCTTGTTGGGCTTGCACCAAAGTCGGTGTGTAAACGGCTTTATGCTGCTTCTTTTAACCTGAAATGAAATGCCTTGTTGTTCATTTTTCTCTATTAAAATTCTTCTTCTGCCCTTTCTTCTTTAGGCCATGACCGATAAGTTCATCAGCGACGCAACAGCAGTCTTCCAGCTGGGCCAGACGGTGGTCGCTAAAGTCACCAACCTGGATGAGGAAAAGCGGCGGTTCCTTGTCACACTGAAGATTTCAGAGGTTGCATCGCCCGAGGGAGACGCCCAAACCAGACTCATTAATGGTCTGAAGGAGAGAAGAGCTGTGACTGAAATGTTAGCCAGCAGAGGTATGGTTGCATTGCAGTGTCATCTTCTTTGTCTTATTTAATCTTGTGATCAAACAAAAAAAGAATTGCATCTGGCTAATGAGATCTTAGTTTATTCATTTGAAGTCAGTGTAACCTCTCATTGTGTTTGTCTCCTCTCTCAGAAAATAACAGAGGTCTTCAGCAGCAGCTGGCAGCTCTGTCTGTCGGGGAGAGGCTGAAGCTGACTGTAGATACTCTGAAGGACAGTGCTGCCACCTTTAAGTCAGATGATATGGCTGGTGCTACCATAATGGCCACAAAGCACCATGTCATGGGTATGTACCAAAACAGAAACATTTGAAATTTAGCATGACCTGGGGCCGTATTCAGGAAGCCTCCTAAGTACTAAGAGTTGCTCCTAGTGACAAAATTCTTAGAATCATGACATTTTATTAGAGAATCCCCTACATGTAGTTACCTCCACAGGTGCATCACTAATTAAGGCGCTTCACGTGCTGATGGAACGATCAGCATGTGAAGAAGCTGCTGCACAAGTGGGAATGTGATTTCAAACATCTTGTAGGCTCTATGCTTTTAAAGTATGTCTTACAATTTATCACACAGCGATGTTAATTTCATAGTGTTTATTATTACACAATGTCTGACTAGATTCTATGATTGGGCCCAGTCGATTTCACTGTCCGTCAATGCCCATTATGACTAAGAGAACACCTTTTTTTCCCCTCAATTTTTAGATCCACCAAATCACAGCTTCTGAAAAAATGTGTGGCAGACCTAGCAACGGGGTCAACCACGCCTCCTCACTAAGATAAAAGTTTTTGCCCCTTCCTTTCTCAGAGACGCTCTAAATCACTCCTAAACTAAAAATCCTTGCTATGATTTTTTTTTAAGCTAAGTTAGGAGCTCTCTGAGAGGATTCTCAGAATGTTTGTGAATACGGGCCCTGACCATTAAGCATGTGAGCTTTAAGTGAATTCATTTGAGCCTTGTAATGTGTAATCTGTTTTCATCTTGAATGTTTTCAGGTGTTAATCTGACCCCAGGACAGAAAGTTACGGGAGTCGTGCTCCATGCTGACATGCTGACCTCATGTGTCCACGTGTCCATCCTTTCTAAGCTGCTGGGAAAGAAGAAATCTGTGAGTTAACTTATTACAAGTTTCAAAACAGTGACCATGTTTCTACTTTTTGTGTAGCTCTGTATGTGTGCTCAGTTTTCTTGTGGCTGAAAATACATCCCAGCACTGATTTCTTTAAATGGATGGAGCAGCCAGATTTCACACAGTCCGTTTGTATTGATGTCATGTAGTGATTGCGCCCTGTTGTGTGTTTTCATTTGTATTTCTAGTTAACCGAAGGATCAAAGTACAAAGCCATGATGCAGTACGTCGACAAAGACTTTGCCGTCGTCTCATTGGATGATACCGCACAGTTGACTTTGATTCAAACCAGCAACCACCTGAACGAGATATTTCGGTCTGAGTCTGAGAAGCTGAAGGCTGGGATGAGTTTGGCTGTTGAGGTTGTTGAACCAAGCTGTCAAGAACTGCAGGGCCTCCCTCTAGTGTCATGGGAGCGTACTGCACCAAATAGACAGCGCACAACCTCAGAGAACCAGACGGGGTCTAAGGGTCACAGGTTTGGTGAAATGGTGCAGGTCAAAGTGAAGACTGTGAGGCCTACCTCCATTCAGGTCACACTTGACGATGGGAGCACAGGAAGCGTGCACGTGTCGGAAGTTTTGGAGAGTTCTGAAGTGTGCGGAGGATCCTTCCCCACATCCTTAGTCAAAGTTGGCAGTGAGGTCACCGCCAGGGTGATCGGAGGACGAGAGGCCTCCAGGCACAGGTAACAACTACTGGAGGGTCTCACTTTACATCATGGAATAGACATTTCTCAAACCAACATTAAAGTGGAAAAAAAGTGTGATGATGGTCTGCAATGACAATTACTTTCTAATCTGTTATTTCAGATTCTTACCCTTCTCCCATCCCAAATTCACATACACCATTCCTGAGCTCACTCTTATCCCAAGGTAATTATACATCAAAGTTTCAAGTGAATTGTTATCACCATGACAACAACATTCATGGTATGCTCCATGAATTATAACCTGAATATAACGTGGAATAACCTCTGCGTTTCTTTTTGTCTCTGCAGCAAACTGGACAAGAATGCAGATATCAAACCAGTCAGAGCTGAAGACAAACTGAAGAGCTTCAAAGTCGGGGCAGACATCCCATGCTTTGTATCAAAGGTAAGATCATGAGACTGTAAGATAATGCAGAAGCTGAATTTAACAAAAACAAAACAAGTCACTTTAAAAAAATGCTGTCGAGTCTCACTTCCATTGTGTTGCGGCTTCTTCCTCCAGTTTCACCCGGAGAAGAATTCTTTGGAGGTCGCCATTGATCCTTGTGTTACTGGGACAGTTGAACTGCTGGCCATGATCACTGATCCAAAAGTAAGTAAACCCAATGATTATAAATCAGAAGAAGATATCAGAATTATGAGTTTTTGTGTGCCTGTGATTCTTATTTAATGCCATGAAAGTGAGATGATAGTTAGAAATCCTGGCTAAGAAAAGGTTTAACAGTTATCATTGTCTCATGAAATCTGTTTTTCAAATATTAAGAGACTTTTCTCCAGAAAAACACGATGCCTTCAGTGTAATAAACATTATCATTAACAAAGATACAAGACAGGCTGGCAAACCTTTTGTCTAATTATTCATTCATTCATTCATTGGGGGCGGCAGTAGCTCAGTCCGTAGGGACTTAGGTTGGGAACTGGAGGGTTGCCGGTTCAAGTCCCGATGCGGACCATAGTATGGAAGTTGGTCTGGTAGCTGGAGAAGTGCCAAGGCACCTTCTGAGCACTGCCCTTGAGCAAGGCACCGAACCCCCAACAGCTCTGGGAATGTGAGAACATACAAAATGACTGGACATATATAAATGATTCACTGCAGCACATTGTTAACACAAAAATACCCTTTGATCTTAAAACCATATATATTTGAATTACACCTCCCCTGAAGCGTAAAGTATGGACAAATACTTGATTAATACAGCGGCAGGAAAAGAAAGCTCTTACCAAAAGATGGATGATGCATGTCGCAGCTACAGAAGATAACTGGATAGATGTGACAGTGCAGGTTTACATGATGGGAGAGGTTACTGTCTTCACATCTAAAGTTAGAAATGTTCTGATTACTTTGGGCAAAGTGGACGAAGATGTCATACCCCTTAGACCTAATTCTGTTAAAAGTAGTGCACTGAAGGAACATTCATAATGTTCGATCTTTATCTGTCATTTTTCTATTCCTTTCATTAACACTTCATTGAACTGCTACTTGACTTTAGTTTATCTATTTTTACCTTCCTGTGAGTCTCCTTATCTCTGGATGTTTATAGTTATGTTATGGCTCATTTAAGTAGCTATTTAAAAAAAAGAGTCACCTGAGGCTATGTTACAAAAGCTACATTTAAAGTAATACACTTAAAAAAAAAAGTTTTAAACACACTTTATTAATCCCTGAGGGAAATTCTGTTGAGACATGCTTCTCACACTCATAGGCCTGAATCACACACATGCACAAACAGGACGTGTGGACATGCATTAGTGGAGAGATGTGAGAGTGGGGCTGCTACACTGCTACACAGGGAGCTCGTCAGAGCTGTTGGGGGTTTGGTGCAGTACTCAGGACGTGCCCTGGCACCTCTCCAGCTACCAGACCAACCTCCATAATATGGTCCGCACCGGGACTTAAACCGGCAACCCTCCAGTTCCCAAACCAAGTCCTTACAGGCTGAGCTACTGCCGCCCCTCACATGCAGTATATCTGTGTGTCTGAAGTTGTCACCTGTAATTGTAACAACAGTGTACTCTGGGACAATATCGATATTTACAAATAAAGACGTGATTTCATTAAATTGAACCCTCTTAGATAACTGGAGGAATTAATATATATTTTACAGGCACATGATGGATTAGATTTTCTAAATCCTTCTCGTTTTTTCTTCAGGATGCGAACCACCCAGAGAAGCTGTACAAGCTGGGCAGCGCCGTGTACGCCAAAGTGGTTGAAGTAAGCTCCAAACCTCAACGCCTCGTGCTGTCGCTCACAGGTAACCGAAGCTCAGGCTGTGTTCAGTGTGAACTGCCTCTAGTCATCCAAGTTGACGTGCTCATTTCTTATCACTTTTGTCTGTTTGTCGTTTGTCACCTGCTGCTCTTGCTTCAGGTTGTTTTCAGAAGTAAAAAACAGCAAACTTAGTTTTGTCTTCTGTTGTTTTGTTTTTGTTGTCCAGGAGTCCATGAACTGGAGAAAGGCAGTGTGACTTTGGGGATGGTGACACATGTCCAGCCACATGTTGGCCTTCATGTCAAGCTTCCCTTTGGTGGCACGGGCACCGTTTCTGTCACTGACCTGACTGACACGTACAGGCCGAACCCTCTGGACGGCTACAGCAAGGATCAGCTGCTCAGGTCAGTACAGGCAGCGGAGAATTTAACAGATAGAGTTAGAGCAAAGAAACCTTTCATTTCTCCTTCAAGTCTTTGCCTGGAAAAGTTTTACTTCAATTTCTGATATTGTTGTGTGTGAAACTCAACAAGAAACAAGTAATCTCGTTTGTTTTTAACTGTAATTTAGGCCAACAAATTAACTGATGATGGGATAACTGGAGCAAAATTGTGACATATCAGCAACAATTTATACATTTGAAGTAAAACTATCATGCTTACTTTTATCACCCTGCAGCGGCCATGGGTGGGCATCATGGGCAAGGGCCCGCCCACTTGTACAACTGGCCCACCCTAAATGACTGGGAGAAATGGACTTTCAGTACTTATACCCATATTCTATATATGAATACAATTTAAAACCTAACATCCAGTTTTCCTATTTTATTATAACTGTAAAGACATTATAATTATCCTGACCAATCAAATGATACCTTTTTATGGCTACCCAGGCTTGTAACATTTAAGGACAGAGAGTTCTGTTGATGGGGCTTCATGTGAGGCTATATGTGCACCTTTCCTTCATCAGTCTCATCCACAGGGACTGCACTGCTTCGGTTCAGAGAGTCTCTGTATACATATATTTTAAATGATCTTTGGGCCTTTTTGCCTTTATTGGATAGGACAGCTGAAGAGAGACAGCAAATGTTGGGAGGAGAGAAAGCGGGATGACGTGCAGCAATGGGCCGAGGTCGGATTCGAACCCACGGCCGCTGCGACAAATCCTCTGCACATGGTGCGCGTGACTAGACCACTAGGCTGTCGGCGCTCCTAGGGTCTCTCTCTGTGTCATTTACTAACTGAGAAAGCATTTCCTAAGAACACGAGAGAAACCAACAAAACAACGTGTATATTGTCTTAAAAGCACACAGGGACTCAGACAGACAGCACAGTGCACCTCTCCCGCTCTCATCGACAGTCATTGTAGCCCGACAGCGATCTCCCTCCCTCCCAGCCATCAATATAAACAAAAGATAATGCATCCAGATCAGAACAGATAAAAGAGGGTTTTCTTTCTTAGTATTTAAATGACAATGTGCAGAAAAATGTGATGTATTGGTCCTTAAAATTTATAGAAAGAAATAATCGTGGTATTATTTTTGAACTGTTTTGGCCCCTCCATTGTATGTCCTCAGGGTTTGCCTTCTCGCAAGTGAAAATGGAAAGTGGCAGTTGTCTCTACGTCCGTCAAGGTATGAGAAAGTTTCATGTGATATGAAAATATCAGTTATAGTTTTACAGGACAGGTATCTTACGATTACGTCTGGCTGACTTTCCCTCTGTCGTCAGGCTGAACCCACAGCACACCAAGCCGGTGAAGGACCTGGAGGTTTTGTCAGTAGACGACCTGAAGAAAGGTCAGATCATCCGAGGCTACGTGAAGTCCGTGGGAGAGCAGGGGGTCTTCATCAGGTACCTGAGAAATACATCCAGCACTGATATATTTACAACTAACCTTTTTGTTACTTGGACAAAAAGTTAATACGCATTCAAATCTATAAAAAGAAACCGTAAGCTTCTTCTTCTGGCTCAGTTCATTGGTATCTATATTCGTGTTTATGAAGACGGCTTCATGTCATAATTTTCTGCTAGATTGTCGAGAAGCTTCACAGGAAGAGCCCAACTTCAGCAGTCAACCAAATACTTTGTCAAAAACCACAAAGTCCTCTCTGAGCACCTTCCTCTCAACACCCTGCTCACCACCAAGATCCTCAGGTAAAAAAAAAAAACAAAGAGCACAGATCAGACCTATTGCTTGAAATAGATTTTGGACAAAAATGAAGAATCTAGAGTTGCAGTGCTGATGGTGTGTCTTTTATAAAGATCTAGTGCAGTGTATTTCTGTCATCACGTCTATTTTAGCCTGCAGCTCTTTCTATTCTTGTCCTCAGTATTGACAAAGAGGAGGAGTTTGTCGACCTGTCTCTGCTCCCAGCGGACACGGGAAAGTCAGACGTCCTGCCAGAGTCTCTGGGTCTGCCGCTGCGTCTGAGCGGTGGCGAGAAGAAGAAACAGGATACTCTGAAGAAAAAGACCAAACGCTCAGTGTCTGAGAGCGAACAGGTAACAGTCTCCTGTCCTTCTCTTCTTTCTGCTTTACATTAAAGGGTAGAAAAACGTGTTCATGACCCACTGCTCAGCTTATAGTTTGCCGAGGTCCTCGAGGTGAACAGCACTCCATCAAAGGAAACCCACTTCCAAATGGATCAATACAATCTTCAGTCATCATTCATACATTATCTCTTGCTTAGACGGTAATGAATTCTGCATTGATCTGAGCCTCTGTTTACAACTCTCTGCATACTGTGCAGCTTTAATTGCAGCCAGATGGTCACAGAAGCACTTGTCACAACAAGAATGTATTATGGTTTATTTAATCCTTGATGATGTTCTTTGCTGTTGTTTTATTCACCAGAAACAAGCAGAAGCCCAGGTCCCAAAGAAGAAGAAAAAAACAAAGAAAGCCAGGGCTGAGGACAGCGACAGTGGAGTGGAGGTTTACTTCAGAGAAGAGGAGGATAAGGAGGACGGAGAGGAACCCAAATCTGATTCTGTCAAAGTAAGCAGACACGCTGCTGTGCCGTGTCTTTTTAAAATCATGGATCATCAATCATGGACTGCATGGATTTAGTACAAAGAATTATAGTTTTCCAGAACCTTAAAAAGAAGGTTTACCTCCCCTCTCTCGGCAGGTGACAGAGAGCTCATCAGGTCCATCCAGACTGCAGGTGGCAGCGGGTTTCTCCTGGGATGTAGGTCTAAACTCCCTGAAGCCTGCCTCTGCTGTGCAGGACGGAGATTCAAGTGATGGAGAGGACCAAGAGGCAGGCAGCAAGGTAAACTGGCTGAGGTCTCTTACTGCATCCTTCTGTGTCTATACAGTAACCCATTTAACATTGCAAAATCCAAAACAGCAGGGTAACGAAGCTCAGCTGACACTTAGCCTTTTGGTCTTTTATTTTGAACCAGAACAGCATAATGTCGGTGTCCTAGGCATTGCAGATGCAGGATATGTAAACAGACATCGAGAGCTTCACATACACACACATACAAACATGCACCCACACGAAGTACTGTTCTGCCCTACCAGGTCTGACATTTAACAGCGACGATGGTGCGCCTTTGTTACGCCTCTGTTTGGGGATGTTCCCAGCGACTCATTTCCCTTTCCATTACATGCAAATTAGAACTCAGGCTTGTCGACTAGACTCAAGTAAAGAAAAGACTCGAAACAGTCAGAATGTCATTTATTTAACATGGCTAAACATAGGAGCACAGCGTCAGCGGGTTAATGATGTCAATTTGGTTTGCAGAGTGTGGTTAATGTAAAAGGTTCGAGCACTGCCAGCCTTCCTTCCTCCTTGCAGGTTAACATCCACATGCCTGTGCTGGTTATGCATAGCTCTGGTTGAGTGGTCATATGCCACTTTAACCTGACACAGCCTGCATACAACTTGATCTCCATTTTCTAGATCAACATACTGCCAAAACCTCTCTGTGCTAGGAAATGCCATCCACTGTGCTGGTTTGCATCCAGTTAGTAGAGCATTGTGGCAGTAGGGTAGTAGCCATTAGTTTAACTGACTAGTAGTTCTGGTGCCTGCTCGCAAGGGTGATGACTTTAGTGGTTTAGTCGGCTAATTGTGCACATCTGATGTTGGCTTGGCAGCGAGTGACTTTATCCTTCCATTGCGCCTCTGTGACATCTACATTTACGAGTGGGCGTAATAGGGAAATAAAAGTCCTGCCTTAAACTGGCAATGTTAAGGGGGCTGTTTTCTTTTCATCAAATCAGCAAATTAATGCATGTTTTGCACTCCTTTGGCAGCCCCAGAAGAAGTCTCGCCATGAGCTGGAGCAGGAGAAGAAGGCAGCAGAGAAGGCCCTGGTGCAGCGGGAGGTGGAGCTGATGGATCCCAGCCTGCGGCCTCAGGATGCAGCTGCCTTTGAGCGCCTGCTCCTTGCTTCACCCAACAGCTCCCTGGTTTGGCTTCAGTACATGGCTCACCATCTGCAGGCCACGCAGATCGAGCAGGCCCGTGCTGTGGCCGAGAGGGCGCTCAAAACCATCTCCTTCAGGTGACTGACAACATTTTAGTTCTATATTTCATTCCACTTTATGAGTGTCATTAAGAAGAAGTAGGTTTTTATTTTTACCAGGACAGCTGCACAAACTTAAAAAATATATTTACGGCATATAATTAAGGATGTCTGGTTACCTTTTTGAAATGTTTCTTTTTTGTTTAATGTCTTTTTTTTCTGTTCTGAACCAATTTTGTATCAGTATCTTTTGGAGTGAGAAGGTAGTGTGAGTGGCTGTTTTGATAGATGTCAGACATTTTAACAACAGATAGTTAATTATCTTTTGAAATGTTGCCCTATAATGGTTGCAGGGAGGAGCAGGAGAAGCTGAACGTGTGGGTTGCCCTGTTGAACTTGGAGAACATGTACGGCACAGAGGAGAGCCTGAAGAAAGTGTTTGAGAGGGCGCTGCAGTTCTGTGAGCCCATGCCCGTCTACCAGCAGCTGGCAGACATCTACGCAAAGTCAGACAAGATCAAGGTAACATCTACATCGTGTTTAAATACCCTAATCATCTTAGCTTTTCAGTAATTTAGACATCCTGTCAGTTTGTTCAGACGGATGATGACATTTTGTGTTTTGCAGCCACTAATGACTACATGTCTTTTTGTGTGTTTTCTTCTTTGTGTCTTATTGCTGTCCAGGAGGCGGAGGGTCTGTATAAGACGATGGTGAAACGTTTCCGTCAGAATAAGGCAGTGTGGCTGAGCTACGGAACCTTCCTTCTGCAGCAGGGTCAGAGTGACGCTGCCAGTACTCTCCTGCAGAGGGCGCTGAAGAGTCTGCCCTCCAAAGAAAGTAAGATGGCATGTCCAAACACTCAACACGCAATGTCCAGACACTGTTTGATGTGTTGTTTACATTTTGGACTATAAAACCACTATTGACTGAAACCAGCAGGTTCCTCCTCATGTCCCAGCTGTGTACCTCCACAGCTTTAAACCTCTCTCACATTGTTATGCTCCCCCTCAGGTGTGGATGTGATTGGAAAGTTCGCACAGCTGGAGTTCCGTTATGGTGATGCAGAGAAAGGTCGCACCATGTTCGACAAAGTCCTGACAAGCTACCCAAAACGCACAGACCTCTGGTCCGTCTTCATCGACCTCACAGTCAAACATGGATCACAGAAGGACGTCAGGTGAGCAGAAGCGCTTTGCCTTCAAATTTGCTTTCTGACCCTCATTGGTAAAAAAAAATGCCATTGCATCAAAACTCATCAGCCTTAACTGTTGTAAATGGTCAAAACCAACATAAGTGATATTTTTAAGTGCATAAGGATTGTTTTTTTGAGGCCACACAAAAGGAATTATTCATTGAGTTACCCGACTTCCTTTCTCCTGCAGGGCGCTCTTTGATCGTGTGATCCACCTGAGTGTTTCAGTGAAAAAGATCAAGTTCTTCTTCAAGCGCTACCTGGAATATGAGAAGAAGCACGGCACCCCGCAGAGCATCCAGGCAGTCAAAGAAAAGGCCATGGAGTTTGTAGAGGCTAAAGGAACCGAGGCTGCCAACTAATGACATTGTGTTGTGGTGTGTGGACTGCAGTGTGCTAAACTGGATCTGAGACTCAACTTCTTTTGTTGTATTTTATGGTTCAGGCTGCTCGCACAGATTTCTCCTTACAGTGGTCAGCTTCTTTATCTTGTAATTTAGCTTTTTATCAATGTTGACAGGGGACCTGAAAGTCTGGGTTTGATGCAACCAGCAAAACTTTGTAACTTGGGCTGTAATCCTCTATGAATGTTAAAAAACAAACTGGGATTTAACATTTCATCAATAACATTTTTGCAAGCTTTGTGAGCTTAGAATAATATGTATGATGACAATAACTCTACGTATTTTAAATGGATTTATTAAATGTTTCTTTAAACAATTTTGGGAGGATTTTCTAATAATCTTATCAGCCCTTCAATAAATCCAAACACCATTACAATACATTACGTGACGTTTTATTTAAAAGCAACAAATACAAAATAACAATATATAGGGACATGTTTACATACGATACATACAGGCAAGACTAGTTTTCTATCAGTCTCTTTTTAAAAGGGAAGGGCCTGGGACACAGTTGGTAACAATATTGTCTACTACTTCATGGTTGTTATCCCGCTGGTCTGGTGTTCAGCCGGAGGTTGTGGCTAGCTCTGACTGCTGGAGAATTTCACCTACATTGGCAGTATTGACGATGCATGTGTGGCACAAGGTTATAGGGTGACTGACATGGTTTGTGCTGGCTGTTTTGGTAACACCCCTGAGATATTAGAGATATCCATAATGATCCTGTTCTCTGATGTTCTGCTCAAAGCTCGAAGTGTTTGTCTCTGGCAGTGCTGCTCTAGTCGTCCTTGACAGTGGCAATGATATCCTGCTCTCTAATGTGGCTCCTTTTTTTTCCTGCCATGTTTATTGATGAACAGTGCAATATGGAAGTAGAACTTGGAGCTTTTTTATGAGAAGGTCCTATTCATCGACCCTTTCAATGACTGATCAGACCAAATAGTTTTGGTGCTGTCAATTTCCAATTCTCACAAAGGCATATTGCTCAAAGGTCAGTGAGGGCGGCCACTTGAGATCATTTTCAACATTTCATGTGAGATGTCCTAAAGATGGCCACTGTCCATCATCCCTTGTGTGTTCAATGGGTTTTTTTCTGTAAGGGGAAGTGTCCTCTTTCTGAGTTCCTTCACACCTCTTCCGGGTCCAGTGGACCTTCAGCCCCCTGGGGAGTGTCTGTGTGGAGCCGGAGGATGGGTTTGTTACACATGGGGCACACGCTGCGGATCTCCAGCCACTTAAGCAGGCACCTAACAGGGAAAAAACAATGACTGATTAAGGAACAATATAAAATACAAAAACAATACAATGCTGTCACTAATTTTCTTTTCTTTACTCTTTCCCAAAAAAACGTAGAATGGCCTACTAATCATGTTTTGCGAGTCTTTGGGGTTTTCTCCCTCTTTTTTTTGTATTATCATATTAACAGGGTCAATCCTCAAATGCATAAATGTTAGTAAAATAGCTGGATGAAGCTGTTCGATATTACCTCGGCTATCTGATAAGATAACTGAAATAAGAAGTAATATACTGCCTACTGCATTCACCATTGAGTTAAAAAATTAGAGATTTGAGCTTGTTCACTGCTTGATGTAGATTACACCTACATGTAGCGTCGAGCAGCAGCAAGCACCTGTCAAGTTTAGTTTGCGGGAAATTAAATAGCCTGCGTCTTTCAAAAGGAACACACACAGGTCTACTAGAACCTCATAAGCTCAATAAGTTAAAACGTGTTAGTATAGTCTGTTGAAAATGTGAAATTTTAATGGAATAAAGAAAAAATAGACGTATTTTTAAGTGCGCAGTAACTTTTAACTTCGACGAGACGTTGCCTGGCAACCAGCGAAGACTCAGGTAGGCTAGGCATAATTGTTTATTAATGCTAAGCTAACAAACAGCTTACCGTTCCTTAACATTATTTGTACGTACATGAATATGGTATTTTTACTCTCGGGCTTAAAGCAAATCACCATTATTCAAACTGCTAACTTTATCTTTATTTATATCTTCATAATTTCCAGTTGAGGAACACTCACTTCTTGTGAAATGCATGTGAGCAAGGGCACACTCCCAGTTCATCTCTGGTCCTGAATTCTTCCAGACACACAGCACAGGTTTGCTGCAAGAAAAAACAAACATATGTAAGGTTTTTTTTTTTTTTTTTTGTGGGATTATGTTTCTTTTAAAAACAGAAATAACAACCAGGTTAGTCTGTGTGGTGTGTTCTTTCAGGGAAAGAAATAAAAGCAAGGTAGTTTGTTTTCTATTTCTTAATGTAGGCCTATTTAATTTGTTTGCCTTGCTTTACAACAATGGGGCTTGTTCGCTATCTCACTTCGGCATTTGCAAATTTGAGCAGCAAATGTATTTGATTTGACCTACATGAGTATAAGCCAGTGAAAGTGAAGTGAAATAGTGCTTTTATCATGACTATTGTTTAACAAGTAACAGACTTATTTCATCCTTTCCTTACACTTAAGCAGAAATCAAAACCCAATATTACCCTCACATCCGCTGTTGCCCTGGAAAAATGACAGTTCTTAAAAAGCCATCTTTTAAGGACACTGACAAGACCTTTTGATGATGCATTTTGAATGAGCACAGTTATTCCTGGAGTCCTACATTCTGCTACAAATAGAGAGTCAAGCAGACACTCACTTTTCTTTGAAAGGCTGCATTTTAGATGGCTGACAAAATATTCTCAGGGCGCAGTGTGTGCAGCAAGATAATCAGATTTCAGATGAGGAATTGATTGAGTTAACAAATCAAATCCTCCCGACTCCTAATGGGTCATCTGATGCAGCACAGAAGCAGTGTGGGCAAAATTAAGAATGTACAGCTGAGAGGATTTGACATATAGCCTAGGTTTAAAAAGAGCGTTTTTCAGAATGAGAGACTTACTCCAAGGAGGCTAAGTTTCTTGCTTGCTCCCTTCAGCACCACCTACAGTTGAGAAAGTAAAAGGAGGGAGAGAAGCAATGGGTCATGTGAATGATGTGTCAGCACTACCGTGTTGGCATAAAATCAATAGTGTAAAACAACACTTCAAATGGATTGAATGTCCTGATTTCACTAGCTTAAAAATATCTGCAAGATTGGAACACATTTTTTGTTGCATGGTTTAAAAATAATCTTAATGCTCACAATTCAGATAACTCGGATGGAGTTTAACCTTCCCTGAAGCCACAAACAATGTCATCAACTATTGCCACGCTTGGCTTCACATTGTCACACCCTGCTACCTGCTTGGTTAACAATTTTGAATCAGAGTGAAGGTAATGCTACATATATGGGATCAAGGTCAGCTATAAAGGTTGGTGTTGGCTTTCAGAGTGCACGATAACAGTGTGAAATGCTATAGTAGTATTTTTAACCTGCCTCAGAAGCTGGTGTTACATGTTCAACCACTGTGACACATAGAGCAGCGACATACCTCATTGTAGCTGAACTGCTCCCGGGTTCCTTGTTGTTTCAACCTGAGAGAGGCAGAGAGACAACATCTGTACAGAAGAAGTGACTGTTGTAACAAGTGTAACTTGAACAGTGTAGTAAGGGCTCCACTGATTGAAATGCAACCAGCCAAAAAAAGTCACAAAAAGGAGATACAGGCTTCATGTTAGGGAGTCACTGGCAAAACAAATATCCAAAACCACAGACTTAGGTGCAATATACAGTAGAGCTTTGTAGAAATGGGAAAGTTGGAGAGATTTACAGATTATGTGGTTTATGTTCATAACTCTATACACAAACTGTCCTCAGAGGAAAATGTGGTCCCTGGAACACTGTATGAAAATAAAATGCTACGTGAGAAGTTGTGGTGGTGGGCCGCAACAGTGAAACCGTAACTCTCCTGGTAGCTTTTTAGCTCCAAACAGTGTTCAGGGACCCATTTTTTCTTTTTTTTAAGATTTTGTATTTAGTTAAGAATATAGCTGAGAATTGTTTCACCTCTCCAACTGTCAAATTTCACTACCAAATCTACATAGTGCACCTTTAAGTCATTCATGCTGTTCATCAGGACTCAGTATCCTGTTAACTGCAGTCCAAAAACAAGCTCCTGATATTGTAGTTTTAGGGCTATTAGTCATTTATATCTGAGGAAAACACAACAAAGTTACACAACAGTTTGGTATTCAAATCTGCACTAACTATATTTTTTTAACCCCAGTCAGGCAGCACAACAAGCTGCAAACACAAAGCTGACATATTATCACCTCCTTAAGTTGAAATGGCAAAGTGGTTCACAAATAGTTGCTTATTTGCACACCTGGCATACACAGAGCAACATTATTATACACTTGTTGTGTTTGCGTGGTAATGTGATGTTATTTTAATATCCACAGTACTACTAGTCAACAAATAAGTTAATCACTAACTTTGTTGGTCTGCTTTTAGTTGTGGGTGGAAAACTAAAACATAAGCTGAAAGCTACTTTAATGTGGAAGTGTAGAGTTTGTCATATATCAACAGTTTTCACATTGCACCAAGTTTTAGATGAAAATCTGTCCACAATCAACAAATCAAATTCTCATCAAAAAACTAAACAAAAGCCTTCTATCTGGGGCTAACATGGATATAATAGGCCTGTCCAATCATTTTACTTGGTGATTTTCTACCTCTTCTGTCTACCATGTGTTGTGCACACTCTGATCTTGCACTTAGCGTGCATGAGCACAGGCTTCCACAAGCTGAAGCTAGCTTGTGCAAAAAAAACAAAACTGTTGTTCCTACAGTGTCCACTTAAGGCTGGCTGCAAAAGCCCCCAACATC
The DNA here is from genome assembly GCA_020745685.1 of Tautogolabrus adspersus. Lineage (NCBI taxonomy): Eukaryota > Metazoa > Chordata > Actinopteri > Labriformes > Labridae > Tautogolabrus > Tautogolabrus adspersus. The sequence goes on from CM036537.1 coordinate 7,914,371, forward strand.
ACATACACAGGAGGCTTAAGGCCCACCTCAGCTCCAGCTCTTTGCCTGTCACTAGGTTGACTTAAAGTAAGTGTGAAACAGCATTTCCAATATGGTTACCACCGTTGATGGGCTTCAACAGTGTTTTATACAGTCTATGGTAGCTGGATAGAGAAAGAGATGACAGAGATGTGCTGGGCTCCTCCCCCATAGCTCTGTTGTTGACTTGTTCTAGTCAAGTGGTAAGGGAGTGCCTTTCAGAATTTGGACCTTGGCTTTACTATCTTTTAACATCCAAAATGTTCCTTACCCTCACTGTTTTCTTCAAAGTTACACTTTAACACTATCATTCTTTGATGTTATTTTTTGCCAGAAGTGTACATTTATACAATAATGTTGCAAATTTGTCAACTCTTCAGAGCAATCCTGGAATTTGCAGAATGATCGCTGCTCTCATCATATAATAAAAGTAGTTTTGGAGTAATTTTATGTGCTCTATTCTTGTTCAGCTGCCCAAACATTCCTAACTGGATTGACCTGGTGTAGTCACTTTCTCAGTCACCCAGTCCATCTTCCTCTGATACCTCCTCTACCTACCTGAAAAGGTAGCAGCAGAAGATGAGGCTGAGCATGAAGACGAAGAGGCCGATGCCCAGCACAATGACATACACATTGAGCGGGAGGTGATAGATGTCAGACGTCATGCTGCAGTAGTGTTCAGAGCACCGAGAAGCCAAACCACACAGGCACCCTGCAAGGAGGAGTTTGCATGTACGATTAACACACTTAACATGTTCTAAACTGTCATAGGGTCCGATAAGTTTCCATGAGAAAGTTTAATAAATCTTCCTCTACAATGTCTATACTGCCATTTTGCTTGATTATCATCACAGTTACTCAACATATTTGTGAGTAACTGTTGAATGTGTGTCACAGCCTCAGGCTTTTTAACAGGATAAACATAAAACAGAGAGCTACTGAAACAACAAAATCCAGTTGTTCGAGTTCATTATTTACTTTCCCATTTTAACCACCCTGTATTGGCAATGACAACAGTGCAAGCCTATATGGTTCACTTTAGAATCTGCAGTTTGTACAAACAATTGCATTGCTGTGAGGTTAGAGAGCAGTGAGGTCTGTGTAAATCATTTTACTTTGTCAATGAATAAGTTAGCCATTAGCAAGCAGTAAAAAACTGTATTTTTAAAGTGTACAGTGAAGAGGAAGAGAACTCTTGGCAGTGAAGTAGATTGTTGATCATTAACTACAATGCAAATCTTCATGACCAACACAGGGTTTTAGTGTCACAAGGTTTTGAGTCTTGGTCTGCGAACTGATACAACATTTCACCTTATGTTTGCTTGACAATGATTATATTGGGCTTTGGCTCATTTCCTCATTATAAAACAAAAAAAACATTTGTTTGGATGCAGGTTTGCCCTGGGTGCTGTGGTGGCAACTAAGGCGCTCATAGGACTCCCCGTTAATTGGCTGTGAACAAGACAAACATGGAGGACAGACGGCACTTCCGCCACACCACCATCTGTTCCACAGACTCCATTGAGGTGACTGGTAGAGTGTGTGTGTGACAGCACTGAGGGATGGAAGGGTGCGGGTGTGTGGTCTGTCTGTGTATTTGGTAGACAGATACAATGTGTGTGTTTGTGTGTGTGTGTGTGTGTGTGTGTGTGTGTGTGTGTGTGTGTGTGTGTGTGTGTGTGTGTGTGTGTGTGTGTGTGTGTGTGTGTTGCAGGTGGCAGGGGGTGGGGTCTAGTAGACAGAATGAACCCTGGGGACTAAAGCACCATTTGGTAAAACAATAGCAGAGGAAGCCCCACTTCCACACGCCACATGTATTCCTATTAATTTGCAGCGAGGATGCTCTTTGTCAGCCTTTTGATGTCCATGTGTCCCTCTTTAGGGGGAATCAATGAGTACAGCTTGCACACTCTGGGGGGTATGGGTTGGATAATTTAACAAGGTTTGGGGGTTGGGGGATTTACAAAACATGGTAGGGTGGGGTGGGGTGGGGGGGGGGGGGGGGGGGGGGGGGGGGGTGGGGGGGGGGGGGGGGGGGGGCTAGTGTAGGAAAGACCTCGGGTAGCATAATGAGAGTTGTAATTATAAAACTAACATTGATGATCTTCAGAATTGGTCAACAGTGACAAAACAAGAATGTGTAATTACATTAGACAATAAAATATCTTAAGACTCAGACGTCATAGCTGATAAACAAACTTGACCTTGAATGCATCTTTTAGTAACTCCACTCCTCCGATCTCTCGGTGGTTTAACATTTCACAAGAACATCCATTATATGTAGATTGCGAAAGCTTGCAGACTGCAGCTAGGAGTTTATGAGCTACAAGTAAGTACACGTGCTGCCACCTTTTGTATTTGGCAGTTTGCAGAGAATTCTGTTCACTTACCGTTACACCATTGGAATGGTTGCATGAAATTTGACTCTTGGCTTAGCAGCAGTAAATTCAGGCCCTGTCAGGAGAAGGCTGGAGAAGAGCCAAACTTGAGGGCCAGAGCTCAGGACACTGGATCTGTTTGGGACCTGGAGACGGACACCCTGACCTGAATCGATCTCTTGCAGGGTGGTGTTCTTTCCTCAAAAAACAACCATAAAGATTTTCAGATTTGCTCAGATTCCACAAATCCTCAGGAGGTGCGGTTTTGTTGGCTCAGCAGTCTATGACGCCCAGCATTCCCAAATCTGGATTAACCACTCGGTGTAAAGATTGGGAGATTTGGGACTGGGGCTTGGACCAGGACCGAAGACCTCATGTGCTCCTAGATCCAAGTGAGAATGATGTCATCACGGGGAGAGAGAAGGAGAGACAAAGAAATGTTGAGAAGGAGTGAATGTTTTTCACATGCCTCAAACCATGTGTTATGCAGGAGTTGTTATTGTGAAAAGCAGAATCTCACTCAGTCACAATGTCATAGACAACACAGGCTGCTGGATGACAAAAATACTCACCTTTCCAGCAGAAAAGGGGCCTCTTTGACTTCACTTTGCATCTGCAGTATCGTCCCTTCTCCAAATTCAATGACAGCCACCCTTTAACATGACAGTCCTCGTCCACTGAAGGTAATTATCTGGCATTAGTCTGTGCTTTGTCTTCCTCCCAAAGCTGCTTCTTTAACAGAGGATTTTCACAAGTCTTATCCCCCTCTTTTCTCCTCTGTTGTCCCCTCCTCCAGTCAGATCTTGCAGTGGGTATTCCTCCTCAGCATTGAAAGACAAAGATGTGCTTCCCTCTAAGCCCAAACAAAGTGAGGACAGCTCCATGCAACAACAGTCCTCTAACTGGGTTTGTTATTTTGCTGTTGAGTGTGTGTTTGTGTGTCAGTTGGTGCATGTGTGTGTGTTTGCTTAGGAGGGGGGGATCCTACTCTCCCTCTAACCATCTGCTTGTTCAATTGAGAGAAAAAAAATCTGAGACAAAGGCAGTGTGTGTGCAGGAGTGTGTCTGCGTGTGTCGTATTTAGTCTTTCCCACCTCCAGCTGGCTTTGTCATGGCAGGCTTCCCCTCTTCCTCTTTCAGTCCTTAATGGTGCTCAGCGAGCGCTTGCAACTCGCCTTTCCCTTCCTCCCCTTGCTCTCACTCTGCTCTGCCTTGGGTTTGTAAACAGATCTCTGCTCATGTGACCAGCCGTTTTGCCTCGCAACTCTCCTCTCCCTCAGCCCTCCCTCGCTACCTCTGTCCTCCAATCTGTAGGCAGAAGGAAGGCAGAATGAGCCAGACACTGACGAATAGGGCGCCTGCAAGCATGCTGATGTGTATGTGTCTGTATGCGCACACCCATGTGCATGTATATGTGAGAGGGAGACAAGAAAGACATTTGCAGCAAAGTCAAGCAAGGCCTTGGTCAGTCACATGCGCATGGCCAATATCCTGACAACCAAAACAAAGCCATTTGTGGCAAGTTGAAGTCAGCAAGAGAAGAGATGACACAACCTCAGTCTCTATTGCCTTCCTTCCCACATACACAGAAAGTATTTTTAGAACTGCAGCAGATTTTTTTTCATGTTTGCTTTGTTTGATCTATATATAAACAACTTGTCACTCTTTTACAGAGGAGGAAGAGGTAGAGCAGCAAAGAGGGGGAGGTGGTAAATATCAATAAAAAAGATAAAGTCGAGGAAGAGAGATATGGAAAAAATATCAGGAGGAAAAGAGGGAGATAACAGAGAGAAAAATCACAGCTTGGACAAAGACGTTGCCTGCCTGTCCACCCCCACACCAGTGGCTATGGCTGCCAATTCGCCGAGGGAGAGAACAGCTGCTGGGCTACTGGGCGAGCTGTGAGACGGTCAAGGGGAGAGCTGCTCCACCAATCCCCAGGGGGAGGAAAGGAGGGAGGAAAGGAAGGAGGGAGGGAGGGAGGAAGAGGCTTCAATGGGACCCATGCCATTTTCATTCACCCTGCCCACCTCCCTCCTCCCCTCCAGCTCTAGTGATGACATTAATGCTAAATACTGAGGAACAGCTGGATTGACAGCACAGATGCATGGGGCATTAGCGGGCATTGTATGTTTACAAGTTTGAGAGTTTTCACTGGTAGTATGTACATGATAGTGGTTCTGGTAAGAGAATGCACTCTTGTGAAATAATAGTTTCTGAAAAAATAATGCATATGAAGAAGTAAGTTAAATGTATGGTTGAAAAGTATTAGTGGCTTTTTCAAACAAAGAAGACAGTTCTTAAGGGTTTAAGTGAAAAGGTGTGTCTGACTGATGAAACTGGGAACTGAGCAAGAAAATGAGGGAGAGAGGGATGCAAATGTTGACCTTGTTTACTGAGTGACATGTAAATAGTTTTTGAAGGTACAACCTTAAGTTCTTCAAATCATAAGTTCGGCTTATTGGAACTTCAGTAGCATTTTAGGGTTGTCTGCTCACGTCAAAGTTTTCAGGCCAGGTATGTTTTTGCAAAGCATTATAATCTGAAGTGATATCCTGTTTGCATGTTTCAAAGGAAAAGGCTTTAACTTGTTTCTTATAACACTGATACACTCTTGTTTATTGGTCTAGTAAAGATAAACTTGACTGCAGTCCACCATGTTGTTCACTTAAATGTCATATAGTTAAGTGAAATCAACATTTGCTGTCAGGGAACCGCTGTGACCTAAAATATAATGCAACATCATGATAGAGGAGTCACAAAGTCAGAAAACTCGGTGATGTCAATAACACAGCAATAACTTGTCGACAGTATCTAAAATAGGGCTGTAGCAGCAAAACAAATAGGTGCATTAACTAAAGCAGGAGTGTTTATTGTGGCTTTTAGATTAAAATGAACATTTCTAAGGTATAGTGTCTTTGATCCAAAGATACATAGTTATTTTTTTAAGCTTTAAGCAGCAGGGGATTGGACTGCATAGAGCTGTCCCCTTTAACTAAATGACCTGTGGAAGCTTTCTGTCTTTTGCTTTTATAGGTAGTCCACCAGTCAAGATCAGCACAAACACAATAGAGTACAGGGTGACACAGTTGCTCTACTTTTGTAACCCTAGAACATAAATGCTTTAGATGTTTTTTGCCAAGACTTGTGTTGTAATGTTCTTGTTTTTTTAATGCTTGTTTTGAATGTGTTTTTTTTCTCAGTGAAACAATTTTTACCTGTAAAATTTTAATTTCACCTACCAGAAAATTACGACACTTTTTTTTCTCTTCCCATTTTGAGTTTATAAGGTGTGGGTATAGTGTCAAACTACTGACATTAATTTACATTTACTCATAATTTAACTTAATGACAACATTATATATTTTGAACTTATTACAAATGACTTAATCTAAAGGGGGTCAAATGATTCCTGAAACTCCTGAGAGTGAAAGAAGAACCAGTAAGCGTTTCTTTGTCCTTTGAGCTCTTCAGACCTTACTGTAATACACTGCCCATTCCTTTTTCTCCACCTCATGGGTGTGTCCCTTTACAAATCCATTTGCTGCGCCATTGGCCATTCCATTCAGTTTGCCATTGTTTTCACCATCTATTTGGTCCTTTCTCAGAGCCAGAGCTGGTTTACAGGTGTGCCAGTTCCATAAAACTTTATTCATGTCATCCTGAGCCCTGATACCCAGAAGCTTTTCTTCATCACTCTTCCTCTTATCCTCGTCGTCATCGTCACTGCCATACTTGCTTGAGTGATGATTGTGGAAGCTATGGATCTCCCCACTGATGCCCTCAAAGTACTGCTGGATGCAAACCTTGGCGAAACTCTTTGCATGCTCTTTACAGGTATCATCGAACATCTTGCGCTCAATGTCAATGTAATGAGACCAGTACTTTGTCTTCAGGAAGGCGGCTTGGGTGAAACACGGTCGAATAGCTCGTATCAGGAAAGCTGTCAAGGTCATCATGAGCAGAAACATCCATCCACACGCCTGTAAAATAAAGATATAATTAGATATATTGGTGTAGCAAAATAACTGTAACAACCATTTAAGGGTTAAAAACCTAAACCCCATGATTTCAACAAAACAGAGACAGAAGACACATTTACCAATCTGACCATACTGAAGGCAATGGGAGGCAAACAGTCCAAAATGGATTGGAAAAGCATTTCTTGAGGCTTCCTGACAGTTTCACAACTCATCAACGGAATCTGTATATTAATAGACTTTTAGAGACATGTTACTTTAACGCCTGAATAATTACCCTTCGGTTGATCAAAGACCTAAATAACAGAGTGGGTGTATTTGGATGGATTGAAATAGGTCCCAGTTCCATGAATAATACATTTAGAAGGCTTATCTATGGCCTTAATAAGCGCACAGGAAAGCTTGAAAAGCTCAAAGTGCAGAGCCAGAGTCTGGTGGGGAGATTTAATTTAACTACAGTTTTTGAGGAATATAGCAGGGAAATTAAATTTGCTGATTCATCAGATCCTGTGATGAAGTTATAAAAACCCACTTTTGAATTTTGCCTAAATTTCGGTCCATGCCTTTTGTGATTTTAATCTGATTATACTGATAGTTCCCAAAAATGAACAATGGGCTAAAGTGTCTCATTAGGCTGAGTAAGAGACGACCAACACGGGAGGACTTGCACCCCGAAACTGTGGCATTAAAATAAAATTGGTCCCTAATGTCTGCAACTGGTCTTTACAAAAGGCTAGCTATAATTCTTCTAACAACTGAACTCTTTTCATTTAGTTCTGTTGTTAATGTGAGCTAATTAGCATAGCTAACCCACATTTTTAAATGGATCATGTTAGCTTTTAGCTAGCAGCCTTAGCTGTATTAATTAAAATTAATCTTCCACATGATGCCTCATTTTATCCTGCATTTAGAAAGAGCCTTTTAACTGATTCTTCTTCAAAGCTCCTGTGAGGAACTTTTGGTTTGTGTTGATTTTGGCGCCCCCTGCAGTCAAAGCAGTAGCTCTTATGTCTTTCCTGCCATTGCCTTATTCATGTATTTATTTTAACAAAAATGTCACCCTTCTTTCTTTAGTTGTAAAATGTAAAATTGTCATTGAGAATCTTTCCGTTTAAAATGTTAAAAAAAAGTCTGTTTCTTTAAACTGCAGCACACAGTTTATCACACGCCTACCCACCAACAGACATTACAAAACTTTTTTTAGAAATAGTCAACCTCCCTGCTGATGGATCACTTTGATTTTTGTATATCAATAAAGGCATCAATATAAATGTCATTCTTTTCCATCATCCCCATAGCATCTTCACAGGAGCCACAGGAGCTTTAATTGTTTCATTTGAGATGGCACGTCTGTCTCAAGGCTTCTGATGCCTCACTTTACAACCATTCAAAGAAAATTAAAGAAAAATCAGCACGCTACCTGGGACAAACACTTGATGTATCGGGATGCTGCCACTCTTATTTCGTGATGCTCAAACAGGTCTTCGCATGGAATCCGTGCCAGCAGTCTTAGCCTCTCTGCTTCTGACATTCCCCTCAACAGACTGTAGTTCCCAATCCTGTCAAGATCCAGGTTGATGCTGAAAGCACAAAGGAAGCTCTTCCCATCCATGAGGGTGACTGACACCCATACTGCAGGTGCTATCAAGGATCTCTGTGTGATGGAACAGAACATGTAGCGTAGAATTGTTGGGTCCTTCCTTCGTTTCCCTGTGGGTCTTTTCCACTCCTCTGCGAGCACTGATACATTATTGTTCATTACAAAACCTAGCATAAAGAACCAAATAGGTGGAATGATGAGCAGTCCGATCCCATAATTGTAGTTGTATTCAGGCATACAGGGGCAGCTGAACTCAAAGGAAGAGTACATCTGTGCACTAGCTAGTGCCATGATACCGCAGATCCCATTCATAAAAGACTCCTGATTGGACTGGAGGAACTGGAACATCATACGAAACTTATCCATCTTGGGAGAGGTGGTACAATTTTATTCAGATGGAAAAAAACGAATCTGTAAAAAGAAAATAAAGAGTTGGAAATCACTCAGAGAAAAGTGCTAGAAAAGGCAACTATGAATGCTGATTCGTGTGATATAATAACACAAAATGTATTTCAAGGCCAATGTGTTGTTCAACGGATTCAATATCATTGTATTGAAGGAGTCATTGAATAAATAATGAAAGGTCTTTCTAGCCGAGGGCCAAGAGTTTTACATCTACTTTCTGGTAAGCCTTTGACAAAAGTAAGTGAGTCATTAATAATGAAAGTCAGTGACTTCTTTACAAGTGGTGTTAACTAGAATCTAAACGTGTTAATAATACATTTATAAATGAACCTTGGTGAAGATCCTCTGAAGCCTTTTTTTAAAAAAAACAACTTTTTGCTCAGCCAGGAAGATTTTTCATAATCTAACAACTTCCACGTTTTTTTTCAGTAGCCGCTGATTAGTGTTTTATAAAGCAATAGAAATTGATTTATTATCTTACAATAATGCCGAAACCCTAAGAAGAGTGACCTCGTGAAAGCAGTACCAGAATCCAAATGTCACCCACAAGCTTCCAAAGTGCTTTTACTCTTTTTGCATCAGTTTTACATTGAGAGAATAATAAAAAAAAGGCATCCAAAGATTGATGTATGAACATCTCACATCCAGACACACACACTTACCTTTTTTCTAAAGAGTCAATAAGGCCAAAGAAAGACAAAAAGGTCATGCAGCGATAAACTCCATTGGGATAAACTTGCAGTTTTATATCAGCCTTTCAGACACTGTAGCTCCGACCGTCTGTCAGGTGTTTTCTCGAACTCTCAGTGATGATATTCAAAGCTGACCACATCATCTGTCGCCGTGCCCCTCCCTGCACAGGCACCTGTGTTTGGTGTGGCGTGACAACAACAACTCATTCAAAGGTCACTTTCTTTACAGAAAATGTCTGACATTGCTCAGAATATATCTCCAGTCAACCCTTTAACACCTTACAATATTTAATTTGCTTCCTTTTATTCACATAATCAGTCGTCCCCCTTTCATCATCATTACAGTCTATAATAATAATAATAATAATACATTTAATTTAGAAGCGCCTTTCAGGTCACTCAAGGACACTCTACAGTTTAAAACAAGAGCAAACAAATAACAAAACCATTAAAAGTGCAAGTAAAAAACATCATGACAACTACAGTGAAAATGCTGTTCTGAAAAGGTGGGTTTTGAGAGAGGATTTGAACTGAGGGAGGGAGTCAATATTTCGGATGTCAGATGGGAGTGAGTTCCAGAGTTTGGGAGCAGAGCGGCTGAAAGCTCTGCTCCCCATGGTGGTGAGCCGGGCAGAGGGGACAGTGAGGTGGATGGAGGAGGAGGATCTGAGGGAGCGGGTGGAGGTGGCAGTGTGAAGGAGGACAGGTAGGGAGGGGCGAGGTTGTGGATGGCTTTAAAGGTATGAAGGAGAATTTTGAAGTTAATACGGAAGTTAATTGGAAGCCAGTGGAGTTGCTGTAGGATGGGGGTGATGTGGTGGAAAGAGGGGGTTTGGGAGCTATGTTCATACCTAGCTGTTAATACTAATACTACACATACTGTTACCATTATTATTTATGTTTCATGTTTATTTGTATATAGGGACAATGAAGCAAGTAAATGTTGCCACAGATTACAGCATTTATAGCCTGAGCTCATTTGCAATGCCCCTCCCTAGATGGGCCTTTAAATTACATAAATACATACTGACATTGTAGCTATAAATCGATCTTATGCATTGTTGTTGTCGTTGCTCTGATTGTCTCTATCCTTAGTTTTATTTATCAATTTATTTGTTAGGGACAATACATGAAGCCATTGTTCTTATTAAAGTGCAACGAGCAATGTATACAGGACTTCTACGGCTAATTTGCAGTCCTTGTTCCCGGAAATAACAAATGATACAACAGCACCGTAAAACACAAGATAAGCAGCGACATAGATACATAAAAACAAACAGGAAAGCACACATAGCACACATTGATGATAAGGACTAGGAGTGAATAATAATATCAACTATGAACAAACAAAATGAAAAGAGAGGTAAAATATGCTGTGCTATAATAAAACATGTAATCTAGTGTTTGCAGGTTGCATTGTTTGAGCCAGTGGTTCTCAGCTCGTCTAGCCTCAGGACCCACCAGCAACACCTCCATGAGAAAACTGACCCCAATCTCTGTAAAATGTTAAACTGATCAGATGAAAACTTGTTTAGTTTGGATCTGAGATGATACGAAACATTTAACAGATGCAAGAAACTGAACAAAACAAACACATTAACAAAGCGCTTCACAGACTTTTTGACACTTTCACGACCCACTGAAAATAGCTCCGCGACCCATTTTTTGGGTCCCAACCCACCAGTTGAGAACCACTGGTTTCAGCCATTGTTTTGCCTTGTTATTAAAAGCTTTGGAGTCAGTTAATGTTTTTATTTCTGATGGGAGGGTATTCTAGATCTGTGGGCCTTTAACTGAGAAGGAGGACTGGCCAAATGATGTCTTGCACTTTGCTGGTCTACAGTCTCCATGTTTGAATCATTTCACGGACCAGTTCCAGGGCAAGACAATTCACACACTTAAACATTAGCTTAATAAATGAGACATTTATGAAATTGTCAAAGCTTAATATACTGTTGTTCAACATGAGTCTGGTCTGCTAAAAAAAAATGTTTTCCCTTGCTACTGTAGAAAAATGTTGCTTAGTGCTCATGATGGATTTATGTTGGCCATTTGTAGATAACCATGAGTTAGGTCTTTTACCTGCTCTTTTGTAAAGTGTCTTGAGACAACATTTGTTGTGATTTGGTGCTGTACAAATAAAGATTGATTGATTACTTATTATGTAATAGTATGTTGTTAATCAACTTTCCTGAACATTTGGATGCAGTGTTGTTTAGTTGTGGTCATTGCAATCCAGACATGCAAAGGTGGCCTGGAACAATTCAAATATCTGCAGGTTGGCCAGGAACATTTGGTTGCTGTATAGGAGGTGGAAGGTGAGCCTGTTTCCATTTGTTTAATCAGAACCAAATAAAACAAAGTGAAAAAGCTTATCACATGCAAAATAAAAAGATTGTAAAATCTCCAAGGGATTTGTTTTTACTATATTTTACATAATACTTTGAACTCACCTGCACCCATTGAATGAGGCAGAGCCCGACAAACCAGTTAGGAGCTCACAGAAAGATAAAAGGTTGCAGTACTCTTACTCTCCTATTCATGCACACAAACCATTTCATGCACATGTTTTATTTTTTAACAATAGTATGTAACCTAATGCTTCATCCTTCACAATGTCAAACAATCTATTGTCATTCAAACTTTTTAAAATTTACTCAGTGATTCAATGTAAATAGCTGGTTTCATGCAGTTGTGAGTATGTAGCTAAGCTTACAGGAAGTCTGTGCTATCTGCTTTCTTCTGTGTATCGCACAGGAAGATGATTACAGCACAGCACATGGGCAGGGTGTGCAGGAAATAAGTCACGAAAGACAACCTACATCTGTTTCTAAAATAGGAAGAGATCACTGAGACGGTGGCTTTGCAAGGTTTGTCTGTTCCTTCCTCCTTTGTACCATTTCAAGCATTACCACCACGCTGCGTTTTTGAGAAAATTCATCACTTGTTTTGGTGCGTATACTTTTTTCACTTTAATATGTGCATAAATGTGGAGGTGTTTAATCTACAATGTAATCAAAGGACTAAAGAAAAAGGATGCTTCAAAGCCACCGTGGCGTAGCTTCTCTCTTCCTGTGCATCTTTTCCTCATAAAATATTTTATGTATGATTGTACGTTTTTTATAGTCTAGTGTTTTTACGTTTCAGAGAACACTTATACTGTCACAAATAATTTTTACTATTTACCAATGCTGCTGATGTGTTCACAGACGTTCGTGAAGATGCAAGATACTCTGTTGCGTGTGTTTGTGGTGGCTGTGGGGCTACTAACGTGTCCGAGAGATGACCCTGGGGTCCAAGAATGGGATGATATAACCTCAGTGGGCATGCAGAAGCAGGAAGAGAGGCAGCTGATGGGAGGTGAGAAAGTGCACCACGAAATGGCATCTGTCAATGAGGAAATGACACATACTGACAGTAAAGGGCCTCTGGATGATGGACAAAACATTGCCAAGGAAGAATATCAGGCTGATCAACGTGTTACAGAAAAACCTCACATGTCAGAAGATGTGACTGCTCTCAAGACTTCACAACTTGACCATAAGCAAGAGGGAAATTCAGAGATGGGCATTGAGAGTAAGAAGGGAGAAGACATCCAGGCTTATGACTTTTTTAGAGACCTAAACAGACCACAGGGGACACAGGTAAAGCCTGAGGAAGTGGTGCTCAGCTCAAAAGAACAGTCACACCTTCACACCAAGACATCAGAAAATGAAACTTCAGAGGCGGCCATCACTGACTGGGAGAGAGATTTCCTCTGGTACTTATGGAACACTTGCTCCATAATTTCCATCATTCGCTTCTTTAGGAAATACCTGGGGAGAAATTCTCAAATTAATCAAGAAGAAACCTGTGTGTTCCCAGGCATTGCTACTGAAGTGCCACTTTTAGGCAGGGACACTCTACAAAGATTTCATTCGAAATATGTCAAAGTGCCCTCCAATAAGATATGGAAAGAGGAGTTCTTGGAGGGTTTTGCAAATGATCTTTTGGAGGCCATGAGGGCTGTGAGTGACAAAAATGGTGGTATGGTGTTTGAAGACTTCCAGATGGTGGATGTGTGTAACATCATTGTCCCTTTCACTCCACCTGATCCATGCAGTTTTCAGTTTCAGCTCTGGAACAACCAGGCGAGTGACCTGCTGCCAGATATGCAGGTCTGCAGTCAAATAAAGCTGGTGGAAAATAAGGCGACCAAAGATGGCTGCCCCTGTCAGTCCTCTGATGCAGAAGATGATATGGTCTGCCTGCTGCATTGTGAGGCAGAGAATGTTAAGGTGAAAGTTAGTGATGTTTTTGATGACCCTCTTTGTGTGAAAGACTCCCCGTTCCTGTCCAAATCAAAGGTAGTAAGATGGTTTCAGAGCACAGTCAAACAGGCATGGGCACAGATCTCACACAAGTATGAATTTGAACTAAATATACGCTACATTGATGCTCCGGGTGCTCTGGTAGTTAGATTCAGATCAGGGAAGAAGATTAGCTTCAGTATGAATCCTGTGGTTAAATTCAACAACGATGCTCATTTCTTCATCACTCCTTGCTCCCCGACAAACTTGGATACTCTATGGACTCTCTCCCTGACTAAATATGAGGATTCTTTCTTAGAAAACATTTCCAAAAGCCTGCCTGAAAACTCATGCCACAGTCAAATACTTGAAATTGCATGTTTCCTTCACAGGAGACAAACAGCTCTTTCAGGAAGTAGTGCCCTCAAGGAATTTCATTTCAGAACTGCACTGATGCATCTGCTTTTGACCAGGGAGGAGTCACAGTGGAAACCCGACCAGGTGGCTTATAGGCTGCAAGACTTACTGGTCTTCATGGAGAGAAGCCTTCAGAAAAAGCTTCTGCACCATTCTCTTATCGGGAACCCTTTAGCTGGAAGGGTTATTCAACTTCCTGCTGACTTTACAAAAGCAGAGTCAGTGAATCTCTTCCATCCCCTTGTGGTTCACAACTGCATCTACAGATATGCAGTGATACATTTCCAGGAAATGCTTAAAAATGCTCATATGGTAATTCATGATTATATTGAACAATGCATTGACAATGCTGAATGTTCCATTTAAACAGAGAGATTAAACCCTAGTGTTCATTTGCTGTCACCTTACCCAGACGATTGAATGTTTTGCATTTTTAATAATGCAATGACCAATAAAAACTTCAGGTACGTGATATAAAGCAGATATTTTTATTTAAAAATTGTATCACTTCACAGAACAATTGTTTAGTAATCATGCTCCCAGTAGTTTAGAAACTCTTTATGCTCTGCCATGTTAGAGTCCTCTAGATTTAAGGAGTCACCATCCATTTTCATCTGAGGTACAAAGTCCAGATCTCCATCCGTACGGCTCAAGTCAACCTTCCAAGAGTGACTGGATATAATGTTCCTAGAAGCTGTAATAAGAGAAATTTAGAAACTGGTTTTAAGGCATGTTATTTTACTATGGATTGCTTTATTTATGGGATAAGCACATGTGCCTTTACACAAGCCAAATGCTTCATGCGTTTACTTTAAACCTGCAAAGCTGTAAACTTACCCTTAGATGATGCCGAGGAGCAGGAGGAATCACAACAGGTGCACACGGAGTCATCACCGTACAGCTCCTTCCATCTAAAAACAAATAAGTTTGTCAGAGATGCTATGCCATCTGGAAAGCATGGTAACATCAACACACCCTAGGAGGTAATATTTGAAATGAAAGCTTTAGCCAAGAACTTGAGCCACAGTCAACTCACTTTTTGGTAGATGCAACGTAATTGCAGGCCTTTGAACTTTTAGTTGGTGCAACTGTCCCCACATACAGCTCACAGTGCATGTAGAGTTGCTGAAAGACATGGTTTCAGTGTTAGTATGTGTTTTATTTGATATAAAAAAGCCGTTTTGCTTGCTTTAAACAATACCTGTGTTGATGAGGAAGATGAAACAGAATCCTTGAAAATCAAGGCGCCTACGCTAAATTTCTGGGCCATCTTTGAGTCACCAGTAAGGAACTTGGATTGCTCAGTCAGCTTGCTATCAATCATACAACTGCAGAGAGAGAAAATGTCAATTACCTCCAACAACCAAGCGACAGAGCCATCTTATAAAGAAATATAAATCTTACCCATGGTTGTCAATGACCGTATATTTAGGACTTGAGTTGGGGTTACTGGAGGCAGTCATAAAGCACTTGTTCACAAACATCCTCTGATCTCCAGAGCGTGTAGTGCCAGTAGGTCGCTTAGCCTCAAAGTACATCGGCTGGCCCAGTGTGTAGGTTTTATCACCAGTGATTTCATTCCCTGATGCTGTGGGAAAGAAGTCATTACTGAATGAGTTGACATGTACAAATAAAGTGCTGCTTCTTCGTATTTATGAAGGGATTGTTATTATATTACATACATATTCTGCGTATAGATGCATCATACATTTGTGATGATAGATAACTGGGTGTTGTAAATACATTTCTTTGAAAAGTTTGACTATTGAACAACTGTCAGGCAACATCCTGACTCATTTAAAAGTGTGAATTCTGCTAAAATAAAGTTTTGGATCTAAATCTGTTCTTGTCCCTTAATACTAACTAATTTGTTTCCCTCCAAACACACAACAGTTTAAGAATAAGTAGGTTTAAGGATATGAGATAAGTTCTCCACAAAACACTTTAAGCAGCATGTTCCTGAGAGTTTTAATTATAATACATCTGCCAAAATGATTAAAGAACCCCTCAAATGTTCCTTGCTGACAAGTCATTTAATGAGCTTCTATGAGAAAGGCTTTTGGATTAGGCATTGAGCTGGTAAACATCCTTGCATACTTTTTAAAAGAATCACCTCACGTCGAAACGACACATACCATCTTGAGGAGTAAGGGTGTAACTGCCCTTTGGTTGGAGTGCTTTGAAGACCGTGCCTCCCTGTAGTTTTGGATGGAAGCCAACTTGGTAGGAGCGGAAAAACCTGCAACAATCAAGGGGAAACTCAATGACAAAAATTTGAAAGAAGAATTTCAAGGACAGCATACCAAGTGTTGCTGAAACCTTTTTAATCGATCTCGCCAAAACATAAACCTTACCTGGGAAAAATACACTGCAGTGGAACATCAAATGGCAATGCCCTTATGACTGGAGTGGTTGGCTTAAAGCTGATCCTATTTTGAATTTTCATATTATCTGCAAAATACTGAAGACAAACATTTGTTGGTTGACAGTGACGAAAAAAAGAATAGTTGGGAATTCAAAAAACTTTAACCGACCTCTTTCTTGAATCCACAGTCGGTTTTAAGCAGGTACAGAAAGTAGTAATGTTCTGTGGTTGCTCTGTTAACAGGACAGCCGCCTAGTTTCAAGTACTTGTAAGCATCCCTGGTCTTAAAAAGCTCTCTCCTGACTCTCACATACATTCTGTCAACATGGCATAAGATTTCAATCATCTTCTGTCTGACTGCTTGTTTTGCAGTTGCACTAGAACTGGAAGTACTCAATAAAATCTCTTGGACTGAGTTAGGGAGGGGTCTGGCACCCTTTTCTGGCTTAAACAACGCTTTCTGGACCTTGGAGGCTGGAATAACAACATACTCCGGAAACTTCTTTGCTTCAGGCATTGACGCACGATAACTTGATGAGCTCCTCCAGAACTCGGCATCAGGTGCAGGTTCTTTTTTCTTTTCTTCTCCTATTACTGTCTCCATTCTCTCCCACTCTAATTCAGGATCTTGTGCAAACAGGCCATATTCAGGTCCACCACTAAACTGATAACAATAGGCAGAACAAAACATCAACAACAGAAGACCAGCATGCTTGAGCTCCATTTTGACTGCAAATGCCTGCAACAGCCTGCCACATCCACTGACCCCTCACCTAAACAGGTTTGCTATGACAGTGGTGATTCACCTGGCTTTTGTATCCTGCGATCAAGAGAGAACTCCACCAGCTGCTGCAAATTGCAATCAAGGACAAACAATGAGAGGTGACCAATAATAATCACCCTAAACAGGCTCCACTGCTCCACCTAACAGGTTTACCGATCTGTGGATAAATCAATTTACCGGTTGATTGATACATCATTGCATTAGTGCACAAAATAAATACTGTGTAGCAGCATTAAATATTATAATGACAAAGCTCTGATTAAAAAAAAAAGGTGCACAAGGCCTAGTTGTGTAATAAAACATCTTATCAAGCACCTCTCAAGCAGGCAACTATCATAGACGAGCACTAAGAGTCTACATTTTTTTTATGTCTTAATTATTTTTTTTATTGAGATAAAGTGACAGCACAAATAACAGAATACCACAAATGGCAGGTACAAACACACCATTAAAAAAAAGAAAAAACTATATACATTTAATTAAACAACTAAATACATAAATATAAAACAATAAAAGAATTAAAGTAACATATTTAGTCTTTCACAGATGTCCAGTGTTTTCTCTGCTTTCCTGTCTTTCAGTCCATGTAAGGACTTAATGTAGTGTTGCACTTCTATTTTGAATTGATGTTTTGGGGGATTTTTTTGTTTCATTTATATTTGTGGATACCGTATTTCCCATACAAGATTAATAAGTTCAAAACACTTCATTTTTAAAAGTTCGTTCCTCTCATATCATAGAAAAAAAAATGTTCTTCTTAAAATCCAAACCGGATCTTACGCAGCTAATGACGTCATCCCCCGGAAGTTCCAACGCCGTCCACTAAGCTAACCAGACGTTGTTACTCGGAAGCTAATATTTCTTGTTGGCTTTTTACATTATTTAACAAAGTGCAACAGCCGTATTTGTTTAGCAGGGTATCGTTTAATTTAGAAACCAACAGCGTCGTCGGTTTTTGTATCCTCGGTTTGTTGCTAGTATGCAATATTAGAGTTTGTTTTCGCTAACTAGCTAACAGGCTAACAGCACTTAGGGTTGTTTTGATTGTAAACGTGAACAGTAACGTTACATTGAAGGTGTACGAGGAACGGTCTATATGCACCTGTGCACCTTTGTAAGGAAATAATGGTATGTGATCGACGACAGAATAGCGGAGGGTATTGTAGGTCGTATGTAATGTACCACCTAGCTTGTTGGTTAAGGTAAACGTCAGACGGTAGTCGCCTAGCTATAGCTCACGTTTTTACTGTAAGGGACCCTCGCTTTAGTCCCTCGCCCGACATCGTGGACGTCTGGTGAGCTTAATAAGCTCTCGGGGATCCGGATCCAATGCGTGGGATGATGGGGACCCAGAGCAGTCCTGTCAAGAGTTACGATTATCTCCTGAAATTTCTTTTGGTCGGAGACAGCGACGTTGGCAAGGGAGAAATCTTGGAAAGTTTGCAAGACGGATCAGTGGAGTCACCCTATGCATACAGCAGTGGTGAGTATATCTATGTGGCTTTGTTCAGAATTTCATTAAAAACACGGATGAACTAGTAGTTACAAATATTGTATGTATCACTTACAATCTTAGGCATTGATTACAAAACAACCACGATTCTTCTGGATGGAAGAAGAGTGAAACTTGAGTTGTGGTGAGTGTTGTAGTTACATAAAATAACCAAGCTAAAAGTAGTTGCAGAATAAAGCCATAACATGTTGGTGTACTTATATACTCATTTTTCTTTAAAACAGGGACACATCGGGGCAGGGAAGATTCTGCACAATCTTCAGGTCTTACTCTCGTGGTGCACAGGTAAGGACTTCTTCATCAGCTTGTGAGTTTCCCTGGGGATTTTAATCATGTAATGTCATTACAAAATGTTTCTTTGCACTCTTTCACAGGGCATCCTGCTCGTCTATGACATCACTAATGGTTGGTCATTTGATGGCATTGATCGCTGGATCCGGGAAATTGACGAGGTAATCAAATCAAACCCATCATTGAAGAACTACAGAACACATTGTTTACAGCCAGTTCTGGGACTTATTTTTCTCAATGCCTTAAAAATGATTGTCTAAAAAGTAGTGCAACATATTGGAAGGGGTTGTGGAATAGCTTTTAGAAATCATGTTTTAGTAGAGTCATTAGAATTGGAACCATTTCTTAAAAAAGCCTCATTAATGTTTCTTCCCAACAGCACGCCCCAGGTGTACCCAGGATCTTAGTGGGCAACAGGCTCCACCTGGCTTTTAAGCGGCAGGTGCCAACCGAGCAGGCGAGGGCTTATGCAGAGAAGAACAGCATGACTTTCTTTGAGGTCAGTCCGCTGTGCAACTTTAATGTCATCGAGTCCTTCACAGAACTTTCACGCATTGTGCTGATGAGGCACGGGATGGAGAAATTCTGGAAGCCCAACAGAGGTGAGCTGGTTAATATTTTTTTATTCATACCACTTTGGTCAGATAATGGGTCATTTTTCTGTTTATAGGAAAGGATTTTGAAATTGAATTTGTTTCTATTTTATATACTTTATTAATCCCTGAGGGAATTCTGGTTTACCCTCTGTTATTGAGAGACATGTTTCTCACACACATTGGCCTGAATCACACACATGCACAAACAGGACCTGTGGAGCGATGTCAGAGTGGGGCTGCTACGCAGGGAGCGCACCAGAGCGGTTGGGGGTTCAGTACCTCGCTCAAGGGCACCTCAGCAGTACTCAGAGTGCCCTGGCACCTCTCCAGCTACGAAGTACTGCCGATAGTTCGACTATCACAACTGACAAAAACAGGCAGAAATGTTATTGTTTAAGTTTTTTAAGAATATACAACTCTGTCATTTCTCATGCCACCTTGATGCAGTGGATATAACTTGCATTTGTCAAAAAAGTCAACACTTTTTAAAACAGTGAATTCCCACAAACAGTCTAGCTGTTACTATGGATAATCCACAGCCCTCTCTGTCAACTGTTTCATTGATTCTATTTCCAGTGAAAGCCAGATAGATCAAGGCGGATTGTTTCTGAGAAATAAGTCAATCGTATTAAGCAACTATCGAGCTTCTCCACAATGCTGAAGTTGGACCTTCACTTTATATTCAGTCCAAAAAGAATTTCTGCCTGACAAAGTTATATATAAGTATATTTATATATATAACTTTTCCACCTTAGAATAGAAGTTTCAATGGTTAATTTCATAGCACAATATCTTTCAACATTGAGAACAGCATCTCTCCCACATCCACAGCACAACCCCATTCTCCTGTCTACTGTAGTATGTAACTTTGGCAGCGGGCCGAGGTCATCTCGTGAGAAGTGCGTACGACTTAACGGCACTAATTCATACACAAGCCTTCAGTTATAAAAAGAAGCTGGTTCGCCTGTCTCTGTACTGTTTGATACGATGGCTGAGGCTAAGAGGACAGATGAAGCTAAGAAGAGAAAAAGAGAGAATGACTGAGCAGAGTGTGTCCCTGCAGATATTATTCATTTAGATTGCACCGTTACGTAGACTGTACCGTTGACTGTGTCATCGTTGTCTCATGTTTAGAAGCTTTACTGAATGCAGAAAGTCATCTGATTATAGTTGCGTCTTAAGTTTGCATACAAATAAAGAGATAAATCCATCTCACGCCAAAAAGTGATCTCTGACCTTGTCCATATTCAAGTTAGCTTTATAAGTTAGGAACCTTACAAACATCTCTCAACTAGCATAATAAATTATCCTCGTCAATGAAGCAATTTAGCCACTGGAATACACATCCACATACTCCACATGCAAACAGTTTCTAAACAACTGGCTGAATATGCTTGCAGAATCATATTTGCGCAAAATTAGGTTATTACTGTACCTTGTCAGTCGGCCCTTTTTTAGCTTTTCACAAAGTCTTTGTCGACTTTGCACCCTCTGCTTGTTAAAAAATGCACGTTGTCTAAGAGGGGGAGGTATTACAGCACTACCAACCAAAGTCCTACATATTGTTGCTTTAATTGTTTGAGAACTTAAAAATGGAATGCAAAAGAGTAAGCGAATTAAGGAGATAAAGCTTAAATATTGATCAAAGCATGAAACAACAACTAAAGTCAGAGTGCTGCAAACACAGAATGCAGTGGTTGGGAGTAATAAACATTATGTGGCAAAGGGCTTTGGCCTGCTCCTTTCGTGATGAACTGAAAACTGTAGCAATTAAACTCCAGAGAGCATCTTACATCCATTCTAACATCACATTCTCTGTTCTTGGTTTACAGTCTTCAGCCTCCAAGATCTTTGCTGCCGTTCAATCGTGTCCTGCACACCTGTGCACCTTATTGACAAACTGCCCCTCCCCGTGGCCATCAAGTCCCACCTGAAGTCTTTCTCCATGGCCAATGGCATGAACGCAGTCATGATGCATGGACGCTCCTACTCGGTTGCCAACAGCGCAGCCTCAGGTGGTGGCAGCGGGAGCAAAGCAAACAGTCTCAAACGATCAAAGTCATTCAGGCCTCCACAGAGTCCTCCAAAGAACTCATCATCATCCTCTAAAGGGAACTGTAAGATTTCATAGTGAAGGAGTAGACTTATGGTTTCCTTCATGAGGCCAGGATTAAAGGTGTCATTGCTCCAAGGGGTCGTCGGGCAACCGAGGAGCATGGAGAGCCAACAGGAATCTTCTCCAGGGATGAAAATAGCAGTGAAATTACAGTGACCTTTGGAACAATCTTGGGTGGTTGGATTGGTTTCTGTTCTCTTTGCGCTTACTGGTGCCATCTTGTGGATGTCTGTTTACCTGTACTCTTTTCTACAGAGACTCACTGTGATCAAGTAATACAAGATTTCGCCGGGACCAACAGATGTGAATCAAGGATTATTACTCTCCTGAAAACACTACAAACCAGTGGAGTGACATTAGCCTGCTTTATTGGGAAATGGACGACTAACGTATTTAAAAATGGATTTGAAGTTGTAAATAAGCTGTGTGTGCTCCATGTCTTGGTCTGTGTTTGGTAATTGATCTTTGAGAGGAGCTTTTTATGTTTGTTATGTCTTGAATGTTTGGGAGATGTGCTTTTATCTGCAACTTATTTGTGTGTCTTATACCCTTTTGTCTTCTGTGTAAATTTCCCTTTGCAACCTCAATGGTGCTGAGCTGCTTATTTAAAACTCAGATTAGCTTTAAATAAGGCTGGCTTAAATTGAATGTCATAAGAAAAGCAGGGCTAGTTTCCCAAACAGATCTATACTAGACTTGAGAAATGTTCAATAATCATCATCTGGTATGAGGAAACTGTCCAGTAAAGTCGAGCCAAGTTTGTTTTTTGTTTTTTTAGACTTCCTGCGGTGCCCTTAAATCCTAGCACCAAATAAATTGACCCTCCGTCACCATCAGTCTTTGGTTTGAACATCTGTTTACTCTCTCAGGCCATTCATGCCTCTTAATCTAAGATCCTCAGTTGTATCATCACTCTAACCATCAACAGCATCCATTTAAGTCGACTCACTCTCTGTGCAGGTCAGAGATTGCTTGGTGCTGATAAGGAAACCTTTTACAAAGTGACGTACAGATTGTTTGCTCAGTCACAGCGATTTGCTCTCAAAGTGCTGCAGCTGTGTCTTGGTTCTTTACAGGGATTTGTAAACAGTGTGTGGTGAGAAGGGTCTTTTAATTGGACTGTTTTTGGGATCTGTATTTTCTATGTATTTATGAATGTAAAACAATAATCATCTTCTACTCTTCTGCAGCCATGTGGTTAAAAAAAATGGAATTCAAAGAATCTGAGGTGGAAAGTGATTGGTGACATTTGCTGCTTTGATATTTTTTATTGAACGTTGCATCTTGTTGGAGAACGTGTAAGTTTTAACGCTCAAGCTAACTCGTATTCTCCAAGGGGTTGGATGGCAGGAGGAAATGTATTGTGGGTATTTGTTGGTTAACAATGCTGAGTTATGTTATGTCAGATTAACTTGGAGACTTCAGAATTTACACAGCAAGTCTTGTTTTATAAATAAAATGTGTTTCTTTAAATCTCCTGTGAGGAACTTTTGGTATCTTTCAATTTTGCTTCCCTCTGTGGACAAAGTGGTTCCTCTCATCTCTGTACCAATTTTACATGTGTCAGTAGTATAACTATAGGAATTTTCCGTCACTCTTCTGATGCTCTTATTTGATTTTGGAGACATCAATATACATTTCAGTCTGTTTCATAACTAGCTAAAAAGTCAGAGGAGCTTTAAAGAAGTAGAAAGCCTACAGAACTCCATTTATTCCCTATCAATTCTTGCTTTTCTTTCCACCTCAGATTGACATGTGCTGTATTTCCGCTCTAACATTCCCAGTGTTATGGCTGTCGGGCTGTGATAAGATCATCACGGGCATACAGATGTGGTGCATGTTTTGTTCTGCAGTCGGTTTTATGTAAAGTATTGAGACCCGTACAACATTCTAACAGAACTGTTGGTGAACATTAAAAAAGCACTAAGTGTAAACTTTGAATAATGATTGTTGCTGTCAGAGCGGGTGTGTCCCACAGATTTGTACGGGATCAATTATAACTTGTGTCTGCATTGCAACAGTCAGCCATCAAAATAAAGGGTACAAATTCAAGTGTTCTCATGTGTGTGCTAAGCTGCAACGTCATTTTCCTTCAAACATTGATCAAGTTCGTTGTGGGAATATTTCGTACCCTTTGTCCAGTCCGGGGGCACCGGTGCACAAGTGCAATAAAACCGGTGGGGGGGTTCTGAATTGATTAGCTGCTCCCTCAGTATTGGCCAGTTTTGGATAACCGGCACATTGCTGCAGCGCCTGAATGCGGTGCGGTCAAAAGTCACCCAAAGGTTGCAGGGTCACCTACCATGAAAAGATGAGGGCTGCTGCTTCTCATCGCCTCGGAGCTGCGCGAGGACAAAGATGAGTCGCACACTATTGAAAATGTGGCGCTTTACGCATTCCCACCTGACCGTGGCATCTCTGAGCTCCGTGTGAATGAGGGATGGTGGTAAATTGAGGGACGTCTAGACACGACGGACGTAAACAACATGTTTTTCTAGACGTGATTTGGCACGCCCAGTGTTTGTGTTTCACGCTTTGCGCTCCACTTAACTTTTTACAATTTGCCCTTCGATTGGTGCAGAAAACACAAATCTGCACAAGTGTTGGGTTGTGTAAAACACCTGGACATATACAATTCGAGATGATTATTACATTTTAACCCACAGCTTCAACATCTCTGTAAGAAAATAGCTCATTAACATATTTATGAATGACACCTAGCTATAAAATCTGTCTGGACACATTAAACGTTGGATTTCTCACCGGAATGTGTAGCTGTGTGCGCAATCTTGTTGGGACAGCTTGCCACCACCATGCCACGTTTTCTTTGATGTTTTTACAATGTTTGTCCAGTTGCTTGGCGCATGTTGCTGCTTCATAAGAGTTTCAGACACTGGACGAGCTTGGGGGCGGTCATGAGGGGCTGCCCTTTCCACCTCCATTCACACTTTGAAAAGCTGATGTTGCGTCTTTCTCTCTCATTGTGCACTTTCGTTCGCTTATTTCGCTGTTTAGGGAAATCAACCTGAATGAGAGTTTGCCTATTGTCGCAAGAGTTTTGTTTTGATTATCAAGGCATATATTTCAGCCAACCCGACCGCATTTGAATGCGTTTTTGGAATATATTTTCTTTAATGGAAGTCCGGCGCATGATGCGTCTTCTTCTTTTGGATTGAACTCTTAACTCTGCGCACAACAAACTAATATCAACCATGTTTACGCACAAAACGGAGGACTTCGTGTTTAAATCGACCTGTCTAATTTCGAATTTGAAGATCTAAAGGAGGAATGGAATTACTTGGTGGGCGACTCATGCAAAAGAGCAATTATGTATAGTTACCCTCTAAATCTTTCGGAGGATGGATGGAAAAACGACAGATTTGTGCATAATGAATCCAACACAAATAAACTTGTATTGGGATGGATACGTACGTATTTCTTGATACTCTGCGTTTGCAAATTACCAGAACTTTCTTTGTGTGCTAGTGTGGCAGGATCCAAAGTTGAACACGAAGGATTTTGTCCTAACAAGCTGAATTCCAATCTTTGGGTCGATGCACAGAGCACCTGCGAGAGGGAATGCAACGTCGACGAGGTGATATTATTTGTGTTATCCCCTTTATTGTTAAACTGTCCATTAAGGTTCTGTCGTGTGGTTTTTTGAAATTAGTTTTGTATACATGCTGTTTCATGTTTGCACTATGTCTGCGCAGGACTGTGCTGGCTTTGAGAAATGCTGCACCAACGTGTGTGGCCTCAACAGCTGTGTGGCTGCACGTTTCTTTGATGGCACCCCTGCCCAACCAGACGGGCAGGGTGGAGGAACAGGAAGTGATGCCCCCACCTCCACAGCTACCTGTGACGGCTTTATCTGCAGCCAGCAGGGAGCGATATGTGACATCTGGGATGGACAGCCTATCTGCAAGTGCCAAGACCGCTGTGAGAAAGAGCCCAACTTCACCTGTGCCTCAGATGGCCTCACCTACTTCAACCGCTGCTACATGGACGCAGAGGCCTGCATCCGAGGGGTGACCTTAACTGTGGTCACCTGCCGCTTCTACCTTGCGGGGCCTAACACTAGTCCATTGCCTCAGGACACCACAGCCAACCCCACACCTACATCCTCCCAGGAGGACCCTTTTCCCCCCACACTGTACTCCAACCCTCACCACTCGTCCATCTATGTGGGAGGCACCGTCAGTTTCCACTGTGATGTTATTGGAGTCCCCAGACCTGATGTGACCTGGGAGAAGCAGAGTGAGCGGCGTGAACGTCTAGTCATGAGGCCTGACCAGATGTATGGCAATGTGGTAATTACCAACATTGGTCAGCTTGTAATTTACAATGCCCAGGTGTGGGATACAGGTATCTACACGTGCATCGCACGTAACTCTGTGGGAGTTCTTCGCGCAGACTACCCACTGTCTGTCATCCGGCGAGCTGCTGATGATTTCTCTGAAGACCCTGAGATGCCCATGGGGCGCCCTTTCTCCCCTGCAGACTGCCTGGCTGAAGTAGACGTGAGAGTGTGCAGTGGTGAGCGTCATGTTGACTGGTATTATGACAGTAAACTTGGTTCCTGCATGGCGTTCAGCAATGGTGGATGTGACGATAGCCGCAACAAATTTGAGACTTTTGAGGAGTGCAAAGCATCCTGTCAGAGAGAAGGGATGGGGATCTGCTTGCTGCCTGCAGTCCAGGGCCCCTGCAAGGCCTGGGAGCCACGTTGGGCCTGGAATTCCGTCATGAAACAGTGCCAAGCCTTTGCATATGGTGGCTGCCATGGGAATGCCAACAGCTTCCACACAAAGACGGAATGTGAGGCTAACTGCCCTCAAGCGAAAAAGAAACCTTGTAAGACCTGCAGAGTGAAAGGGAAAATGGTTCCAAGCTTATGCCGGAGTGATTTTGCCATTGTGGGGCGTCTGACAGAGCTGGTGGAAGATCTGGACTCTGGGTTAGCTCGCTTCAGCTTAGAGGAGGTCCTGAGAGATGAAAAGATGGACTTGACTTTCTTCAACACCAAACACCTTGAGGTGACTATCGCCAAGATAGACTGGAGCTGCCCCTGCCCCAACATCACCATGGAGGAGAACCCTCTGCTGGTAATGGGTGTAGTTCAGGACGGCATGGCAATCATCCAATCAGACAGCTATGTGAGAGCCATAACAGAACGCAGACTCAAGAAGCTGCGAGAAGTTCTTAATAAAAAGACCTGTGAGGCATAGTAGGTCACAGAACTGAGACTCTTTAGCCCACAGGGGCTCTGTAGTTGTGTTTACCTTTAGCACTAAAGAAAAGCATCTGAACTGCTTTAGGGAAAACTGATATTTATTTACTTGACAAAAATATGTCCACTATGTTTGTTACTAAAGTCAGGTGAGGTCATTAGTATGTACAATATATATTCATTACAACACAGGTTGTACGACATTCCAGATGTGTTGAGTCCTGCTGAAATGCTCCTTTTTTAAGTTGTTTAAATATATATGGTTTCTGTTAAATATTACTTCTTAATCTGTATTTTTGTATTCTGAAAAATAAGAAAACCAGAATAGCAACCACACAAGTTAACCAACTTGCCTAGTTTGTGATGCTAACAATACAGGACGTCTACAGTGTATAACCTCTATTGTATTTTTCTGTTTTCTTGTATTGTTCTATTATTAGTAAGCTTTTTTTTTTTTTACATAGTTTCCCTTTTTGTATAATGTATTACTGACATGTCTTATAAATAGCACATTTACGTGAATATCTCTCCCTCTGCAAAGCACTTCTGCTACTACCGGCCTCTGTACACTGAAAGAAGCAATAAAAGGAGAACATGGCTGTTTCATAGTAAAAATAGAACACAGACAACACGTAGATTTGAGCCTCATTAATTTTACTCAAGTGTGCATTACAGAAGTATGTTGTATAGGAGATTACATGATTTCAGTCCTGGCTGAACAGCTTAATCGTATGTGTTGGGAAAATGATTCCTTAACAGTTTCTTGAAATTTTTTGGCACTGTGTCTGAGCTTCAAGTCTAAGTTAAGGCGATTTGGACCGTCCTGCTCCCATACTGGTCTGTTTCCAGAAAAAAGATCCCTCACACCAAACTCTCCTTCCTGAACAGAAGACACTTGTTGTTGGCAGGCATGTCCATCTAACAAAGAAAACATTGACATTTCACACATCAGTGAACCCATAATCACATGAAAGCAATGATTATATTCTCATCATTCTACATTTCAGAGATATCATTTATAAGGGCTGAGTAAAGAACCTGATAACTTACTATTTTCTCCAGGAATAAACCACTTCTTTGTGCTATAGAACTAAGGAAGGCGATATCCCTGAGTCCCCACTCTGGGTTCCTGTTAGATTAAAATAAGAATGTATTAATCCCACAGTCTCCTTTGCATCATTTATTGAAAGAAGGATGACAAAAACATGCACATATGTTTGACAAGGACAGACTTCAACCAATCAGTTACTTTTATAAAACAACTAACTTGTCTGAAGCATGAAAAAGATTAATAATACACTTTACCTCTGCCGCAGGCTGTAGTCAAAGTCCACATTACTCTGAGGGATGATTTGTCCATTTACTGCGTATGGCTGAGGGTAAAAAAAAAAGATGTTATGTCACTCAAAATGTTGGGCTTCAATGTTTATATGTTTATTATGTGAAAAAAGAGGCATGAGTGTAGAAGGTGTATGTTTATAACAGCATGAAAATAGCTCTTCACTCACCCCATATGTCAGGAGAAGACCCTGTGGCTTCAGCATTGCCCCAGCCCCTTTGAATAAACCCTAGATGAGAAAAGAGATGCAAAAAGGTAATAGAATTACATCACATGTGGTGGGAGGTGAGTGGGAGGAATGACACTTACTCCAGCCCTCCAGAAATAACACAGTCGTTCTCTTACAAATGAAGAGTTGCCTGGATAAGAAATGAAACCCTACTGCAGTAAACCAATAAAATGAGTGCCTGAAAACGGTTTGATTATGTATGGAGCCTGATGCTGCAAGCCTTATGATTTAATATGTTTGCGGGTGCTGACAAGACATTTAACATTTACGTTTATTTTGTACCTTATTGGTGCAAACACTGTTTGCAGTGTGACATTTATCATTCCCACAAATAATTAGCCACAAAATTGCCATTGCTCATTGAGGTGTTGATAATAGCCTACCTTAGGTTTTGGGGTTATCTAAGAAAAAATCCCAACTTTATATGAACGCAATCATCTATCAAATAAGCAGTCCTACCTCTGTGCAAGCCATTGGAGAAATGTGGATCATGTTGATGTTGACTACCAGATCTAAGCTCTCTGTCTGGATGCCTCCCCAGTACTGATAGGGCAGAGAAGCATCCAGGTGGATGGCTGGTTTCACATTGTGCAGCTGGTAGTGAGCTCTGTACGCTTCTATACTGAGAATGGAAACAAAGGACATTATTGTTAATGCTGGCGGACTCCAACAAACCACACGTTTTTAGCAACAAAGAATGCTTGGGTTTTATCAGTTGTACTAAATTAATTAACGTAGTACCCAATATACATGGTCACTGCCTTTCTTGAAGTTTGCTACGCATGAATTAATACCGTTAATACCTGAGCTTATAAGGCGTTAATAAAAAACGCTATACATTTTAATGGTTACGAACAGATACCACCTATGTTTACCTGGCTAATGACTGTCGGTCATACTCGGAGGGCTGCCAAATTATATTCCGCAGGGCCTGAGCGAAGTGTGTGACATGCTGCCCGGTACCAGAGGAGATCTCAAGAGCCTGCAGGGGTCTCCCGGTGTTCACGCTCTCCCGGAGCACTGCCAGAATGGGCTCCTTATTCCTCTCCGCGGCAGCGGCGCTCAGCATCGTGCCAAACCCCGGGGATAACTGTCGAGTTATACGGTACAGTGTGCGCAACCACTCCAGTGCTCCTGAGATACGTCAGTGCAGATTGAATAACTCAACACCACCTACGAATGTTTTGTTTTTCACCTAAAAATGGTCCACTTCCGCATTACGTCACGTGACTGACCTGGCCTCCAATAAGAACACTGCGTGATCAAAGGTTTTTTCTCGTGCGGAGTTATAAAAGAATGACAACGCAAATACATATTTTACATCGAGGGTTTCTTTATTTAAGGGAAAATTCAGGTAGACTTCATATTTTACAAGATTTACAGAATATTTCCCATTTAAACAACACATTTCTGACTGAAGGGAAAATTTAAAAGACACAGTGAACAACATATAATAAATAATTTTTTGCCATGTGGGAAAACATAAATAGAAACAGCAGAAGTCAACAAACGTTGTGGTAAACACAGATATAGGCTACTTAGCAGGATTGTCTGTGTGGTAATTTAAAGGCAAACAGACATGAGTCACAACACATATTTAAATTTTATGGGCAAAAGATGATATCTAGGCTACTCAATTTATACATCATTCAGTGGCTTTAAACAGAGTTTGTGCAAAAAGAAAAGCAGAATAACTCAATAATACTGTACACATAGGGATCTATTACACAGGTATAGGGGTCATAACAGCTGTTAATGGTACTAGAGAAATGGGAAATAAATTACAACCAAATATATCTCAATAATTTGTATTTTATTTTTTAAGGTAACTGCATAACTAGGTAGTGGTATAAAATGAAAATATATTAAATAACAGAGACTTAACTGTATTGATGTGACAAAAAGCAGTGTTGCAGCTACCTGCTTTGGTGGAATTATACAACATTCACTTGCATGACAAATGCTTTTAAGCAATTGTCAGCAGTTTATTCTTCTCTTCCAGCCCCACTGATTGATCTGCAGTCTGAATCTGCTCATTTTCCATGTTGAGTGTTTGTGGTGTGTCAGGAGGAGACTCCTGGCTCTTAAGAGGACAGTTTTGCACCAGAGATGGATTTAGACAGAAGAAGGTCTGGTTGTTTCCAAGTCCATCCAGACTGGTAGTGGTGGTGACAACTGAATCACTAAAGATCGTGTTTGAGAATACAGAGTTAAAAGTGAATGAGGAGCCAAAAAAGGACTCCTGAACAGGGGATTTGGGGTCTGTGGGAACCACAACTGTTGGGTCTCTGGGAGGTTTGACAGGAGGAATGGGCTCAGGCTCGCTGTTATTGGTCTCTGGTTCTGGTTGTTTGTGACTAGCTGATTTCTCTTGACTTTTAGTCTCTTCTGGAGCCTGGACAGACAGCGGGTCAGTTTTGACGATCACCCTGCAGTCGCTGTTAACACTGGAGCGTCGGGAAGACCCCTCTGCAGTTGATATGACACTACTAGCTCGGGGGAGACTTTTAGGTGACCTTACCCCTTTCAGTCGCCCCTCTTTTCCCAGAGGAGTGGAGAAGCAGTTGAGGCAACCAGACATTGATGAAGACTTACCCTGAACATATAAAACAGTGATTGGTGAACAGGCAGAGGCTCTAGTAGCTTCAACTTCGCCTGAGCTCAATTTTGGATTAATTCCATTGAGCTCTGGCTTTGTCCTGACTGTTCCCCCTGAGTCTGATGAGCAACGTGTGACTTTTACTCTCGACCCCCTCCGGATGCTCTTTGTTCCCCTTGTGAGCCAAAATTCCTGAGAGAGCCCAGGTTCTTTATGCTTTGGTGTTGACTGTAGATCAGATTTCTGATTGCTGGTGATTGGTATGGTAGCAGCTTTTCCCTTATGTTGTTGCTGCTTCTGTGAGTGTCTGGGGGTGGAAGTATCGGTGGGTGGCTGGTAGGAGGAGGAGCGTCTAGATGGGGGCTGCTGTATGGGGCTGCTGCCATTTGACCATGGCTCATTTTCCAGACTGAGGCTGAATTCGCCGCTGCTCTCGCTTTGGGCTCGACTCTGGACACCATTTACCCCTGAACAGAGAACACAATGTTTTTTAGAAAGAGCTATATTAAATAAATATTCACCAGTTCACTCTTAGTGCAATATCATCTAACAACATTTTCTAACTCAACAACAGGGGGCAGCAGAGTCAAGTCCTTTTATAACATTTGTTTGCCTCTGTTGTCAGCACAGAGATTAATATAAAATGAGGTCATGATTGCAATTTGATGGATTTACTCTAATTCCTGTGCGGGTAATACATCTGTATGCTTGCTGAATCCTCTAAACGAGTATCCACAAGGCTTTACCATGATTCGGCACGTCGTCGTTGTCCTCAAATCCAGACGGCACAGCACTGTCATTTGAATCCTTGTCTGTGGGACATAAAATGAGTAATGAATCAAAGGTTATAGATGATGGACACTTTAAACACTTCTAACTGAAAAGCCTATGAGAGTGCTGTCTGCTCTAATTAATTCTAGTGTCTAACTACTGAAGATGACATCACACAAAACAGTGACTGGCGAATGCTTCTACCTGTCACCCAAAGCTCAGAAACGACTACAGCAGTGTCAGCTGAGTCAGAAGTAGTGGCGGTGACGGGGCCAGATGGTAGAGTAGTGGGATGATTAAGGTGAAGGATGGACAAGATGGATGTGGTAAGGGATGAGGTCAATGCCATCTTCCTGTCCTCCTCAGAGAATTCCAGTCTCTCTGAACTCTTTGCCCACCGCTCCTCCTCAGGTGGTGCCGAGGGGAACGCCAAGCTGCTCAGAGCTGCAGTGTTTTACCAAGGAGTGGAAGAAGTGGGAAGTGGTGGAGGGTGGGGTGGACAGACAGGTGAAGTGGTCATGGAGATTAAGAGATATTTTTGTTCTATGGTATGGAAAACATGGACATGAGGAGGGTTTGCACACTATAGTATCAAATGGTGGTTTTATACAGTTTGTTCCCCTAATGCACAGCTAGCTTCTTATAGGACAGAGCTCATGCAGCAATACTGTCCTCCTGCAATGCAGCATTTCTTTGACCTCCACCGTTATACAAAATATTCCAGAATGACTTATTTTATAGGCACACAGCAATAAAAATGATTGCAGCACATGCTTAATTCTGAAATATATCTTTATATTTAAAGTTAGCATGGTAATGAGCGTTGGACATATGGACTAACACATGCTGATTTTACACCTACTGGGAAGCAATGTTGCTGTCTGCATGAATCCTATTCAATCTAGAGTTACTTTGGTGTTAAGGCATGTAGTAAATAATACAAAATAAAGCACAGAGATGATCTCTGGTGTTATTAAGTAAGCATTGAAATACAAGGCTTCAGCCAATATGACAGCAGACGTTGGGCCGCAGTGTTTCTTACACATGGAACGACGGAAGAGGGACTTGACTTTGTCTCTGTCCTTCATCCTGTTCCTCATTCGGGGAAACATTTTCAGAGTGGCTATATAAGAGCAGACACATGGGAGGAATACAGAGGGACGGATGCAAGCAGATAGAAGGACATAAGAGAGGAGAGAGGCGGGGAAGGAAAGGAAAGGACAGGGTAAAGGAGGACGACATAGTGAAGAAACTGATTAACGAATAAGATAGACACAAGGAAAACATTGAGGACTGTTGAGGTACAATCACAAACATAATGCTTCATGAAGAATGACCCTTTGGGTATGACACACACATAAACACAACCCCATTTTCTAAAAATTGGGACTTTGTGTAACATGTAAGTAAAACAGTTTCAAAATATTTAATGTCGACTTGCAATTTTCTATTTAATATGAGGTCTACAAATCATAACATTCTGTTTTAATTTACATTTTAAACCACATCCCAGCTTTTGAGCTAACAGGGTTGTTATTAGCATGTTTAATAATTCACTTATAAATCAGACTGAAAGGAGATTTTCTACAAGAAAAGTTTTTTTAACTTAAGTTCTTCAAGATGTTCCAGAGAAGGCCCCTAAAATGAAACGTTATTAAGTGCTGAAGATATCCAAATTCTCCTCAACATTTCCAGCTTTAGTTAACTTTAACTGATAGAAAGATGAAGCGTAGACTGTGTTAAGGTCATGTTGTTGAAGGTAGTCTGTGTTAGGTATTACCTAAAAAAAAGTGCACATGACATAAGTCTTACAACAGTTTATGTCAACATTTATTCAAGTTTTGGCCAATCCTTGGAAACTTCTGAGGTGAAGGAGGATGTTTTTGTCAAATTCTTGAAGGGTTTCCATTTAACAAATGCAGCTTCCTGTGTATATGAAGCTGCTGTGGTTACTGCTTCATCCATACTTCTCTGTCCTCTTGCTGTGGGCTGAACCTTACACACACCTGAATGCCCTTTGTACCTTGCCCCTGACAATGATTTGACTTCCTGATCTGTGTCTGAAGCTGTGAGGGGAGGCCTTTGTGTCTTTGATGATATCGGTTCAGCCAGGTCCATGGGGGATGATCTGGTGAATTCAAGAAGGTCATACTCACTGCCGTTTCGTCGTGGTGAGATGGCATCGCCTGCAGCGATGGAGGCCGAGCCTCCAGAGCCATCTGAGCTCATGAAGGAACTGTTGTCATGGCATGGGAGGTGGGACTCGGTACCACTTAAATGTGCAGGTGTGGGTTGGAGATCAAGTCCTTGATCACGGCTACTGGATTTAATCAACTTCTTCAATTTGTGAGCGATCCAGTTCCCACGTCTGTAGAGAAGCAAATATACAAGAGGAAAGAGAAACCGTAACTTATTTGTATACAAATGACACACACACACACACAAGAGGACAGCCTTTCTCTGTGGTGACAAAGTATTGTGCATCAAGCAGACAGTCCTTAAAAATGCTGCTGTAAGCTTGACAAGCAATGAATGTGAAAGTTTGTCCAACAGTTTGACTAAACACAATACTCTTCTAATAACAAAGGACTATTACATCCAAAGTGTCTGTGAAGACCACCTCTTATTATTATTCAACCATGCAGATCCTTTTATTGTATTGTAATGTCTTGCAGCTTTTACTTTTAAGGACAGTCATTTTCGTTTTAGTTTACTCTAACGGCTGAAGATGTTCTGAT
Organism: Tautogolabrus adspersus; assembly: GCA_020745685.1. NCBI lineage: Eukaryota > Metazoa > Chordata > Actinopteri > Labriformes > Labridae > Tautogolabrus > Tautogolabrus adspersus. The sequence continues at coordinate 7,948,721 of CM036537.1, forward strand.
AATCTCACAGATAAGAGACACAGATGAAGCAGGTAAACATGATTTATGAGTTAAATGGCAAGTTTAAAAAACGTAGTAGAGACAAAAAAAAGAGCTTAAAAGAAACAGTGGGACTGAGAACAACATGAATATTGATATATTTAATAACTGTGTATTTGAACTGCAATCTGCAAAACTGCAATTATAACTGATCAATGTACGGATGTGAAGTACACGTTGTTAGTTGTAATATATTATATATTATATATTGTCATGTCATTTTTTTAATTCACCCTTTTTTCATGTAAAATTCAATCCTGATCCATAACAATCTGTATGTCAGCACCTTTGGACTCCACACTGCACCCTGCACTAAAGTCTATTGTTTCCTCTCCAAAAGTAGTGTTAATGTTGTGTTTTACATATCAACTCTTTCTACTTGTGTTTCCACGGCCCTGAATGTATAGTTTTTAGTTTTTAGTGGTTAAGTGTTTGTGCCATCCGTGTTTACACAGAGAATAATGTAAAACTGGAGTCACAGTCCTTGTGTCTGCCCTCATACTTGGCCAATAAAATTGATTCTGAAATGTAATGCAATGAGACTCAATATTGTTAATGAACCAAATACCAATCAGTGATCAAAATGCAGTAAGAGCTGAATACAAAACATCTTTTCACTGTCATGGATGCACACGTGTAAATGTCACCTACCTGCGAGGAGGGGAGGGCTCATAAAACTTGTACTGATCCATTATTTTTTCCTCTAGCTTCTCTTTCTGCCTCCTCAAATCATTAAGCTTGTCACTGAACAGACACGGAGAGAAAGTAGTTAATACATTATAATGGTGGGTCTGATGTTATACACATTTAATAAGAAGAAACGTGTTTGTTGAATGAATTAGGTCATTAACAAATAAGTGTGTCATGTGGCATTCTGATCAAATGTGGCATTTAGTTGTTATGGTGTTAGGCCTGTTTGCTCACATGTACTGTCGCTCTTCAACATGAAACAGATCCTTGCTCTCCATAGTTTGCTCTAACAAAGTTCGGTTCTGTAGCATCAGGGTCTCTATCTGGCTCAGCAGGTGGCGATTCTCCTCCTCCAGGTTGCCTTTTAGCTGGCCCAGCAACTAAACATTACAAAGACAAGCAGGGATACGTCCATATTTATAAGCATAAAAGAAGATATACACTTTCATGCAATTATTAACAAAAAACATGCAATACTATAGCGCTGTCATCCTACCAACCTACATAGCATTTACATTGTAAGATTACATTTTTAATAGGGAATACCACACCAGCTCAAGCTGGTGAATGACCATACCTCACATTGGTTGGTGAGCTTTGTGGAGTTGATGTCCAGCTGCTGAAACTCCTTTTTGAGCTTTGAGAAGTCGGCCTCCAGCCAGGTGTGCTCGAGCTTGGCTTCATTCAGCTTGCTCTTTAGCTGCTTGTGATCCACTGTCAGCACCTCATTGTCGTTAAGAAGCTGACGGTAGGTCTGGTTCAGCCTTTAAAAAAAAGATGTATGGTGATGGTTTACCCCCGTGTAAAATCCAACATCCATGCTTTAGTTTAGGTTTGCAGTAGAAACGTCACCATCAGTTACTGCAGCAGGCTTTGGAAGCCAATTGATAGCGGTCGTCATGCTGGAAATGCTGTCTCAACCTAACTTTCAGTTAACCTAACTTTCAGTCAACCTAACGACAGGCTGAGAGCTGGAGCGGGTTTTAAGCCTCTTGAAAAACTGTTACTATGTGCCCCCTTTCAATCAGGTCAGCCAAGCGCCTTATTGTGAATAACACTTATCCTTCATAAAATGAATAGTGTGTGCCAATCAGACCTATATGTTTTTTTTTTTAACCAGGCGATAAGCATATTAATTTCTGCTGTAAATCAGGCTTTTTTGAATGGGTGTGTATGTGACTTCCAGTGCTTCTGCAGCCAGTCATGTGGACACTGGATGAGCTGCAGGATTTTGCACATCCGCATCAGCTTCATTTTTCAACTCTGGAGGTTGCCGCTTGTGTAATCAATGAGAAAATGCTTCCTCACCAGTCCTTCTCATCACGGAGCCTGCAGCATTCAGCAGCAGTGGTCCTGTTCTGTTCTTTTTCCAGAAACATCCTCATCTGCTCCTCCTTTAGGGCTTTCTCCAGATCCTCCAGATTGGTCCGCTTCTGCAGCAAGCTATTGTACCTAAAGATATCATCAAATACACCACAAACACATACATGAAAATACAAGGATCTCATACCACATGTTGTGACAATAAATCCATGATTCCTAGGTTTTAGTTGTCACTTCTTCCCTACCTGTCCTGCAGAGTGCGATGCTCAAGCTCCAGAGTACGATGTGCGTTTTTCAAACAGCCATGCTTGCCCATCAGGGCCTCATACTCCATGGCCTGCCGCTCATGCAGAGCTGCAAGCCGCTCGTGATCCCGAAGAAGCTGCTCGTGAACACCACGCACCTCTTCACGCTCCCGTATTGCGCTGTCCCGCTCGCTTTCTGTCCCAGTCTGCTGCTGCTGCAGCTGAGCATTCTGGGCCATGAGGGAGGCGCTCTGTGAGTTGAGAGTTGATTTCTCCACCTGAAGAAGAAAGGGAGCATGTTGATTGGAAATGAATGTGGCAGAAATGCGTTCAGTGTGTGCATTCTCTATGCATAATGACACTGAAGCTCAAGTAATATCTATGTATCACCAAAGGCTGTTATGCTAAGTATTTGCCAGAGATTAGTGTGTTGTTGTGGCACCTGCAGGTTAGCATTGTGTGTCTGTAGGGCTGTGTTGTTCTCCTGCAGTGATGCAGCCTGCCTCTGCAGAGCGAGAACCTGAGCCTGCTGACTGTCTGACTGACTCTCCAGCTGCTTCAGCTGGGCCTGCGTAGCCAGGCGTTCTGCTTCCAGTGTGGCATTCTGGAGAGAAGACAGGAAAGCAGAAGAACAAAGGGGGAGAAAAACGTTCAAAATTGAAATGCTAGTGAATGTTTTTTGCAATTTTATAAAGTTTTCACTACACAGGTTATCTTGTTCAAAAAGTGCTAACCCCTTACATTTCTCTCCACCTCTATGAGACGGTCTTTGAGCTTTAGTAGTTCCCGTGTGGCTTCCTGGCTTTCACGCAGCCATTCGCTCATCTCCCTGCCTGTCTCTCTGGGAGGGGTGGAACCTGATGCAGCCCACTCCTCCTCCTGCCTCTGCTGCAGGGCTTCATAGCTCAGCTTCACCTGTGGGGTCAAAGGTGTCAAACACCTTGAATCAAATTAAATGAAATAATTAAAAGGAGATTTCTCCAATGTGACACTCACAGGCCAGGACTTACAGTCTTGAGCTCATGTCGAAGGTGCTGGTTCAGGTTGGAGGATTCCTGAAGACGAGCCTCCAAAGCGGACATCTTGTCTTCTTTAATCTGAAGAGATCTCTTTAGAGACGACTCCAACTCTGACTCCAACATCTTGAACCTGCTGCAGAGACACAAGAAGGAATTTTTCTATCAACAATTCTTACATCACAATTATAAATTACACAATGGGAACTCAGGAGTCTATAAGCACCTGTTGTCTTGTGCCTCTTCTTCAACCTGTTGTGTAGTCTCCTGGTTCAGCATTTTCATTTCCAACTCATAAGCCAGCCTCTCCATATCATTATCTCTCTGCTGGGTCTTCAGCTTCTCGCTCACCAGTTCCTAAAAATGTTTGCCAAAGAGACATTTTTTGGCATTTTTGTAACTTTGTCATCCAGAAAAGATGAGAAAAAAAGGCTTTTCAGATCGAAGGAGTTCTGGTTATTTTTATCCAACAAGTAAGGTATTTTTAGAAATTAAGAACCAATTGTTACCAATCTTTAGTGCTCAAATATTTAAACAGGAGGTACTGTTCCATATTATTAGACATACATATATATTGTTAAAATTTTGGATATTATCTTAACATGAGCAAACTCTCACATCTGTCGGTAAACAAACGTATATACAAGTAATCCCTCAGTCTTCAGAGCACAGTCTGTAGGATGCTCTAAATGGCAGGTTTCAGATAGTTTTTTCTATCATTGAAATTCTGTGACATCACAAAGTCCTAAAACTCCTAATATGGACATGTTACTATAATTTGGGTTCTCTCCCAGAAGGCCTCAGGAGTGCTGGCCAATCAGAATAAATTGTGCTTGTAGGAAGTGGGGCCTTCAAGAGACAGTGCCTAAAATGGGCTGTGTCAGACAGAGGCTTAACTAAGAATTAGTTCACAGACACTCGGGTGAGATAAATAAGGATTTTTTTTAAAACTGTAAATCTTTCAGAGCTACTACAGAGGTTTCAAATGGCAAAAATATCAATCTTGGGATTTAATATAGGCAAATTATAATCTTTTTCATGCACTCGACTTCAAGCCCATTTAAAACATGAAATGGTCATAAAAGGCAGACCATTGCACTTGGCTTCAGGACGGTAAGAGTCATTAAGAAAAGACTAGGTTACTCTCAGTGATTAGGAATCAAATAAATAAGTACATATTGTAAAGGTTTGTGATAAATGTTTGTACTGGACTTTGGAAGGTTGTGGAATATGCTGCATCTCTTCACATCATGAGGTCTCTTCATAGATTAAATCTGGAATCCTCTGTGAAACACATGCACACTGACGCTGTACAGAGAAAAACACTGCTTAATCAGTGAAACGTCAGGTTTGTCAGGGCAGATTCTTTCATCAGTCAGCATAAATTCTACATCCCTCCCCTCACCTCTCTGAGGGTGGCCAGGGTCCTTTGGTCGATAGCTGCTTGCTTGCTCAGTTCTCTGTTGTCTCCCTCCAGGCCTTTGACCCTCTCAGCAGTCTCCCTTAAGCCTTCCACCTCCTTTACAAGAAAACGCATCTCCCTCTCTAGGCTGGCCATACAGACGTTGCTGCTGTCTAAATTGGCTTCCTGGATTTCAGCCTGAGAGAGAAAGGTACATCAGATGCCATTTTATTAAGAGCAATGTAAATCTTCCAAACATGATCCTACCTCAGAATAGCAACTGACACCTTGCCTATAGGAAACATGTCCCCCTACCTGCTGTCGGAGTCGGCGATTCTCTTTCTCTAGCTGCCTCTTTTCCCTCTCTAGGACTGTGGTTTCTTGCTCCAAGCTTTGTTTCTCTGTTTCCAGTTGCTCCAGGCGTCGTGCAGAGATCCGAAGTTCCTCTAAAGCAGCCTGTAGACTGTTATTCTCTGCCTCCAGCTCCTGAACCTCTGCCTCCAGGCGCTGAACTTTCCGCTCTTAAGAGATGGAGAAGGGTAGCAACATTATACAGAATAGATACATTTTAGCAGTACTAGGTTTCTTTTCTTATTTTGTTCCACAGAACCTACCAGTGTTATCAAGAGCAGTCTGTAGATGGTGGTTAACTGTGTCCAGGGCCCTGTATTTGGCCTCAAGCCGCTGTGTGTGCTTGCTGGCATAGGAGAAGCGTGTTGGCAGAGCTGTGAAGATGCTGTCATGGCAGGGACTGCTGCTCTTTGAGCCAGGTGAGGGATCACGGGATCCAACGAAACAATGGAGCCCATTGTGATTGTTTTCTAACACTTCCAGGTCAGACATGAGCTCTTTGATACCATCTCCACTGTCTTCCTCCTCCAGTTGTCCTTTTTCCTGAATATGAAGGTCTGAATTATTCCTAGGTAGGATCTCACTCTGGACTTCATCTGTCTCTTGTGCACCATCTCTTCTGAGTGGCTGGTGGCAGTTTGAATCTCCATTCTGCAGGACTACATTAGAACACTTTTCTATTGGGCAGGAGCTCTGTAATCCCGTTATTTCACCTGTTGATGAGGTACAGTTGTTGGTGCTACAAATATCCTCAGAGACATGGTTATACTGGAGGTGTTGGCTGTGTCTCTGCTGTGTGCTGTTTTTGAAAGAGGCGGCTCTGAGTTCCTCTATGGTCCTTAAGAGACCTTGGTTCTCCTTCTCCAGCTTCAGCATCCGACTGCGGGTCCTCTCACTCACCTCCTCGCTCAGAGTCTGCAGACCTTTAAACAAACACATGATGGTGATCATGAAAACTGTTAAAGTAATGCACGCAGAGTCAGACTATACGCTCACACTGCAAGCCTTAATGCTTGTATGACACTGTAAGCTTTAAGACACTGTGATTAGAATATTTGCCTTTATATCAATGGTATGTAAAGTTCAACAGATTTACATTATAAATAAAAGATAGGAAAAGAACATACTGGCAAACAGAAAACATAAGGCAGCAGTTATATTACGTACATGGAGATTGCGCTGGTCATGTGTATACAGTCCATGGTCGTGCACCAATCACAGGAAGTAAATGTCACCACAACCCCCTTCCACTTGCTCAAAATGAATTCTCCTGATTTGTGCTCACATATGCAGCTCACCCTGAAAACTGCAGGAGTTTTTTAACTAGTGTTCTGCAAGTGTGAAAGCAGCTTCAATGAATCACCATCTCTTACCTTGAGAATTCTCGGTGGTCTTGGACAGCTGCTCTAACTCCCAGCCCAGGTGCTTGGACTCCTCCATGCTCCTCCTTTGAGCCAAACACAGAGCCAGGTTCTCTTCCTGAAGCTCCTCAATGCGCCTCCGATCTGCCTCCCTCTCCTCGAGGCGGGAATACAAAGTATCAAAAGGAGTGTTAGCAACGATTCTGTCAAGCTTCTGAAAGGACTCAGCGATCATCAAGCCTAAAAAAATCATCATCTACTGTATCATACTACCACTGGTATTTCTTGTCAGTTGTGCAAGGAGCCTTATAAAAGGCTGCACAAAGGTAACATAGAGGACTCCTCCCTGTGTGTAGAAGTCTTACCTGTTCCATGTCATGGACCCGGGACTTCAGCAGCAGACTGTGCTTCTCCAGCTGGTGGATTTTGTCTGAGCGAGCCCTCCAGCCTTCCAGCTGATCCTCCAAGACCTCTTTGGTCTCCTGGAGTACCCTATTATCCTCCTTCAGCTCCTAAAATACAGACAAACAAAATTAATATTAATTATTCCTTTCAGATTACAAAGTTTGTATTAAACTTAAATGACAGCTCTAGATCTACATCGATCATTTCCATTCATGTTTTCCAAATAAAAAAAACCTCTCCTGTATCATTTCAATAGAATCAATGAAAGAAGAAATGCATTTATATGTGATAGCTCCATCTTTTTATAATCAAAATGCAATGTGTCAAATTTCACTGGTGGAGCATTTATATCACTCTGTAGTCTCCATTTTCCTACCTCCACTTTGGCCTTGTAGAACTCGATCTTGTGCAGTTGCTCCCTGTAGCGTCCCACTTCACTCTCCAGCTTGTCCGCCTTTATGGCTCTCTCTCTCAGGGCGTCCAGCTCATCACGATAGGTCCGGGCTGCTCGGGCGTCCACAAGCAGCTGGGAGTTCTGGTGGAGGTTGATTAAGGGACCGATTAAAAGAGACACTAAAGATGAATATATATTGTTTATATTTCTAATGATTAAATGAATACCTGTACCCTAAAAAGGTATCATAAATAGCTCCAAGTGAAATATCAATAGCAAAAAACTATACTCTCTGCATTTTTAAATCTTTTTTAAAATCTTTTTTTTTCCTTCAAGCTCATTGTTGTTTTCTTTTTTTAAAAGGTTTATTTTTGGCCTTTTCATGCCTTTATTTGAGAGACGGGACGGTGGATAGAGTCGGAAATCAGGGAGAGAGAGTAGTCTGTGTACATGGGGCTTACAAGCTAACCACTAGGCCACCGACGCCCATATTGTTTTGTTTTCAAAGCTGGTTCTGGCTCACAGCTTACATAATCCTTATTTTCAGGCCATTATTTTAAGCAGGCAGCGTTGAGGTACCTGCTGTAAGGTATGGGCCCAGAACCAAAGGACATGCAGACATGGTTAGTGGCTAGCATTTGTTGCATTTAGTAAACAAGGTCTGAATATTTACATCAGAAGGTGTTGAGGACTAAATCACATCTAAAAGGAGACTCATTATTTGATTTATATGCAGCAGGTGGCCAAATGTGAATGCTAATGTTGCTCTGTGTCTGCATGTTTAACTTTGTAGTTGCAGTGCGCACGTTCAATATATCAACATGATAAGGGGACAATATGTACAGCCAGCATAGACCACAAGGCTTACACACAGAATACAAATGTCGATCTGATCAGACAAATCCATAGGAGCTTTAGTTTGTATCTCTGAGTCACAGTTCAGAGGTTTAGATGTGTTGTCATTAAGCGCTGCTCTGCAGCAAAGTATGCTCTGCAATAATCTGTATAATCTGCAGAGTGGTCAGGAGGTTACAGCGTGTCACCATGTGAAGGAAATGCAATCTATTCTCTTATGTTTCAAACCTCCTGCTGGATCCTCTTCAGCTCTGCCTCCATGTTCTCCAGCTCGTGTCTGCAGTCCAGCATCTGCTCACTCTTCTCCTCTCTGCAAGGTCAGTTGTGCAGTGAGACAGACACGCAGACGGGTTTGTTAGTGTATATTTAAATACACAAATGACCAAATGCATATATCAGTAGCACGAACATGAATCCCTCTTTAAATCACATTCAAATTATTTAGATTTGTATAATTAATTGTTGCCACAAACTTGCATGGCACAAATTTAAAAGTAAACCTGAAATTAAGTCCAACATAAGCTTCCTTAAACGTATTATTTTCCTTCCCGCATGGATCTTACCACATTCAAGTCATCCACACAGAAAGAGCTGTTAAGGTTTGGATGTATACGCACATGAAAGGTCTGTGTAAACTGCTCTTGATGCTTTAATTGATGTATTGTGTTTGCTCAGAGGCAGCAGTATGGGAATCCTTGCATGATGACGAGAGAGGACAACACACCCGAGAAGATGGGATGAGAAGGAAAAATGGTACTGAGATCGGATCAGGATTAGTTTGTGTGTGTGTGCTTGAACTGAAATTCAGAGCCAATGTGGGTCAGTGGTAGTGCACAGCCATGGAACCTGCCAAGCAGGCGGTAATGTGGGCCAAACTCCCTCGGGCATCTCTAGTATCCCTCTCTCTCTGCCTCTGCCTCTCATTCACTCTCTGTTGGCAGTTCCCCAGAGGAAACACTCACTCTCTTTACCAACAGCTATCCACAATATTAACAGCTACCCCTGAGAATGTTTTACTCTATGACCTTCTTATTTGTCAAACGGATGCATTTTGGACCAAAAAAAGGGAATTTGTCAACAAATCAATGTCAAAGGAGGATGATGGACTTTGAAATCAATTCTATTTTTACCTTGCTGGACTTATAATTGTCTTGACAAAGTGTATAATTGTCTACACTATTTTTAAAGTCTATGTGGTACTCACAGTTCTTGTCTAAGCCGTCTGATTTTGGCCTTGGAGTCAGCTAGCTCCACTGCTAGGTGTTGCTGAGTCCCCGCCTGCTGCTGCATGCTGGGAGAGTAGCTGGCCGACTGCGGGCTGGAGGGGCTACCGAGCAAGCTAACAACACCTTCCTTTTCCTGCATTAGCTCTGCTATAGTCTGCAAAAGAACAGATTACTTTCAGCTTACAGTATGATTTCACAGTCAATGAACCAGTTAATTAGAACTGTTAAAATGTTTTTAGTAATGAATAATGTAAAGTGAACAGGTTGTTATTGAGTGGAACCCTAGATAGATAGATAGATAGATAGATAGATAGATAGATAGATAGATAGATAGATAGATAGATAGATAGATAGATAGAGAGATAGAGAGAGAGAGAGAGAGATAGATAGATAGATAGATAGATAGATAGATAGATAGATAGATAGATAGAGAGAGAGAGAGAGAGAGAGAGAGAGAGAGAGAGAGAGAGAGAGAGAGAGAGAGAGAGAGAGAGAGAGAGAGAGAGAGATAGGTAGACGGACGGACGGACCTACAGCTGCACAGCAGCATTTATTTTGTAAGGTACAGCGGTGTCTGAAAGGAGGTGGAGTATTTTACTTTTAGAGCTGTGTCAAGAACAACAGCTAACTCATAAAATGAGCTCAACTAGCTTACATTAAACATTTCCATTGATAGTGTAGTAAGACAAAGTGAACAGTGCAGCAGCTGATTGAGTTTTTCTGCCTCATCACTGTAGGTCTGTAATCTTTTTATCTTTATACATACGTCTTATACCACGTTGTATTAAGTGTTTACTTCATGTTCCATCTTCAAGTGTTCAGTTAGCATCTTAGCTTTCCTCCGTTGTTTTCCTCATCTTTCACCTTTTCCCGCTGGAAACAGACTGATGTCAAATTATTAGTCTTTTTACCGCGGATTGATATGACTACAGTTAGTCCTACAGATTCTGTGACCCTCGCATATGTTTGCATTTCTTAGTAACAGCTTGTTCTTCTTAACAACAGTGATCTATGGAGGGATAGAAGACTGTTGCTAAGAGCAATTTGCCAATCAGAATCAAGTATTTAACACATCAGTGTAATCATTTCAGTTCTCTGTCTATGACTATTATGAACACATCGTAGCCCCTTTATATTCCAAATATGACTTTATGTGAAAACATGTTTTCATTCATACAAAAGTTAAAATAAGTTTCCAAATTCACAGAAAAAGTCCATTAGTATTTACAACTTAGAATGAGAGTAACTGATGGAAAGAAGTGAATTTACCTCTAGATGGTTATCCCTCTGGTGCAGTAGATGACGGAGGTGTGTTGCCATGTTCCTAGCTACAGCTTCCAGCTCCTCTGGGTGCACATCACTGGACTCCAACCAATGAAGATCCAGAACATTCTCCTGACTGTGGGTCAACTGGTGAAAGTGTAAAGGGGGCAGGAAGAAGAAGAAGAATATTTTATGAAAGATCCCAAGGGTGCAGCTACAGTATGTCATGAAATGTTGTTTTTTTATGTAACTAATGTATTAAGAACGTTATTAGGAACCATCCTCTGTAGTTCTTCATCTTCAAGTAATTTTATTTTAAAAGCATTTCTCAAAGTGAATACTGCTAAAAAGAATAAAATGTCATCAGTTGTTCTCCGTAGCTGTGAAACTACTGTATCATCATTTCTCTATATTTGTAACAGACGCAGCCCGACAAGTCAGATACCTCCTGTATGTGTGCAGCGATGGCAGCTTTTGTGTCAAAGTCAAGCGTCTGTATCCTCTCGATGTACTCCTCTTTCTTTTCACTCTGTGATCAAAAAATAGGAACAGCTTTAGATGAAAATAGAAACAGATTTAGATCTCCAGTTCGTGCAGTCCTTTTCAGGTTTCTGAAGAGGGTTTTTTTTTGTAGCACAAACGGTCTGACAGTGAGCGATTACCTGGACTGCACATCCCAACAGCAGCAGTAAAAGCTTCTTTATTTCCTCCAGACTTTGTTCTGTTGGTAGTGAAAAAAAAAAGTTCATTATCTGAAATAAAACGTATCAGATTGAAGCAGTGAGGGCTGCTGACATGGATTTGTTTGAAACAAAAAAAAGTGCTGGCTGGTGAATTTGGGTCACCACTTGCCAAAGCCTTAGCGTCACAAGCCAGAGTGGGAATCAGACAGATAGAGTGCAATTGAAATGAAACGGTATCACACAGAGCTAAAGCAGTCTGTCATGAAATACTTTGGACATTTTCAGAGCTGGAAAGCTGATGTTGTGGACAAAAATGTGCCTATTTTTTATTATTTACTATAAATAATGAAAAGCTGTACCTCCTTTAGAAATGTCATAGCTCACTTAAGGTTCCTTGTATGGGTTGTTTGCATATTATTTCCAAATTAAAAATACAGAACTGAATCTATAGGAAAGATTTCCTGGTCTTTAGTAAATCTTAAAAATACAAAGAACCAGTAATGGAGTATCAACAAAGAGACGACTAAGGTTCTAATCACATACTGACTGCAGCTCCAATAGAGATAGGAGATAAGGAAAACTCTAAAAGAGCATACCAGAGTAAGGAGTCCTGCCAAGCAGCAACACGTTTGGCAAAGGAATCATGATTAACTGTCTCAGATTCTCCTGCAGAAAAAAGAAAGAGAGAGAGAAACAGGGAGGGCAGGGAGGAGTGGTGGAGAAGAGGGACCAAGGAAAACAAGGAATGAATACAAAACGTCTTGAGGTCTAGCCAAAGTGCTTAAATGGACAGGGACGTATGTATGTACAGCACATAGCAGCTGCTTGAACGCATGTATAGAAACACAGCCAAAGAGTGGAGCAGTGCTCTGAATGGGTCGATGACAGAGCCAGTTTCTCTGCTGCATTGGTGAATCTCACCAAAACTTTTACCAGGCTATAAGTGGATTGCATCCATGTGTGTGTACAGTGTGTGTGTGTGTTAATAGCTCCTAATGAGGATAAGTGGCCGTATAAAGCTCAGGAAACTATTACTTATTCCCATGTGCCAGGAAAGCTACAGTCGACAGGAGTCATTTAGTCTTTGATGTAATACAACGAAAACCTACAGCAACAGTCACATTTTCTAATGACTACCAACGCAAACGCTTTAAGAAAAGTTCACCTTACGGCCATCAATCTCCCATCAACCTCTCCTTTCATAGCTTATGTCTGATTGTAGTGCTCAGAGGAAGTCATTAATCTTCAGGGGTATTACAAAATTCTGCACAGGAAATGTTTTCAAGTAAGTAAAGAGAATGAAGAAGAAAATATGGTAGTAATAAAGCGCATGGCAAACAGGTCTAAATAAAAATGCCACTTTGCTGTCTGAATGCTCAACTTGATAGCAGGAAGTTGAGTGTATCATTTGTTGTTCATTTGAGAATCCCAAATCGAGAAAAACAAAAAAAGATTAGTTATTTTATTATTTGTCAATTATTGGATACCAAAAAACAAATATGGTTTGCTTTTCAAATGTTCTACTTTACGCTCTGGTCAAAAACAGGACATGGACAAACGAGCAATGAGTGAGATTTCATTTTAGTATTTAATTTGTCCTATTTGTGTGACCTGGTGCAGGTGTTGTGTAGAGAAAAGCGTGCCAAGAATTGTATGCACATTTCCAGACGAGCACACTGCTCATTGTGATGTGCTACAGCTTTAAAAGGATATGTAAATCATCCTTATTGGGGTTGATGAGTGATGAAACGTGATCCACACATCAGGGTCAATAAACCTTGTGTGTCTGTATGTGTCCATAGAACTCAGTAGAAAAAGCATTTTCTTGACTGAAAAGTTTGTAACTTCCATTTTAACTGAATTGAATTGGACGTCTAGGTGTTTGGGGGAATATCAGATCATGTAATTATTTGACTGATATCACAAAATCATCTGACATGATTATGAGATGTAGATCTTGTTATCATAAGAAAAGATGTTGTCATAAGTACATGATAACATGTGGATGTTTCTTCTTTGGTAAATGTAATTACATTTTGTTATTTTCATTCTAACAAAGTGTTTTTGTCAGGAAGTGTTAGTTTATTCCACCATGTTGATATTTGTTATAACCTGTGAAATGATGCACGCACACTTTGTCACATTTTGAGACACTTTTTTTTTGAAAGATTTATTTTCTTTTTCTGCCTTTATTGGAGAGATAGGACAGTGGATAGAGTCGGAAATCAGGGAGAGAGAAAGTGGAGAATGTCATGCGGGAAAGGAGCCACAGGCCGGACTCGAACCTGGGCCGACCGCCTCTGGAGGACTATAACCTCCGTACATTGGGCGCGCACACTAACCACTGCTCCACTGGCGCCCCTAGTTTGAGATACTTTTTGTTGAACTTGGTTCAAACAATAACTCACATTGTGGGGGAGGTTAGTAAACTGAAAGAGTCCGTACTGTAACTATTGTAAACATGCAATTCTAGAAACGCTTTTCTTTGCACAACACTTGCACAAAAAGTATTTTTATAACCCTTGATTATTACAATAGATTATGACCTAATAGCTACAAAAGAAAAAAGCCTTTCCAATCATAAAAACTGTTCTGATTAGCACGCTAACAGGCGAACATTATACTCCCAAAACATTAGAAAGTGTACATTAGTTATTGTAAAAGCTGCTGTGAGGAACTTTCAGTTTGTGTCGATTTTGGCCACACCTTTAGAAAAAGATGTACGTCTTATCTCTTTGATGATTTCGTCCTGTAAATGTGTATGTTGTGTTTTAAACAAAATACCTCATCATGCTTTCTTTTAACAGTCAAATGTATCACTCATCAAGAACTGTAGTTGTGGGAATGAGTGGTTTCAGTTTCAGACATTTGAAATAAAACATAAAGTAGAAATAGTTCATCTTTATGCTACCGGTCTTATTCGTTTTAGTGGCTTTTCTGTCCCCTCCTCCTCACAGGAGCTTTGGCATGTTTGGCACGCACATGGCAGCATGTGGCTCAAAGTATCACTAAAGCAAAATTCAGCTTTAAAATAATCTATCATCATAACAGAAGCATAGAGAGCCTTCTGTCCGATTTTTTTGAGTAGAATTGCTCAGCTGACTTAAGAATAATCAAAAGTGGACCAGATTAATATCGTTTTTTAAATGACAGCAGTTAAAAGATGTGAAGTGTACTTCTTTGAGAGTTATTTATACAAGCAAGGCATCATATGATGTTTTAAGTAAGCAGACAAGAAGTACTGAAGTCTGATGTTTTCTGGATGTTCAGCTGCATTTACTGTTCAAGTTCACCAACAACCAGAAACACCTATCAGATGTACTTTTTCTGACATCAGATATATCGTCAATCAATGGAAGTTTTATAAAAATCCTTTCTTCTTTGCATTTCTTATCTGAAGAGAATGATGTGCTGTCCTCAGAAAATTACATTCCTTGGGATTTGATCAGATCTCAGCAGATGAAAGCTCAGCTCCTTTTGTACTTAATGTCTCTGACACAGACAGAAAATCCAAGAGTCAAGATCAGAAGTGAACCTGGTGACTTTATGTGTCGCTCTGAAGCTCAGTCTGTCTGTGGCTCTGACAGCAGCTTTACTCTGGCTCTCTGCTGTGTTCTAACCTCGCTGCTGTGCTGATTACACAGATGCGTACACGGCTGATATTTAGGCCATGCATCTTAACAAGAACAAGTTGATCTGCTGGGACACAAGTGCTACCAACTATATGGATTGTGCATGTGAAGGCCTGTGCTGTGTGGATGATGCAAAATTATGGCAGAATGGAAAATATTATACTAATACTTCCATAACCTGATGCAGAGTTGGATTAAAAGCTTAAAAAGGAGCACCTTGAATACATTATATAACGTATGATATGGCTGGGAAACAAGGAGAAGCAGCATCCAGTACTCACCAGATAAAATGTCTTGATTTGCTGAACAAGGAAGTTCAGGTTCTGGACCCTCTGACTGGGATTCCTGCTCACTTTGTTTGCACCCTGAGATGCAGCGGAGGGATTTCTGAAGGTAGGAAAAAACACAACGGCATTTTACTTATTTCCACTCCAAAAAAAAAAATCGTTGTCAATGGAATAGAGTGAGTGAAAGCTGCAAGCTGGTGAAAGTCTTGGCTCAGGGAAACATGCATTATGTCCCTATTCATTCCTAACTTTAGCCTGTGTGACATCATCTCTTTCAGCCAACAAACTGGGCTGTTTCTGAGCCAAATAGACTTGCATTAAACTTTCCACCAAAAGGAAACATTCTGGCCTCGACTCTATGGGCAGCTGACTTGGGCTCGTTTAAGGTTCAACTTTCTTACATTACTGCGTAAATATAATCATTCATGGAACTGTGATTTAAGTAGGTCAGAAACTGCCTTGCTTTTAAGGAAATGTGACTATTTTAAAACTGACAGACCAGGAGCCCTTGCGGATAAAGTAGAGACAGAGCAATGCATTAATAACCAATGCATGACATTTCAGGCTGTCTGTCTCCATCTCTATGCTGTTTGCCCTGTTTCTCTGCCTCCTCCTCCCTCCCATCTGCGTCTGACCGCCACTAAACACCAGCAACAAGACCCTAATCCCAGAGGGTCTCCCAATCCAGGAGATTATCCCGCCTCTTCCCCTCTCCTCCCCTCCCTTTGGAACAGCATTGTTTTGCATTTAGAGCTGGTTATTGTGACCCTGGAGGGATAAGTGGGATGAATGGATACTGTAGACTTGGGGTGGCCAGACAGCCTTATCCACAAGTGCACTGGGTCATCAGTTTTTTAACCTTTTCTTTGCAAGTCATCAATTCCAGGATGTGTTCTACTGTCGATGTCTGAAGAGTCACTTTATCCTGATGGGGGGGCGACTTAAGTAAATGTTATCTTACAAAATCTCTGACATGCTGCAAACTGCCAGAGTACCATAAGTTTGTTTGTGAGGGTAATACCCTCCGAACATAAGGCACCCCAATCATAATCTCTTAAGTAGCGTCTTGACAGTTTCTATGATGGCCATTGTGACTTTGTAAACTTAGTTCACTGTTTTCTTTAAGGGGATTTCTCACTATACAGCACTAGTTACAGAATATCTGCAACTTTAATTTTTGTTCTGACATATTTTAATAAATCCTGGCATGTAAGTTATAAGAATGTTGCATTTAAAGACTGCTGCAGACTACAAAGATCCTCTTCATTACTGCTAAGTAACAAAGACAGCACTGTTGGTGCCTGGATAAGAATGTAGCAGTATGCTTGATACTGTATCAGTATCTGCTAAACATGTCATGAGAGAAAAAGAGAAGTTATTAAAGAAAAATGCAGGTTCACTCTGGTCATCCAAGCTTTTCCCTTTAATCCTCAGAGTTAATCATAACATTTTGCTGACAACCGTGATTAAAAATCTGACAAATAAAACATGAGCCCCAAAAACAAAGCTGGCATGAAGTGACTTACATTTCTGTCATTATGTCAATTAAAAAGACTCCATCCAGTAATTCAGAGAAGTCCAAGTGCATGCCACCATCATTTGGCATGAATGTCTTCACCTAAATAACAAAAAGAACAAGTAGTTCGGGGTGAGAGGATGATAGGCGATTACATTATCTGGCAGAACATCACCGACCTCTGCAACACTTACCCAAGTGACAAGTGGGCTCAGCATGAATTGATCCAGACAAGGTAGAAAAACTCCACTTTCCATCGTTACCAATGTCGTGGGCGATACAATTAAAAACGATAATGCAGCTGTGTCAACCAGAAAAAGACTGGTGGTAGCCTCGTAACTATTGCCTACATCTTCCTTTAGTGATTCATCCTGCAGAAGTGCACCATTCATGTCGTCCCATCCATCTTTCTTCAACTAGTTGGAAATTTCCTCCTCTCGGTGTTTTTCCTCAGGCTCGTCTCGCAGCGGCTAAATCCACACAATCCGGCAATTAAAACGACGCAAAACTGGAGTTCACGCACAGTCCTATCCGCATTTTGTCCCGCAACAACACCACACTCACCAACATCCTCCTTGGTCCTCTGCTGCAAAGGCATCTGCCGTCGGCCCCCCTCCCTAACCCCTCCTCCTTCTCACAGCCTCCCTGCTCGTCACACAGACAGAGTTAGCGCGGATGTATTTGTGACTTCAAAACTGCTGAACTGTCCAAACTAACCTGGTTTGTCTGAATTTCTTTCAAACATAGTCTAAACAAAAAATAATGAAGAAACGTCCCTCCTCTTTGAGTCAGACTTTGAATATTGTATAGCAGCTGAAAGGAAGAACTAATAGAGCCATCTGAAATATCTTTGCCTTTAATCTGTTACCTTGACAACGCCGCCCCCCGCCCCCTCTCCCTAACAGCAACCTTTTTTCACACGACAACAAAAGCAACACTGATGCTAACCTGCCACGTTAGCCACTTAGCTGGAGATGATATATTTTGTTGTTTAATTATAGCTATAACATAAACGGGATAATTAACTGGGACAAGGCAACTTTTAGTGAAGTTCTTGTGTGTATATTTTTTTCATTTCATACTTGAAAATTATTTAGGCTAAATTCAGTTTACTTGGCCTATGTAAAAGTTAGCCATGTTTCACTGGATAATTAAAAAAAGGATGTCATGTAACTGCCCGTTTAAAATTTCAGAGTAAATTCCCTAAACAGACTACAATTATTTGACGTTTTTACACAGTATGATTGGACACCATGAGGTGGGTTCCAGAGAGCCTGTTTAGCATTAAAAGTAAAATAAAAATAGAATAGAAATTGAAAAAGGTTTTATTTTTGCTGTGAATGTAGGCTAGTGAGACTCTTCGTGTCTTAATGCAAAACCCTCGAACTCATTAAACCAAAGTTTAGCTGCCAAAGGATCAGCCTTTGATGGTACTATGGCGCCACCTTGTGTTAGAGTCTGGAGACAAAGCTGTAAATCTACAGTAGGTCACTTTAAAAATGCTTTTAAACTTGGTCATATACTGACTTTACTCTGTGCCTATGCTGTAGCCGACACAATTTAAAGCAATCAAATTATTCAATCAAAAATTATAAATCTATACAGTGCTTAACACACTTATTAGACCAACACTTATGCCACAGCTGCCCTACATTAACAGCATTGGTAATTACCAAAATCCTTTTTTATGTTTCTGTAATGATTAATACATCAGTATGTAGAAGCTCTTTAACCAAAATGATATTTTTAATGCTAAAATATAATTATTATGAATTAAAATGGGATTTCAGTTTGTAATTGGGTTCATATAAGACAATGAGCCCAGGCATACTTCAAAGCTGTGCACAGACTATTTGACCAAGAAAAAGCAATCTGGAGGACTGGAACTGATGGACTGGCCAAGTCAAAGTCCAGATTTGAATCCTATTGAACACATTTGGGATTTAGTGGATTCAAAGATTGAGCACACAAAAGTTTCATCTAAAGCAAGTCTGTGGGAACAGCTAGAAACTATAACAAAAGAGACTTTCTTATGACTTTTTATGACTTTCCAAGTTCATAAAAACAATGCCAGCAAGAATGCAAGCTGTTATCAAGGTCAAAGGAGGCCATAAAAAATATGAAGTTTTTGGTTATTATGTGTGAAAAAGGACTATTTGGTTGTTTCAGTTTTTTATTTGCCAAATAAATAAAAATAACATTTTTAGTTTTCAACAACTTTTTGAAAGATTTCTTAAATATTTATGTTTTCTCGTTTTTATGACAGGTGGTCTAATAAATGTGTGAAGCACTGTCTTTTTTAAAATCGCACTCAAAGTAGTCTATCCAGTTTTAGCTTCATTTATTATCATTTTCAGGCTCTTGTTTGTGGTTCTTCTGAAGTGTTTTGTATTAAAGTGAGATTTTGAGATTTGCTTCAAATGTATAACGTTTTTAAAGTGCAAAACTATTAAAGTGTGTTATAAATAAAATGTATTATTATTATTATTATTATTATTATTATTATTATTATTATTATTATTATTATATAGCGAGATGTTTTGTTAGCCCATTTTATTAGCTCCAAACTCCCACTCTCACACCCCAAACATATATTTTTGAAAGCAGCATTAATTGACTGCAAAAAGATTGAAAATCTATATTGTTGTAAGCCCAATTTTTTTGAAAAAATAAAAGACAAAAAACCCTTTTGGTCTTTACATAAACAATGCAAAGTAGTAGTGCACATTTTTTTAGATGTTGGCAATAAGTTGCTTATTAATGTTAGTCTGCTTTTGCAAGTCAAACAGTGTTTATAAAGTTGGAGGCAGAAACAGTTGCAATATCTGATGCGCTTATTCCTCGCGTATTCACCATGTCTTATGTAATTGTTGTGCAAAGTCATTTTGAAGTCCCCCGTTTTGACAAAGCAGTGGCCACCCCTGGCCACCCCTCTGAGCTTGCCCCCGCTATGCCAGCCTACATACTACTGTTTTTGTCTACCATAAAACTGTGAGGCCTTTTTTGAAAATTGCTTAGAATAGGAAGAGAACAATGGTCAGGCAGTGCTGCATTCGGAAATGGTCATTACATTCTGTAAAGCAGTAAATGGGACAAAGACAGAGGTGTGAGAAAATTATCAGTAGAAAAGCCCCTGACCTTGTTATGTTGTAGTGTGTGAGTGTAAATGTGGGGCACTCCATGCAACCCAGTGAAATGATGCTCTAATAAACACAACAACAGTTAGGAAAAGGGCGCATTTATGAAGGCAGATGAAGACTTGAGAGTATGAATGAGATCATTACAGTTGTCACATCTGTGAAACTATTGCATGAACATGTTTGCGTGTGTGTCAATAAAGAAATAAAAACAGTACATTCAAAGGCAGTTTAGTATCAGGGTTCTACATGCTACAGTATGCATGCAGAGAGCATCGAAAAGTTTATAGAGTTAAGAAATAAATCTCAACTGTTACCAAAAAAGTGCATCATCGTAGGATCTTCCATGAACAGATGGAGGTGAGTTTGATGGAATGCATTTATGGATTCATACTGTAAAGGTTTGGTATAGTGCATATTGATTTTATAATCAGCATATTGCTTGTCTTAGTATATAATTCCAGTATGAATATTGCTTTCAATATTCATGCAGAATAGCATGCTCATATGACAGTTGATAATTAATTAGTGATTTATAAGTAACTACTGTAGCTTGCAACATTAATGGGTCAAGTTATTAAGTTATTGTTGACTGTTATTGAATCTCTAAAAATGACATCACAAAAATAAATTCAAGTCTAACAGTCTAAGTCACATTCTCATATTGTGCATATGTGCTGTAAAATCAAGCGTATTCAGCAAACAAGACTTTAGGATATATAAAGACATTCTGTGCTTATAAAGATAAAGGGTCGTTCCACTTGTTTTCCTCTTTAGTCTCCATGTGGATTCTCTTCTGTAGCAGGTGTCTGTACTTTCCCTGTTGATCTCTGTTCTCTTGCAGACTCTTTGCGTAACGTGACCTCCAGTCTCTTTCAAAAGCAGCCTTGACGTGTTCCAAGATTGTCACTCCCCTGTCTGTGGGGCTATTTGTCATCTTGACCACCAGCCCAACTCCTGCATTCAGGGCAAAGTCACTCCCAACCCAGTCATGGTTACCTGAAGACACACAGAAACACTTCAATATTGAGTCTTTAACAAGTCTCACCATGAAAAGAAACTTGGATTTCTGGTTCTTCAGATTTTGTCTATGTTGGCACACCAAACATCTATAGAGTTTAGTGTTTTTGTGTAGTATGTGTGTCTGAATGAGCAAATATTTGGCTATATATACAGATTAAAAACTCTGACAAGTATCATATACTGCACTTTAAATATAAAAATACACCAAGGAAACCGTTATCTTAGCATAGCTAGCCTGCCTGAAGCTCTATTAAGACATCATGTGTTTGGTATGATTGTAGCCTCTTCTCTTGGTTATTAACCTTCTCTAGTCTTTCTGGCTGTGGGTTATAAGCAGGCTACAAAATCTCTTCCAACAATTGTCTTCTTTATTCAACTCTAATCGCACCAACACAGCAAGACAGTACAGCACAGCGTTTCACTCAAAGATCACAACAGTTTGAGGCACCGGTAGCCTAACGGTTAGTGGGCGCGCCCCATGTAAAGAAGCTGTAGTCCTCGAGAGCAGGCGGCCCAGGTTCAATTCCTATCTGTGGCTTCTTCCCGCATGTCATCTCCCACTCTCTCTCTCCCCAGTTTCTGACTCTATCCCACTGTCCTATCTCTGAAATAAAGGCATAAAAAGCCCACAAATAAATCTTAAAAAAAATAGAAAGATCACAACAGTTAAAATCTGCAAAAGCAGCACAAGTCACTCCACAGTATCACATCCAATACATGTCCTTCCCTGAAATAAGGCAAGGGAATAAATAACAACTTCAATGTTACACATAAGTGTTTTACAAGTAAACACACTTAAAATGTAGTGAAAGTGAAATAAAAATGATATGTAATTGTAGGCTACACTTAATTCTGTAAACTCCAAATAATACAACAGAAGTAATCCTGCTAATCAGAATCAGAATCAGCTTTATGGGTCATGTATGCTTACACACACACACAGGAGTTTGGCTTCGGTGAACTGTGCTCTCAGTGTGCAAAAGTATGACATTAAATATAAACATAAATAAGCAAAGACTAATATATGCAAGGCTAAATCAGACAATAATGCAGTGGTGAGTAGTGCAAAAATATACTTAATACTTAAAAATGTACTTAATCCAACACAGTGCACTACAGAGCCCCTGAAGTCCCACTGCAGGGGCTCTGTAGTACACTGTACATTAAATAAGAGGAATCAACTCAGTTATTAACTTAGTACAACTAAGTTGTAAAAATAACCTGTAAATCTATGTGCAGTTATTATAAAATCATTTAAAAAATGACGGAATATTAACAATAAGTTGCTGTTTCCTGAAGAGTAATTTCTTGGACTTTTTGCCTGCCAGGTAGGCTTACAGTAAACTTGCTTCTGAGTGGTTTATTTATCAGACCTAGCTAAGCTAAGCTAAGCTAAGCTAACTGTCTCTTAGCTTCATAACTGATGGAAAGATGTAAAAGTGGTATCAAACTTATCATCAAAGTCTTCAAGCCTTTATTTTAAACCTGACGAATAATACTTTGAAAATCTACAACATAAGGATTTTTAAATGGCCTGACTTTCAAACATACCTTTACTATGTGTAATTATATGTAAATTAGCCAAAGACCAGTTCATTTGAAGTACGTTGAATTAGTTGCAGAAAGATTATACATTGCCTACCAATGTAGAGGGCGTTATCGGTCACCATGTACTTGTTGTGGTTGAGCCCATGTTTAACATCTTCCTTTTGCTCCTTGTGACTGAAAAACCGCTGCAAAAAAATAAATACATATTTGTGTAATCAATCAAGAAGAATGCCCTGTAGTGCACTGCAAATACTAGACTTGAAGTAATCATTTGAACTCACGCACCACCTCTAATGAACAGTTGTGTAGCTGCATGCAGAGCGACTTGAGGGAGGTGACAAAGTTAAAGGTGAGGGGATGAGTCTTCTTCCAGAAGCTAATCAGCAGGTGAACTTTGACTCCTCTGAGCACCACAGCTTCTCGGATCATCTCATCGATATGGGACCAGTACCTAGTGATGAAGAAACTGCAATTGTTCAACAATCTCAAAGCAATGATACGGTAGTTTCTTGTTTTTTTTGGTCTTGTTTTTCACCGATACTATGTTTGAAAGTCAGAGCCTTTATAAATAAACGTTTGGGTGTACCTTGTGCTGGTGGTTCCTCTGAAACTCCTGCTCACCAGAGGGAGGTAGTCTGTCACCGATATGAAGATAAATGTCTTTGCACTCTGGATGACTTGATTGATGGCATCTACATCTCTGGTGCGATCTTTAGAGCAGAAGAGTTCAGGAGAGGTCTGCAGAAAAGAAACCAAAAAAAGAGATACAAAATATGTATAAAGAAAATGGAAATTGGGCGAAAAGGTGGAAAAAAACAATGATTAGTCGACTTACATTCATCTATTTTTAACTATGCATTCATTTCAAACCACATTATTCATTCTAATTAGAGTTCAATAAAAATAATTGAGAACAGTTTATTTCGATTTACTATTTTACACCGACAAGGATCGTCTTTGGTTTGTCATTTTTCCAAATGTCTAACAGATCGGGTGTAAGACTTTAACAAAAGATATAAAATGATGAACAACAAGGCACATTTCTTCATCAATATTTCACGGCTAGAAGGTGTAAGGAACAAGAGTACGATGGAGTTGCCAGCAGCTTGTGACAGCATGGCTCCATAAGCTCCTATAGGATGATAAATGTGCAAAATGCAACTGATAAGCGTCCTGTCGCTTGGAGGGTAACAAGATTCATTACTGTCAAATTAGGCTGACGTACTGAGATTTTCAGACCCAGGATGCTCCTCAGCATGATATTAACGTGATTAATCACACCCTGTGTGGGGATGTTATTAGCTCGTAATGAAACTTTTGTAAAGATATTCACCATCCAGTCCAGAAACAGGAAATTGGGACCTTAGGAGGAATATAAACCAGACTAAGAATTTAATACTAACACAATCTGTGGTCTGTAGTCTACATTTTCTATAAAGGAAATCTATGTGTTTAATGGGGTATTGATACTGCAACGTAACAAAGTGCTTCCTCACAGATACATAAGCAGAGGCCTCGGTAGAGTTGAATTGCAGCTCCAGAGCATCGTGCCTCCCGTAGAGGGCTGTAACTCTCTTCGACCAGATGGAGGGGATGTAGTCCTTGTTGTGGAGCTGCCAGTAAAATAAAAAGACTCGGTGGAGGTCCAGAGCCAGACAGCTGCAGTTATACAACACCAGCCCCAATTCTTTCCTCTGTGGGGTGTCAGAAAGAAATACACAGGAAGAGGTGAATCAGCAGAAAAGTTGCATAGAGTGGTTTGCACTCTATAGATGTAGTTTTTAGCAATGTGAGAGAGGAAGAATAGAGAAACTGAATGAGAGGATTTGATAATCTAATGGTAGTTGTATATAGAAAGATGTTAATTCAATCTTTTTCCAAAGGGAGCAAAAAAGTCTCTGCAAGCAGGCTCAGCACTGCTCTGAGCTTCAGGCTAGCATCAGCATGCTAACATGTACACAATGATAATGCTATTGATTTGGCATGTTATGGTTGCTGTCACTAACCACATATGCTGATGAGTGTGTCTCAGGCTTTGCAGGCATTCAGCTTTGTAACAAAACAAAATATACGATAAACTGAAAGAATGAAAGGATCATAGTGCTATGAAAAATTAAGAGATCCTCAGGGACTTTGGACAGTTAAGCATTTTTGAAAACACTCATATGTCAGCGCTAACAGTCTGTGTGATGAGCAGGGAGGCTGTGAGGTTCTGAGGGGGATATGATAGAGTGTACCCACTTTCATGCCAGACGGCTTCGGTAATTGTTTAGACCTTTCAATCAAAACCACAAATATGAGTGCAATAGAAAAGCCAGGGGATCACAAAAGTGACTCAAAACTTTGTCTGTGAACATATCTTCCTTATTTAATCACAATCCTTCCAGTCATTACAGTGAAGTATTTCAGGCCACAGGAAGTGGAATATTTAAGATACAAAAATCACCTTGGGCTCAAATTGAAGCTTTTTAACTTTGGGAGTTTTATAAATATATAATAAACAGTGATATTGACCATGACGGGTTTTACAATAATCATTCTCCATGAAATGTTGTATACCAAATGCTATTTGATTGTCTTTTGTACATTTTGAGGATGATAATTAAGATATAAATAAAAGCAAGTACCAGAATCTTTTCCCGCTCCTTTATCTCCTGTTTCAGGATAGACTGTGCCAAATTTTATACTTGTTTGACCATTGAAGTAATTTTAATAAAGAGGGATCAGAAATGAGAAATATTAGTGAAAAAAAAGAAAAAAAAGGGAGTAAAATTAATGAGAGGGCTGGCCCTGGTAAAGAATAGCAAACAAGAGCAAGCCGTTCTTAATGTATTCTAGCCCGGTCATTAACTGCACAGCAGAACTTTGTTTCATGTTTATTCTATTTCAGTGACTGACCCAGAAGGAAGCATAAAGAGGTCGTAGTTTTGTCTGCTACCATGTATCCTGAATTTAAGTCAGTTTTAAGTCAGTCGGTCTTTCTCTTCTTTCCAGCTCTTCCATCATTTGCTTTTCACAGTACAGTGTGTGTGTGTGTGTGTGTGTGTGTGTGTGTGTGTGTGTGTGTGTGTGCGTGTGTGTGTGTGTGTTTGTGTGTGTGTGTGTGTGTGTGTGTGTGTGTCTGTGTGTGTGTGTGCGTGTGTGTGTGTGTGTGTGTGTGTGTGTGTGTGAACACATATGTGTCTGTTTCCTCCCTGTGGCTCTTTAGTTAATTGTACTGAACAGTAGTCTTACCTCCAGCCAGCACTGATGCATGAAAAGTGCCAGGTAATCACTTAGAGTATGCTAATGCTCTGTGGTTCCTCCACTATTGTGGATTACATATTAAATGCAAAGTGAATGCTACTTGTCTCTCTGGCTCGCCTCAGACAGCAAATCTTAAATCTTCCTAATGCCCATTAGGAGTTGCTGGAGTAACTGCATAAAAAGGTACAGGTGTAGAGTGAAACTAATCTGAACTGTATATGTTTGAAGTCCCTGCAGGGTGCCAAGGTTATCATTTAATTAAAATTGTGTGAGTCTAGTCTTTGTTACTGAGAGACCAAAGGCTTCTGTTGCCATTTTCAGTCCAGAAATGAACTGCAGACCTGACCACGCCTGACTGCAGAGGCTCATGTATCCTCCTCTCTGATATCACTCTGTAAACTCCTGTTGTTGATGTTTGTTGTTACCTTGGAGAGTGACCTCCAGTCCATGTCAGCGCTCCCGATGTAAATGTGCTTCCGATCCACGATCCAGAATGAGGAATGTAGTTCTCCTCTGGTAAGAGCTGTCATATTAATGAAACGAACCTCTGCATCTAGACAATGAAAGACACATATGTGAAGTTAAAGAGATTTAGAGAAATCTGGAAATGTGCCCGTTGGCCTTGAGCTGTCTGATGTGCATGTGGGCACAGCAGGCAGGAAGCCTGAGAGAAGTCAGGTTCATTTTCACATTCATGATTTTTTTGACCTTCATTTTGAAATTTGACAGCTATGAACAATGACTAACCTGTTCTGCAGAGCTGCTGGACTGGGCTGCATGCTCTAAGTGAGCCTAGAACATTAACTTTATGCTTATACTCAATAATGTGCTGCAGACCTTAAAAAGGCAGCTGTAAAATGTGCTCACATTTTTAAATAATACTTGAGTTATTTTTTTAAGCAGGGTTCTATGCACGGACCATGGTGCATTTTTCAAGTGAGTTGTTGGGTACTTAAATATACAGGAAAGAATCTGCAGACATAACAATAACATTTAATGATCAGATTATTAATATCTTTCAATATAGCAGCCTGGTTTTGGTCTCTGTCTAAAATTCATCCCAAGCCACTAAACAAAAACACAACGAGCCGTTTAATTATCGGACTGTAACCACTGATCATCATCTACAACAGAATGACAAAACTAAAGGGACAACATATAGTGTTAGACACCGCACTTTTCTGTATTTAATTCCCCCCACTTTATTAATCCAAATTTACTTAATTCTGTATTCATTATTTACACATTTCCCAAAGGCTTCTGTGAGAAACAAGCGATGTGTGTTGATTTTGGCGCCCCCTGTTGACGATGCGATCTTTGCAGATTTTGACCTGTACATGTGTAATGGTAATTAAGTTGAAAAAAAAATCATCTTGCTTTCTTGGAAGTCAAATATAAGACTCATCTCAAATCTTTGCTATAGTAGAACATATGAATAAAGTGTGTTTCTGCAGCATGCAGTTAATCACCTCGTCTGAAACCGACCCCGCAGCAGCGGTTTCAGACATTAAAAATTATAATGTTGAAGGTCTTGGTTGCTTTCGTAGATCAAATAGAGGCATCAATATTGATCTCAGTCTTTTTCATAATTGAGCCAAAAACTGTAACAGGAGCTTTAAATCTTTTTTAAGCATTTGATCTGGTGTTTAAAATGTATGATAACACATAACGCAAGCATAAAACAAATCACATATTTATTGACCATAGCAAACAAGATTCTATGTTTAAAGAAAGTGAGTCAAATAATTTTCAAGTGACACTCCTTTTCTATTTTGGCAGCTTCTGACCTCTATACCATAAATCTTTTTTTTTTTTCTGGTTGGCTACAGCGGCATAACAAATTGCTTTTGTAAAATGAAAATATGACAGCCACTCACTGTGTGCTGCCAAGGTCTTCAGTTCAGCCGAGTTAGTCAGACTGCTGGCAATCTTCAGTTTAACCCCACGAGATTTCAGGCTGAGCAGTCTCTGGAACAAAAGCTGACCCTGAGGAGGAGAGGGATGTTCTGTATTAGTTGAGCACGGATGTCTGGATGTCTCTTTAAAGGCTAATACTTAACCATCTCTGCAGGACTAACCTCATTAAAAGACTACACACAGATTTACTTGAAAATAATTGCATTTCTTCTTACAAAGCCCCCTGGGAAATGCAGTTGGTTCAGGCTCTGCAGAAATACAGGAGATTAAATCAGACTCTCTGCCCTGACTTTGTACCTGTTTGGCAGTGCTTGGAGTTGTTTCCAGATCCCAGGGGTTTAAGGACCAGGCAGGTGACACAACCTCAACCGAATGCTTTGCTTCGTCCAACAGAATGTGAAAGCCAGCAGAGAGGGGGAGGTGGGGTCTGCCATCCTTTGGGAGGAAGAGGTCATCGGGAATATTCTCCACAAGCTCGATGCTGAAAATTACACATACTTATTTAGTTTTTGGAGCATCTGGTTGCATAAAATATTAAAAATTTAATCATGTTATGTCACTTATGAATGTGTGTGCGCGTGTGCGAGCATGCGTGTGTATAGATGACTGGTTGATCTGTATTTTACTTTTTTCATCATCTCTCCATGGGACAACAGCTAGTTAGCTAAATCCGTTACTGTGCAAAGCATCTACTCTCCATTGAGACTAACGTTATGTTGTACATTGTCCCTGATTCAAATAAACCAACAAACCAAACTTAACTGAACTTGTAGTCCATGTCAATTAAGGGTAAACATTTTGAAAATGGGAAAACTTTAACTTGGGGTGTGGAGTCAAGAAGTTAGCTTACAGAGCTAGCAGATGTCCTGCAGCCCTCATCTGATCTAAGCCTAGTAGCTTCATGCTACATTAGCAAAAACTAGCATAACACAACCACATTTTTAGTAACACTTTTGACAAAACTTAATAAGTTGCATGGTGGTAAATGTTGGCATCAGGTTTCGACTGGGACTAAGAAACCTGTCAATTTACGTCTGGTACATATAAAGTAACGCAATGCTAAGTTGGGGGAGTTCTCTTTCAAGAGTAGAAATATGGTTTCAAAGTTTTAGAAAACAAAACTTAAAATGAGGTACCTACAATCCTGAGTTGTAACATAGGACAGTTTTTTTTTTTAAAGTGGGGGTCCTGACCCCCTGAAAGGTTGCGAGGGGTCAATAGGGGGGTCGCAGAAACTTGGAGGGAAGAGGGGGAAAGTCAGACAAAAATAAATATCAACTAATGACATTATTTGTGGCCATAACATTTTATAAAATGTCTTTGTATAAGGAAATATATGTGTTATTTTTCTATGCCAATCTTTCATTAATCAATATTTCTTTCAAACATGTTGCAGGCTATTTAGTCTAAAACAGAGCCTTACAATTCATTCAAGAGATGTTCATTAACTGAAATAGTTGTTATAAATACACTATGTCTGATTCTATAATTAGGCTGATCGTTTTTTACAGTCCTTCTATGCTCATTATTGGGACGGTAAGTTTAGATCAACCAATCACAGTTTTTGAAAGATTGTGTCATGCTTAGCAATGGGGTCCATCCCGCCGCAAAAGTTTTTACCACTTCAATGTTGCTCTGAGAGTGTTCCTAAATCACTTTAAGCTTGGACTCCTTGCTAGAATCTTAAAGATAAGTTAGGAGTTCTATGAGAGTACATTCAGAATGATTGTGAATACGGGCACTGATCATTTATGATTTTAACAGATGAAGTTTATTTACTCTGAGCTGAGAATTATATCATGAAAAAAGGGTCTCTGGGTATGCTTAAATCATAAATCTTCATAGATATTTTCAACCATACAAGGATCCAAACCTTTTCATTTTTCCCCTCGTTATGCTAGCACATCAGACACAAAGCATCTTACCTGCAGTCAGTGCAACAGTTCTCCTCTGTGATCCCATCCTCATCGTCTCCGAAAATTTCCACCGATGAGAAGATCAGTGCCACCAGCACGGAGAAACAGCAGAGAAGGGCAAAGATGGCGATGCACTTCTGCTGGGTCTGGAAAATGAGTTACAAACACACACGCACACGCACACGTATACACACATTGAGGTAAAGGTTGACATAATTATGAAAGGGAGATCTTATGAAGGGTGTACCATCTGCAGCACTGTAGAGCTCAACTACTAACTTAACTCCAACCTTGCTGTTGCACAGTAGGTTGAATACTTGAAGAGAACACATTGACATTGCAGTTACTGCTTGGTGGTGTACAAAAGGGAAATTATCAGCTTTTAAATGCTAATGTCCTCAGTCAATGTTATTGATAAGAGGATAGGATTCCTGATCAATACAACAACAACCAAATGTCCTCTTTTGACTGGAGAAACATTTGATTTGACAACCAGGCTGATGAGGGATTCAGACTGTTGAGCTGAAACTCCCCAGATTCATAAATGTTTGGGTGCAAGTGAAGCGTAACACTCTCCAGCTGAAGGAAAAAGTATACAGGCTGAAACCCAACCACAAAGAACACTGTAAAGCTCTGTTTTATACTTACTGTCTGCGTTGTTGTCAGAGCTATTCCCAGCTGAAGGAGATTTTATGACCTCTGTGCGAGAATGGATGCATCTAATGTTGCATCTATAAGAAGTGATATTAAATTCTATACTAGTGTGCATGTATGTGGTGCAGTATATGGTATATGTATGGGTTGTAATAAGGGTTGAGTGACAGTCAGAGTGGTCAGGGGTGTTGATGCAGCAGCCTTATTGCCCTGATCTGGCCCGGGGAGTCTTGGTTTTTCACTGTTTTAAAAGTGCTGTTTGGCACTTCTGTTTTGCTTACCACTACACATTTTCAACATCTCATTCCCTGCACTGTTTGGCTTTGTCGGTTTTCAAGCCGTCATCGTGTCTAATTAAATATTCTCTTTTGTTGTGCTCGATCAATCACATGAATTACACCCTGATGATGAGTTCAGCAGCGTTAGCATCAACTTTTCTCAGAAAGATGTCTCCCAGCTACAACTTTTAGAGAATTTGAGCATAAAACCAAAGAAAGACAATATTCAGCAGCAAGTCAGAGAGGAGCTGTGAGCCTGAAGATCTTTGTCAACCTGATCTCCCACTCCTCTCTTCACTGTCCGTCTCAGGCGATGAGGCACAAAGACATGGTGCCAGCCCGATCCACCTAAAACACCCCATGTGTTCCACCGAGACCTCTGAGCTCTTCATCACATTCAGCACAAAGACCACGCTTCACTTGTGGATGTGTACATGTCTTCTGTAAAAAAAATCCTCATGATACAGAACAAGGCTGACAGAGAGAGAGAGAAACAGGTGAGTGGTCTACTACAAGATATTTGAAATGATACAAATATTAGTTGTCTGACTGAACTAGCAATTTAAAGACGTCCGCAGGGAGCAGGGAAACTAGCCAATAATGATTTCTTTCAAAATTATATTCACAATGTATTGTAAAACATTACAGGGTAAAAATGTCAATTCTTAAGGCATTAGTATCATTTATCATTTAAAAAGATAAACATAAGCTGGTTTGAATGTGACAATTGCTCATGTTTTTGAATATAGAGGATATCCCTTTGAGCTCTTGGATATTTTCACGTCAATTTTTCCTACATTTTCTGCCATTTGAGAAAATCAATAATCCCAAACAATGAGCAAGAACTTTGTTTACTAAAGAACTGTTCACGTATCTGGTTCAGGCTTCCAACATGAGGAATATTATTTTTTCCATGAATGATATTGTGGACCATTAAATATATATATATATTTTTTTTTGGGGGGGGGGGTTGTGCTGTCATTGAAAAAACACATTCTCATAAAGAAACTCTAAGAAAATGATAAAGCATTCCCCCTCTATTTTCTGACATTTTACAGTCTTAACATTTATTTGATCATTCATATTTAAATAAATCAAAAAAGTTAAATCATGTAATGGAGCCCTCATTTTGTTTATTATAAACACATTTTTGTTTCCACTGGATATTTGAAGAACACATCTCAAATTTAAGAGATCATGCAATTGTATGTGTTAGTTAATCATATAATGAGCGAGGAAAGTCTCAGACAAGCATGCACCAGAATCCCACCCACATGAGATTAATGGGCCTAAATACCGATTACAAAAATGCAGAGGGAAGATTTGAGGGAGGTAAACGTCACCTTTATGGGCTCCTGCGGGGCAGGTCCCGCCATGAGAGTAGCACTCATTCAAACTTCTGTGACAGGGGAAAAACAGCAGCTCAGTCACACATCTTTCTCCGTCTGCCTTTTTGTCTTCATCACTCCACTCCACAGTCTGATGTCTTCACACTCTGCCACTGTCTTCATCCTGCTGCTCCCTCACCGTTCTGGAAGGTATGTGTGTGCACTTCAGCTCCTGGTCCGTCCCATGTCCCGACATGGTTCCTCCAGCCTCTGACTGTGTGTGTGTGCGTGTGTCCGGTATGTGTGTGTGTGTGTAGCTCACTCTCTGCTCTCTTCTCAGTGGAGGTGGTGAGCGAGATGGAGACAGACCAGCCCTCTCTCATTCAGACGGCCAATACAAAGCTGTAGCTGGAAGCTACAGCAACACCCCTGTCCTCCTCCTCAATCCCTCCCTCCTCTTCCTCTTCCTCTTCTCTCTTTATCTTCATCTTTTATCTGCCTGGTGAACAAAACTCATCTGGCAGAAAGCTGTTGGGTTCGGCTGTAGAAAGGATGGATACTGAACTCTTTGCCGCTGGAGATCCAGTGTGTGTGTGTGTGTGACAGCTGCAGCGAAACTACCAAATTGTTTTCAACTCATTAGGTGGGGCATATACACACACTCCAACACACACACATTTATGCGCCTAGTTCTGTCCAGAGAAGACAAAAGAATTTCAAACAGCCCTACATTTATAATGACCTGACTGTAAGTCAGCAATTCTGTCTGCTTTAATCCCCACTGTGTTTAAATCTTTGTAATAAATGTGCTTTTCAGTAATGCGCTGGATTGCAGGGCACTCATTCATTTTTCACTTTCAATTCTAAACCTCTGCCTCCTGCATTTGTGCAGAAGAACATTAAATGGCTTCACTGTAGAAAATATGAAATATGCTTCCACTTTCTTCCACTCTCTTATTTGCCTCAACCCATTTCCCTCCCTGACTATAGTGTTGCCTTAAAGCAGAAAACAACATATGCTGCTGACTGCAGGCAAGCTGCTGCTGTTTTGGCCAGCGCTGCATAGGGAGGAAAAGAAGGACCTAATGGGAGATGAGGGAGATATTATAAGGGAAGGATAGAAGAACGTTTTCTGTTTAAAATTTCTTACATAGTAGTAGTACTCAACAGACTGCACATACAAACACGATGGGCAGATAAATTGTATTAAGAAATAATATTTTCACAGACATCCACACATGCACTCGCTGTGTTCACATTGGTTGCTTTGAGTTTGATTTTCTGGCAACTATGGTTGGTTTGACCATGAAACTTGGTTTACACCTTATTGTCTATCTTTAGATTAGGGGTGAACACTATAAGACTACATGAATCTCCCACCTTAAATCATAATTTGTTCTTAAATTGACCATTGAAAATCTCATTAGCCTCAGATGAATGAATTAAGTGCTACTTAGCAAATGTTAGCATGTATTTAGTACCTTTAGTAAAGTAGACTTTAGACATTATTGTCTAGGCTACATGGGGGAATGCCTTTTCACAGCCTTGTTTCTGTCCAACAGACAATTCTCTCCAAAGAAGAGTAAATAAACAAAACACAGTGTATAAAACAAACAATGTCAAACAGCAATCAAAAGTTTCTACGTTGGCCTGTTCAGCGAGGCCTTTTGTTTAAGGCAGCTTTAACAGCAGGGATCAGGCTTTTCCCAAGGCGAGCCCTTCTGCACCTCAGTGCTCCGTACCTCCGTACCTCCGTCTTGAGGAAAGTGGGGTGAGGTGGGTGTTTAGTGGGTGAGTGATGTCCTATTCTATTGAGGATGCAATGCATGTAATCACCCTGTTGTTGAGTTCTGTTAGCTTGGGTGTGGGGAGACCAATTCTTCTGGCAGCTGTGGTTGTGTTGTGATGTGAGTTTGGACCAGTTTTTAACAGATAACATGTTGAAGAAGGGTTGGCTGGATCATGCTTTGATAGCAGCAGGAGGAGATGGGGGGCAACATAAAAAACCTTTCAGTTTGGAATGGCTGACATTATTTGATGGCTCTTTTTTTGGTTGACACTGGTGTACTGTTGGAAACTGAGTTGGTTGTCTAGTTTCACTCCAAGCATTAGCATGTTAGCAATATGGCCTTTGAATCATAGGTTGTGTTTGAAATCACACACTCTTTCTCTACTCCCTACTCACTATATAGGGAGTTATATGTAGTGGACTACATAGTGCACTCACTCAGCAGGATAAAAAAAAACATTTTGGACACTACTCACTAACTCTTCAGCCACCGACAGTGTCAACTAAAACCCCTGCAGATGATAAATAAAGCAGTACGTAACCGCATGAAATTCTGTTAAAATCTTCTATTATACTGCATGTATTTTTTAACAACAGTTAACAATAATAAATAAATATAAAATATATATGTCAATACATTTTCCAACCAAAACTCATTTGTTCCGTGCTTACAGACTCTGGTCTCGTGCCACTCATCATCATTAGGACAAACTAACGTTACTGCGTTGACAATCCTTTACTCTGACGCCAAATATGACTCCTCTCATCCGTTGAGTCAAACGCCACTTTCCTCTTGCAAAAATCTTTGAATTGTAATGCAAAGAATTCTGACACTGCTACAAAGTGACATACTTACTTTATAGTGAATAGTGAGTGATTTCGGACACAGCCATAGACTGTGCCTGCTAACATAACACAGCGCTGCTGCTGTTGTGGATGCTGTTTTTTTTTTATATAGTAACTAAACCTTCCAATCTCTTCTAGAGAAATGTCAACTGAATAAATACTAAATTAGAGTATTACATTATTTACTAAATCTAGAGGAATAGAGGCTATACCTGCTTACCATATGCACGTTAGCATTAGCATTAAAATGTTATAGTAAATGGTCTTTAGTTAGATAGCACTTTTCTAGTCTTCTGACTACTCAAATGGCTTCATCCATTCACAGACATTCATACACTGATGGCAGTTGACGCCATTTAAAGTGACCTTCAGTATCACTTATTTACAATCATACATATTCACATGCGCTGTCTATGCCACAGCATTTTGGGGTTCAGTGTTTAGCCCAAATATACTTCATCATGTTGACTGCGGGAGCTGTGTTCAAAAGTTCAGAATCAAAACCAACTACCTTCTGGTTGAAAGACGGCCAACTCTACTACTGAGACACACTAGTGAGTCATAGGCTTTCAAATAATTGGGATAACTATACTCTAGAATAAACAAAGCTCTTTTTAATCGATGATGCAAATGATTTTACGCCTGTGTCATCACTAAGAAAACACAAATACATTATTTTTAAATACTTTTAAAATACTGTAAATAGTACTTGTGGAGCATTGTGTGATAAATTGGGAGCAGAGAAACAAAGTCATAGCAGGTGAACCTGCTGTGTGTGTCTGTGTCTGTGCCCTCTGCACGTCACCCTGTCTGTGAGCGAAAAAAAGAAAGAGAACGAAAGAGACAGAGGGGACAGAAATGTTTGGACCACTTCCCAGGAGAGGGGAATGTTCCTAAAGCATCATACATGAGGTCAACACTAACACATTTTTAAAACAGTGGGGGAACAAGGTGACAAACTAAACTGGATTTTTCACTGTTTCACTGACCATCATCAGCTGGGACAGAACCACAGGACAACTTTGAGCTGAGCTGCAACAACCTCCAGCTAACAGTCACTTGCAGTCATGCTCAGAAACTGTTGACATAAACACTTTACTCACTGCACAGTCACCACCACAAGAACACTGAATATAAATTCATGAAATGCATATCAGTCCATTTTCTTTTTCCCTTTATTAAAAACATGTAGAAGCTTTTTTGGATCAGTGCTCCTTTAACAACAAGCAACACAGCATGTCAGAGGTCACAGGAGCCTTAATGGGTTTATTCCTGCCCCTCCATGACTCCTTGTACAGGACATAATTATCTGGTAATGTAAAGTCTACAACAAAAGGCACCAATTATAAATAGTCCTCATCTTTAAAAGCCATAGTAAGGGCACATTCAGACATTACACAAATGAATAAATCATAACACCATGAGCCTGCAGCTTTAAAGACTTTATGCACAGTGTAGACAAAAAAATGAAGTGAAAGAACCTTGGGTCCAAGTAAAATCCACACAATTTGCCAGAAATTCATTTTTTTTACAGCAAGAACTGGAACTAGATCTCTAGATTTTCCTTCATTAAAAAAAGTTTCAAAAGTTTGTTTAATTAAAGATGTTTAAAACTAATGTTAATAACAATAACTCAGTGGCTGTATTTAGATTCCTTTAATGCAGAAATTCAAATACCTTTGAAACAGGTTCTATATCTAACTTTAATATTTTGAATAAGGTTATAGTAGTCATATTCTTACTATTGTTTTTGCATTGCTTCAATTAGTTTCTTTTATCTGTTTGTATTTTTGTTGCTGTGTTTGCCACTGTCCACCTCTTTCTTTAGCCTTTTTCACACATGCACTCCTGAAAATTAAAAAAAAAAAAAGTCAGGCCCCTTAAACCTTCCTGACTGTCCTGTACACATATGCACCTAACAGCGAGAATTTCACTTTGAGACAGGAGGGGGTTGCTGACAGAGCCCTTGCTTATAGCTGTCTCATCCACATGTTTCAAAATCTGGACTGGCTTTAAATCTTCTAGTTGTTGTAACTTTAATGGTACTGTGAGTCGTCAGACTGGGCCATTTTACCCTCCAAACAATAACTTCACTTCCTCGTCTCCCTCGCTTACTCCACTTAATAATAAACAGTTCCACAAAGCGTCCCTACAGGACTGGAGCACTTCTGTTGAAGGCTGGATTTGCAGCTTCTGTCTAATACAGAAGTTGCTTTTAAATTTGCATCTTTCTGAATATGCTGCACGTTTTTCTTAATGTCCGTCATTTTGGCCATTACCGATTGTTCGTCCTCATCGGCCACTGTAATTTTGACCTGCTAATCAGCCAAAAAAATTCAAGAAGAGATACTGTTTCTGTTCAGTCTTGCATGCATTATGCCTGTGAGTGTCAACAAAGGATACCTGAGTATAGGTGTTTCACCTTCACACCAAAAGCTTAACAGCAGGTTTCCATCAGTGCGCAGGGCATGGCGTGTTTTAAAGTTGCAGTGGCGTCATAGTCAGGATGATATGTGCTGAGTGAAGGCTGACTGGGCGTTATGCCATGGGCCACATGCCAAACGTGCTGTGGATGGTGTGCGGATACTGATCCAGCAGGGAATAAAATGATTCTGTAAGGCTGTTATTCAGAAAGCATAGCCTCTACATCCAACAGAGCACATGGTTAACAGAGAGAGGAGGAAAGAACTGTTTAATCAATGTTTTAATCATGGAGTTCTCTTCACGACTAAGGACTTTCTTATTGGAAAGAAAAAATAGACCGAAGGCACTCAATAAAATGTAATACAATTTATCCTGTTTTCTTCTCTTTTTTTTTACTAAATGCATAAAAATAACAAGAAATAAAATTAGGGATTAAATGAAGTAAAACATATGCTGGTTATATAACAATCATTTTCACTTTTTTGAAACAATGGAATGGTTTATGGTAGGTATGGTATGCTATGGTATGGCATGGTGGGGTGTGGAATGGTGTGGTATGGTATAGTATGGTATGGTATGTTGCTGAATGGTATGGTATGGTGTGGCATGGTATGGTATGGTAAGGGGTGGAATGGTGTGGTGTGGTGTGGTATGGTGGTATGGTATGGTATAGTATGGTATGGTATGGTATGGTAAGGGGTGGAATGGTGTGGCATGGTGGTATGGTATGGTATAGTATGGTGTGGTATGGTATGGTGTGGTATGGTATGGTATGGTAAGGGGTGGAATGGTGTGGTGTAGTATGGTGTGGTGTGGAATGGTGTGGTATGGTATGGTGTTGTATGTTATGGTATGTTGCTAAATGGTATGTTATGGTATGATATCATGTGGTATTCTCTTCTACCATTTATTTGCAAATGGGAAAACCGTACCACTTTAATGAGTTTTTTAGGAATAAGGAGAGCAATACTGACGCAAATGCATCAATGCAACTTTTCTAGTGGATAAACTTTTCCTAAGGCAACTCAGGAAAAAGGTTATTTTGTTGAAAAAGCCAAACACATCACAGGCTCACAGAAACATTGCATGCATGTATCATCATCATTGTATTCAATTTGGTTTATTCCTCACTCATGAACACACACACACACACACACATTGTCATTGGCCAGAAATCAACCCTGAACCTCATTTGTTGCAGTAAAGGACCAATTAATTCAGTGGATTTGAAAGTGTTTGGTTTTTGGATGAGTGGGAAGTGTTGTTTGATGTGAAAGGACAGCGTGTATTAGTGCACCCAGAAAACCCTGAGTCCTTGTGCAGTTATGCAGCTGATAATGTCACCAGCTCACAGACTGGCTGTAAACATACTGAATATAAATCTCTGCCTTAGGGTTGTCAGAAGATATAATAAAATGTTTGCCACAATTTCACATTCCAGAGCCAAAGGTGAGATCTCAGAATCAGAATCAGAATCAGCTTTATTG
This sequence comes from Tautogolabrus adspersus, assembly GCA_020745685.1. Taxonomy (NCBI): domain Eukaryota; kingdom Metazoa; phylum Chordata; class Actinopteri; order Labriformes; family Labridae; genus Tautogolabrus; species Tautogolabrus adspersus. The sequence goes on from CM036537.1 coordinate 7,987,002, forward strand.
GCCAGGTATGTTTAACACACAAGGAATTTAACTTCGGTAGACTGTGCTCTCTTTGTACAAAGGTAAAACATTAAATATCAACAATAAGCTAAAAAATAGACAAATAATTAAAGACTAATATGTACAAGACTAAATAAGATAATAGTGCAGTGGTGAGTAGTGCAAAAAAGATGCTGAAGTGAACATGAGGTAGTTATTTTTACAGTATTTACATTAAAGAGTGTGTGCAGATGGTAATTTAAATAAAATAAAAATAGTATATATTTGCGTATATGTACATTCACAGTGACAATTTTGTTCCAGGGTTATTTCACAGCGACAGGTCTGACACACTGTGACTCTTTAGCGTTCATCAGAGTGACAGCCTGGGGGAAGAAACTGTTCTTATGACGGGTTGTTTTGGCGTACAGTGATCTGTAACGACCTGCCGGAGGGAAAGAGTTTGAAAAGTTTGTGTCCGGGGTGTGAGGGGCAGCTCCTGGGGCAGGTTGAACTTCCTGAGCTGACGCAGGAAGTACATCCTCTGCTGGTCCTTTTCCCTTAGAGTGTCTATGTGGGAGGTCCACTTCAGGTCCCGTGAGATTGTGGATCCCAGGAACCTGAAAGAGTCCACAGTAGACACTGTGCTGTTCAGAATAGTGAGGGGGGGGAGTGAGGGGGGGCTTCTCCTGAAGTCCACTGTCATCTCCACAGTCTTGAGCGGGTTCAGCTCCGGATGGTTCTGACTGCACCAGAGAGCCAGCTGTTCCACCTCCCGTCTCTAGGCAGACTCGTCACTGTCCTGGATGAGACCGATGACGGTGGTGTCGTCTGCGAACTTCAGGAGTTTCACAGAAAGGTCCCCTGAGGTGCAGTCATTGGTGTAGAGGGAGAAGAGCAGAGGGGAGAGAACACACCCCTGGGGGGCGCCAGTGCTGATTGTCCGGGTGCCGGATGTGATGCTCCCCAGCCTCACCTCCTGCCTTCTGTCAGTCAGGAAGTTGGTGATCCACTGACAGGTGGAGGCAGGCACAGTGAGCTGGGTGAGGTGCAGGATATCCGGGATGATGGTGTTGAATGCCGAGCTGAAGTCCACAAGCAGGATCCTAGCGTAGGTCCCTGGGGAGTCGAGGTGATGCAGGATGTAGTTCAGACCCATGTTGACTGCATCCTCCACCGACCTGTTTGCCCGATAGGCAAACTGCAGGGGGTCCAGCAGGGGGCCTGTGATGTCCTTCAGGTGGCTCAACACCAGTCTCTCAAAGGACTTCATGACCACAGACGTCAGGGCGACAGGCCTGTAGTCGTTGAGTCCTGTGATGGCAGGTTTCTTTGGGACTTGGATGATGGTGGAGCTTTTGAAGCAGGAGGGCACTTCACACAGCTCCAGTGATGAGTTGAAGATCTGCGTGAAGATGGGGGACAGCTGCTCAGCACAGACTCTCAGGCAGGAGGGGGACACGCCGTCTGGTCCTGGAGCCTTTCTGATCTTTTGTTTCTGAAAGAGCTGGCACACATCCTTTTCACAGATCGTCAGTGCAGGTGGGGCGTCAGGGGGGAAGGGGGAGGGGGTTGTGGGGGGAGCAGGTAGGGCAGAGTCTAAGTATTGGGGTGATGTTGATGGGCTGGGGGTTGGGTGAGAAAATCTGCAGCAGAAGGTGTTGAGGTCGTCAGCCAGTCTTTTGTTACCTGCAGGGTGGGGGGAGGGTTTCCTGTAGTTGGTGACCTCTCGCAGGCCTTTCCAAACTGCTGAAGGGTCGTTAGCTGAGAAGCTTTGTTTTAGCTTCTCAGTGTAGCTCCTCTTCGCTACCTTGATCGCCTTCGTCAGTTTGTTCCTGGCCTGCTTGAACAGGTCCCAGTCCCCACTCCTGTAGGCTTCCTCCTTGGCCTGACGCAGCTTCCTGAGTTGGGGTGTAAACCAGGGCTTGTTGTTGTTGTATGTGCAGAAGGTCCTGGTCTGCACACACATGTCCTCACAGAAGCTGATGTATGATGTCACAGTGTCAGTGAATTCGTTGAGATTTGCTGATGCAGCTTCAAAAACAGTCCAATCAGTGCAATCAAAGCAGGCCTGTAACTCCTGCTTTGACTCCTCTGTCCATTTCTTTACAGTCCTCACTACAGGCTTAGCAGTTTTTAACTTCTGCCTGTAGGTCGGGATGAGATGAATCAGACAGTGATCAGAGAGTCCCAAAGCTGCACGGGGAACAGAGCGATATGAATCCTTTATTGCTGTGTAGCAGTGGTCCAGTGTGTTAGCTCCTCTGGTGGGGCACTTAATATACTGTCTGTATTTAGGAAGTTCGTGGGTTAGATTTGCTCTGTTAAAATCCCCTAGAATGATGAGCAGGGAATCAGGATGTTTTTTCTCCACGGTGATTATTTTGTCTGGCCAAACCAAAAAATGTTATGTTGACCTTCAGTGAGACAGACAAGAAGCACAGCTGGAACAACACAATCTAGGAACAAGTCAGTTACTGTCTAACTATAACAAAGCTTTGGAAAATGTTTTGGGGGCTTCTGGTGTAGTGAGCAGTTAAAGGGATACTTCACCTGTTGAAATATGAATCTGTATTGACATTGAGTATGTATGTAGTAGAAATGTGGTATACATTTTGAAGTTGGTGCCTTCTTGACTGAGAAAAGGCAGAAAGTGTCTTCTTGGCTCATGTGGATGAAAGACAACAACTCCAAGAATGAACAGCACCGCAAGCCACTCCCACTGAAGCTACGGTGTATTTACAGTCTGTCTACAACACATACGGCCGTTTTCTCAACTGATTACGATATTTCTTCCAGAAGGAATTGGCATCTTAGAAATTCCTGGCAGCAAACGGACTCTATGTCTGTGTCCATAGGCAAACAGTGAGAGCACAGACACCACCAGTTCACCCCAGCTCCACCGGCGACAGGCAGGTCTTGTGCCCCTGCTGCTGAGACCTGCCTGTCGGCAGCAGACAACTCCCGTTCCTCCATCAGCCTCAACTGCTCGCCGCTATATTGCAGCTCGTAAAGATAGCCACGAACATCCGATTCGAGCACAAGACCTTCAAAATCCCTTTCATCCATATCAGTTTGAAGTTGAAACATACTTTTTTCGCCATTCTCGGTTCTTATTAGCTTTCTCCACAAAGCCTGTTAGCATAGCTTCCTAGCAAGATGGGGGACGTTAAGTTTCGATTCTGGCAGTAAGGTCCCGCCCACTGATCTGTTATAGGTCTGTAGCTTCAGTGGTCGAAAATGTGAGGAACTAGCAATGTAGTTTCACCCCTGCTAACCAAAACAGCCTCCGATGACGCAAAAATCGTCATTTTGCGTCATCAGAGGCTCCTTTTCAGAAAAGAAATAAGGAGCTCTCCCGTCTCAGGGGAAAATGAGGGGGGGTTGCACGACCATTCAAAAATACTATCAGGTTTCTAATGATACAAAGCTTAATGCAAATGGGTGAAGTATCCCTTTAATAAGTTAAGTATTAAAGTTATCAAGGTTAAGACTTCCTTTTCTGTGTTCTGGTTATTATTTACATAATAACAACTCGAATGCTGAGAATAGAGTTGGTGTGGCATGGCTATATTGTCTTTTCATATATGAAGATTTTTGTTAAAGTAAGTGAGTTCTTAAATGTCAGCCGATGTTCTGGGATTGCACCATGACCCATGGAATTATTCTGCATACAACTAAAGACTGAAGAAATTGATTGGACGATACTGCTCAGACAGCAAACAGAAACTAGAGATGATCCAACATTCAAAACTTGCCCCTCTTTTATAAATTCTGCAAGAAATAAAGTCTGCTAGAGAAACATGTTTTTATTTATAGTGGATCCTTAGTGTGCTTGCTTTGTGTGCATGTGTGCGCATGTGTGTGTGTGTGTGTGTGTGTGTGTGTGTGTGTGTGTGTGTGTGTGTGTGTGTGTGTGTGTGTGTGTGTGTGTGTGTGTGTGTGTGTGTGTGTGTGTGTGTGTGCTGTAACAGTGCGGGGCAGCACTGGAGAAAGTGGTAATCAATTCTCATTGGAGACAACAAAGCTCAATTGCACTGTTCTCAAGCAGCAATCCTCCTGTGCTGAGACTGAAGCCCCACAGGCATGCAGAATGAATGGGCCTCCACTTCGTAATCAACTAAGTTGCCTCCTAGAATCTAGGAATACATATTGCATTATATCTGACAATGGTGCTGGTTAATACATTTCTCTTAATACACTTTTACAGGGCTGTTAATCGCGATTACCTAAAGTCTGAAATGAATGCATTTTTTTTGTCCCTTGAGACGCAACATAAGTCTGTGCAGTGTCTCCCTGTAGTCACAATGATGAAAAAGAACGACACTGCTGCATCTCTGAATGTTTTATTTCACTTTCACTCCTAGACAGCTCAGCTAACAAATCAAAAATAATATCCACCTTATGACATCAAACATGTCAGTGTTTTACCGTCCTCTTTAGATATTTTCATTTAGTTTTTGATCCGTAACGAATTCCTTTTTCTGGGGTTTAAGTTAATGTCATACTGTAACATTCGATCTACCAGAAGTTCCTTATTTTAAATAAAAGCAGGTTTGAATTCAAATGGCAGATAAAGGTATTTCAAAAATGCGATTAAAAATGCAATTAATCGCGATTAACTATTGAAATTAAGCGATTCATCGCAATTCAATTTTTGGATTGTTTGACAGCCCTACTGTACATATTAAGTGACACCTGGATATAATTAAAAGCTCCTGTGAGGAACTTTTAGTTTTTGGCAAATTTGGTTGACAAAGCAGTACCTCTTATCTCTTTGTTAATTTTGTCCTGCTCATGAGTAAGTCGTGTTTTCTAAAAAAAAAAAAAAAAACATACTCAGCTTTCTTCTAACAGTCAAAGGTATCACTCACTGTGAATCTTTGCTGTGGAAAACACAAAAAGGTTGTTTCTGCAGCGTGCATGTGACTCACTTCATCTGACACATGCCCTGTGGCATTGGTTACAAACATTCAAAATTAGGCTTGCAAGATATAAACTTGCTTTTCTAAGTCACATAAAGGTATCATTATTATTTCAGTCTATTTCATAACCAGCTAAAAACCCATTACAGGAGCTTTAAGATAATTGATTTTAATATTTCAGCTAGTTTCTTAGTACTATTATAAGTTTTAACGTGACTGCTTTAGCTTCCAAAAGTCAGATTTATAGTTAAAAGACAATTTGTATGATTTTTCAGAGGTACTCAACTAACCTTTTCCAGCTTGTCTTTGCGTCGGAGAAAGATAGATGCAGAGTAGCCCTGCTGCTGGAAGGCGCTGAAGCTGCTGCTTCTCATTTGGGACCCACAAGGCGGGAGTGCTGGGGGGGCCTCTTCTTGCCCCCTCGACCTTGGATCATCTGACAGTTCCATTGATGACCTGTGTGCTGCTGTCTGCTGGGGCACAGACAGTCTGAAGTGTACACACACACACACACACACACACACACACACACACACACACACGCAAACTCTAAGCCAAGAGAACAACGCAGAACACAAAGCGAAGCTGTCACTTCCTTCTTCCCTCTTTTCTTTTCAATCTATCACTCAGAAGCTGAATCAGCCACTTTTGGTCCCTGTGCTGTCTGAGCTACAGCGTGCACTCTGCCTGTTTGTGGCCAGAGCACCGATGTTTCATCACACTTGTTGGGGAGGGTGTGTGTGTGTGTGTGTGTGTGTGTGTGTGTGTGTGTGTGTGTGTGTGTGTGTGTGTGTGTGTGTGTGTGTGTGTGTGTGTGTGTGTGTGTGTGTTTGTGTGTGTATGCATGTAGTTCTGTCCCGCAGGCAGGATGGGAGGAGCAGGCAACGGGCTTCTGGATGGGGCGGAGGTGCAACAGGAGCTGCTGCACTGAAAGACAGAAAGCAGCGGACACAGAAGGAGAGTAATCTGATTGAGAAAAGTGTGAGGAGACTATTAGACATGAAGACACATACACACTCTCTCACTCACACACATACAGATACACACACCAACTGTTTGAAATCTAATTTCTCCCATTTGTACCTCACATACTGAATACTGATCCTGGCAGAGACAGAACATCCTGAAGTACTGCCCTCACCTTAAGAAACCTTTTGCAAAGGTTGAGACAGGCACCATATGCTTACAAAAGGGACACACACATACACACAGATACACAAGATGACTTTAGGTTTTCTATTCCCTGCACAATTTACTTTATGGATACAAAAAGGTGCTGGTGTAAGAAAAAATTGACTTTGCACTGATCTAATTCAAAACACAAATCCCCCTGTGGCCACTGTGTCGGTACTAGCAGAGCTACTTTACGTCATCCGTGGGATTCATTAATTCAGTCCCTGCTTGGCATTTTTAACTAAAGCTGGGTCAACCTTTCTTTATGCAATATCTCGATGTTTTGGAAATGTCTTTGCGTGCACTCTCAAGTCTGTTTCATATCTGTGGCTGCAGGCAAGTGCACACATAGACAAAAAAGGGGCTGGAGCTCCTGCAGTTTTACCCTCTGTAGAGAAAGTGTCCTTTTAGAATGAATGAATGATTTCCTTTTTGTACAGCCTAGCCCCCAGAACAGATAGCCTATATTTGATTAAATTAAAATATCAGGTCAGGAAATATGTGATAAAGGCTAGCGCACTGCTCTCTCCTCCATCCTCTTTGCTACTTACCCATCACTCACAGCAATCTGCAAACCCAAACAGACAAACTATTGGGACTGAGTGTGCCAAGCCTCCACCACAGGCCGAACACCAACTTCCTCTACAGGGAGATAACCAACACGGCAAAGAAAACTAAACAATAACTAAAACCAGTTGGTTATTTTTTATTACAGCAAAAACAGTAAAAGTGTAACACTAAAGACAAAACTACATCTAATAAAGACCGGAAATACAGAAACGATATTTCATAATGAAACTGCTTGATAACATTGTAATAACATGTAATGACCACAAACCACAGGCAGTGATGATGTCCTACTTATCACTCACCAATACCTCCAAATAAATGTTCACTAATTAATCTAGCATCCTTATCCCTCATGGGACAAAGTGAGTGCAGACAGGAGCTTCTTTATAAATGAACTAATGTTACAGATAAAAATGTGTCTTTTACAATACCATTCCACATGATTGTTATACATTGACACTACTTTCTATTGGTCACAAACCCCTCAATGAGGTCATTTTTATCAAGTTTGTCATGCTCTGTTGGCTGCATTAAACAAGTAAGAACGCATCAATGAATCCTTTTTGTAAACACAGCCGACCCTCGTGACATCTGTAACATCTGCCTAGTGTAAATGTAGTAGGATTCCCTTTTCACAGCAGTTGTTTTTCCTATCCTCTTTTCCACACCTCTCCCTGACCTTGTGACATTTTTCAGAGTTGAGTAATCAACCTTACAAAAAGAGCCCCTATCTGCAAATAGTATTTGTATGTGTAAGTTCTCAAAGCTGTTCAGACAACTTGTCAAGCCCCTCAGATGAATCATATGGCAGATTTAAGTCTTTGCTGTTTGTCAGCCAACTTAATGTTGGAAACAAGACAAACTAACCAACTATGGACTGGCATACACCTTTGCACACTTACTGGCTGTCTATAACCTGTTTCACATCTTATGCTAAGCTAAACTAACTGCTAATGTTTTACGTCAGATTTACACTTGAGTTAAATCAATCTCTTTAACTCCTGCTAAGATTGTCTGTGGTGTGTCCTTCATGTTGCATGTTGCAGACATCTCCTGCGCCGACGCGAGTGGCCGCATATCCAGTAGCCCTGACCTTCATCCCCCCCCAACAACAACACCCCCACTGCCACCAGGACAAACACAACACCACCCCCCTCCATCTCCACAGACAATTCAAGCCCCCTCTCCTCCACCATAACCAGGGATCAGGTGAGCAGAGAGCTGAAAAGACTCCGTCCCAGGAAGGCAGCGGGCCCGGACAGGGTGTGTCCTAGGATGCTCAAGGCCTGTTCTGCTGAGCTGGGGGAGCCGCTTCAGCATGTCTTCAACATGAGCTTGCGGCTTGGGAAGGTCCCTGTGCTCTGGAAGACCTCCTGCCTCACCCCGGTCCCTAAGAAGAAAAACCCCAGAGAGCCAGGCGACTTCAGGCCAATCGCACTGACATCCCACGTCATGAAGACCTTTGAACGACTGCTGCTCCATCACCTCAGACCCCAGGTCCACCACGCGCAGGATCCACTGCAGTTTGCGTACCAGGCGAAGGTGGGCGTGGACGATGCCATCCTCTATCTGCTACACAGGGCGTACTCTCATCTGGACAAGGGGAGCAGCGCGATGAGAATCATGTTCTTTGATTTCTCAAGCGCCTTTGACACCATCCACCCCCTCCTACTGAGAGACAAGCTGACCGAGATGAGGGTGGACTCGTACCTGGTGAGATGGATCACTGACTACCTCACAGAGAGACCACAGTACGTCAGACTGAAGGACTGCACATCTGACACTGTGGTCAGCAGCACCGGTGCGCCACAGGGGACTGTGCTCTCTCCTGTCTTGTTCACCCTGTATACCTCGGACTTCCAGTATAACTCCGAGCTCTGCCACATGCAGAAATACTCGGATGACACTGCGATAGTAGGTTGTGTCAGGGATGGACAAGAGGAGGAGTATAGGAGCCTGATTGAGGACTTTGTGACGTGGTGCAGTTCGAACCATCTGCAGCTGAACACCTCCAAGACCAAGGAGATGGTGGTGGACTTCAGAAGGAACAAGCCACATCTGCAACCTGTTTCCATCGGGGGGGTCGACGTGGAGGTGGTCAGGACCTACAGGTATCTGGGGCTGCAGTTGGATGACAAACTGGACTGGTCACCAAACATGGACACTACCTGTAGGAAGGGACAGAGCCGTCTGTACTTCCTGAGAAGGCTGGGGTCCTTCAACATCTGCAAAAAGCTGCTGCAGATGTTTTACCAGTCTGTGGTTGCCAGTGTCCTCTTCTACGCTGTGGTGTGCTGGGGAGGATGCAGCAAGAAGAGGGATGCAGCACGGCTGGACAGACTGGTGAGGAAGGCTGGCTCTGTGGTGGGTACACAGCTGGACTCTCTGGTGACGGTGGCAGAGAGAAGGACTTTGGACAAAATGCTCTCCATCATGGACAACACCCACCACCCCCTGCACAGCACCTTCACCAGGCAGAGGAGCATGTTCAGTGGCAGACTGCTGTCACAAGCGTGCTCCACGGACAGGCTTAAGAACTCTTTTGTCCCCCTGGCCATAAGACTGTATAACACCTCACTGTCACTGCAGGGATAAAGCACTCAGTGACTCCTGGACTCATTTTTTCATTCTTTCATCTGTACTGCTGTCCTAAGAGTCAGCCTCTAGTTGGACACTTTAATGCTTATTTGACAATCACTTTAATGTTTGCACTGACTGTTTAATATCTGTTTTCACACTCCTTGCACTACCTCCATCTTAAACACTACTGTACAACAACACATACCTTCAGAAGGTCAACACTCTTCATCTCTTATGTACAGGTCTAATTACAGATGCTCTTTAACTGTTTATAGGTTTCTTTTAAATTGCACATATATTGCACATATATTTCTATTCATGCACAGGTTTTGTACATTTCATTATATAAGTTGTATAGGTCTATTTACAATTGCACAGGTTTAATTTTAATTTTAATTTTTTATTCTTATATATAGGGGCTCCTTAAATCTTTGTTGTTGGGTAATATATGTATGGGAGGGGGGACAGGGGGTGTTTATGTAACAATTGCTATGTGTCTTGCATGTTTGTATACTGCTACTGGATGCCTTGAATTTCCCTCGGGATCAATAAAGTATTTATCTATCTATCTATCTATCTATCTATCTATCTATCTATCTATCTATCTATCTATCTATCTATCTATCTATCTATCTATCTATCTATCTATCTATCTATCTATCTATCTATCTATCTATCTATCTATCTATCTATCTATCTATCTATCTATCTATCTATCTATCTATCTATCTATCTATCTATCTGTAAATGGGCGTATGAAATAAAATGTTAAACTATTGCTTTCTTCAAAAAACAAACATTTTTAATGGATTGGCAAATCATTCATCTTTTCAACATTTAAGGAATTTCCAGCTGCCTTTGATGGACTGTACATACTTAACTGTGGTTTTCATTTATTCTTCATCACTCTATTGTGGATTTATGCACTCTTTTAGCTGACAAAGCATTTTCTTTTCCTGTTGTTCTCCTCCCCAACACCGGAAAGCAATGATGGTCTGTCTATGAAGAGCTGTGGAATATATAAATTCCTCCAGAATCCTGCACGCACACTGCCCAGCATCATACATCTTATTCACTCTGTTGCAGCATAGGTGCTTAATCTCAATGGCAACTCAAATTACACTGAAAAGCACATAGGGTGCATGCTTTGCATTACTTGGCTGGTCTCTTTATATTCATATTTCAATTCCATATATCTAAGGAAGAGGGCCAGGCATGAGAAATAAATAATGACAGGTGGAAGATTTTTTTTTCATTATGCACTTCGAGAAAAGAGTCGAAATGTCGATATGACCAGCGGAAAAGTCTAACTATTCAGAATAGAATTAAGAAACATTACAGATTACAATTTCACAAAATTGTACTTCAAGATTATTCTTATCTACATGGGCACATAAACATATCATTTTTATCATAAGGAGGTCCAGACTGACACCTCAGAGTCAAAAGAGCTGCAAAATTATGAATATTTTATTCATATGCAATGAATGCAGTACAAGTGCAGCAATAAAGTCCAGTGGGAACATAAACTTATTAAAACTTGGAACAAGTCAGCCTAACTGTTCCCACTTATGTGAACACCTGCAGAAGCGCTGATGTGCACCAGCAGCTGCAGTGAATGTTGTTCGCAAGGGAGAAAAACCCTGACACAGCTTTAAGGATTAAGGAAGTAGAGCAGAATATCTGGAGACATACAATTAGTAGTGCAGCGGCTCTGGCAGAGGGGCCTCGGAAACTTAATTTGTGGTGTGAACTTGCCTCTGCACAGAAAGAGGGAGAGGAAAGACAAGGCCCGGGGTGGGATATAGCTTTGGATGATGGCATCAGAGACAAGATTTTCATTTGAACCTTCATTAAAATAAAAAGGAAATTGTTTCCTCTTGTACAGCTCAAACTGGTAGATTCAGCTGAAACTTACTTTGAGCTCCGGTGAGGAAACGTTTATGTTGATTTTGGCGACCCCTGTTGACAAACAGGTACCATTTAGGCCTTTGCTGAACTTGTCCTGTTTATGTCTACTTTTTTGTTTTTTTAGATAGGCAGTGAGATAGAAGGGAGAAAGAGAGGGGGATGATATGCACCAGATAACATCAGGATCGGGAGCCAAACCTGCAACCAGTTCAACAAGGACTACAGTCTGTCTCTCCTCATGGACCGCCAGCTCTACCAGCTGATCGAAACCAGTTATACATTTACAAAAAGATCACATCCTGCTTTGTTTTTGCAGTCAAATGTTTCACTCATTGAGACTCTTTGCCCTGGAAAGTGTTAACAACAGGACAGTTTCAGCAGCATGCTGTAAATCACTCCGTCTGACACCTGCCTGTATAAATTACTATAGAAAGAGTCTTATGCTTATGGTCTTGTTTGCTTTTGTCATAAAGAGGCATCAATACCAGTTTCAGTCTGCTTACAGTAATAACCAGATAAGAACTATGCACATGAGCATTAAAGAATTAAAAGTTAAAGTTCTATTAATGCTGCCTAATTAAAACTGTGATTGGTCTTTGAAAATGCCTTTCAGGGGGTGCCGGTGGCCTAGTGGTTAGTGCGCGCGCCCCATGTACAGAGGCGTCAGTCCTCCAAACGGGCGGCCCAGGTTTGAATCCAATCTGTGGTCATTCCCCACTCTCTCTCTCTCCCTGATCTCTGACTCTATCCACTGTCCTATCTCTAAATAAAGGCATTAAAAGCCCAAAAATAAAACTTTAAAAATGTTTGCCCTCGTGTTGTATGAAGTACATTGTTTAGTTTTTCTTTGTTTTACGATGATGGAAGAATTCTGTTTGTTTCTGTATCATTTCCTTTAAATGTAATCACCCCGTGCTTACACTAAACTCCACTTCTAAAACAGAAGACACAAAGAAACCAGAAGAACATTTTTAAAATGTGAAAAGGAGAAGAGAGAGAAAAATATTTACCCACAAGGGGTTGTTAAAAAAAAGTTCTCATAATGCAAGTGACCCTTTAGCGTTACATTCGTATTGATGCTTAGATATTGATCATTAGAAGCATGTTAGTGTTGCAGAGGGTGGACATTGTATTGCATGTCAAATATGAATTTGCAAGTTATACATTTTCACAGATGCCAAATAAATGTAATATCCAACATTAAGAACAATATACATAAAACATAGAGTACAAATGAACACTAGTACACTGCAAAATGCAAATTCGATCAACACTATGAACATGCACTGCAGTAGAATTAACAAGAGAACAAATAGGTCATGATAATCATGCATTTTATTGGAAATGAGACAAACACTACACAGGTATTGCAAGGTCAACATTAATCTAACATCCTTACAAAAGAAAAGGTCATACAAAAAAAACAAATACAAATTATCCAAATGCTCAAACGCAATAAAAATAAATACTGTAGGCGCAGAACTCAAGATGCAGTTATTAACCTTTATTAAAGTTGATTTGGCTAAAATGTTTCAACAGTTCTGATCAGGTTACATTCATGTGTAAACATTGATATGAGGCAAGACATTGGAAAACCTACAGTCATTACACCATCCATCCTTCTGTTGCATCGTTAACAATCAAATGCAGCTGCAGGACTCGGAGGTAGCCCCGGTCTATGCTGGTTCAGACACAACGTTACGCTTGTGATCAGAAAGTCGTTTGACAAACTGTTTTGTCCACAGGCAGCCGGCTGTCTCCCTGCTTTGTTTTTGGTCGACGACGTCAACATGATAAAGGATCGTCACAGGGGGCGAGCAATGTTCTGGTGGTCCCTTAGATATGATTTATAACATATATCAGCTTTTAAAGTGCAAACAACAAAGACCACCTCTAGCTCAACACCTCATATACACTTTTACATCTCTTATCTCTGACTGGTTTGATTGTTTGGAATAGGGCACTTGTGACAAATTACATTTGGAAGAGGAAAACCTTTGTGGGAGCTACATCTAATGTTAAAGGTTTTATAAACAATGGTTTCAAAGGGCATTGCAACAAGAAAAAAGAAGGCATGGATGGGACTGTAATACAAATAATAATAAACATTTATACTGTACATACTCAGTTCTTTTCCAAGCAACAGGCAATGTTGCCTTTTCTGATGGAAATTCACTACTGAGTCAGGTTTGGGGATTGCCATGACAACAGGCCAACGGATAGATTTCTTTCTATAAATAATTCTATGGCATGGTAAAATCACATTTTTCACATATGCCTCTGCTGAATACTTTTTTTTTGACAATGTTGCACCATTCAAGTTTGAGTTTCTTGCATTAGCCTTCAGTCGGAAAAGCTCCAAACCCAAAAATGTTAAAGCTTGTAATTACATGGCAGGAATTGACATTTGTAAAAGTCAAAGATGCTCAGATCAAAACAGACAGACTAACAAAAAAGATTGAAAGACATTAGCAGGAGTTACACAAGTTGATTCTGGACATCCTCTCATCTTCAACATCCGGTCTTTTGAACGTTTTTCAAGGTTAATGGATGATAAACTGCAACACAATCGTCATAGATGTGTAACTGTATATTAGGTCATTTCTTTACAAGCCAACACATTGACAGAGTAATGCTTTTGTTTTGTTTATAACATCATGAGCTGCATTTGGGTAGTGATGTATTTTTACTCGGTCCAATCACAATTGAGTTTGATTGATAGTCAAGGCAGTCAGGTTTTCCCGCTGGACGGACTTTATTCTCCTCCATCTTTGATCTGAAACCAAAAAACTGAACAATGTCTTCAGCATGTCTGTCTAACATAAAGGATGCATTCTAAATGATGTCCTTGGCGTTATCAGTTTTAGGATCTAGAGCTTTGTTTGGACCCTGGGTCTCGCTGGGTCCCTGCATGGTCCAAAGGTCCACAGGGTTTGATGGCTAGTCCTTCAGGCCTGGATGTAGCTCCAGCTCCAGGAGGCAACAATGACGCCTCCTGCTGAGTCCCAGGGCTGATCTTCTGGTCTGTCAGAGGGCTGGTCAGGCCGAGAGTGGACAGGGCATCCAGGGTGCCGTCTGCGTCCACCATCATGTCGATTACTGCCAGATTGGCACAGAACAAACATTAAAAACACAGTTACAAACAATAATAAATACTGGCCCTTCAAATTTGATGTGTCACAGTTTACAAAAAACAAAACACTAAAGCATAACATCCATACTTAGCAGTTGTTTTTCGACTCTCTTCAGGTCTTGAAGGATGGTTGAAATCTCCTGTTAAACATGAAGACAAATTAAAAGTAGTTAAGGTTAAGGGACTGAAAGTTCAAACACCAAATAAATCACCTCTATGCATCTCTTTAAAACTGCGGGAATACATTTGGAGCAGAGCCTTGTTCACTCAGTGTTGCTTTATGAGCCCTGAGACTGTGTGGAGGATATATATATATCATTTCTGCTCAGGGGTTCACATGAGGTCAGACTAGTTTGAAGGCAGAATTTATGACTATAATGAAGTTCTCCCTAACGCTGACTTTTCTTGCACTCACAATATGGAGCCAGAACAGTGACAGCTAAATGTTGGCATCAAAAATAACATTTGGCATTGAAAACACACCTGAACTAACTAAAAGAAAGATTGGCATTGAAATACTTGTATTGTAAAAATTTGTATTGGCACTGAAACAGGTACTGGCGCTGAAAAAAGTTTCAATGAAGAACAAAGAAAATGCATTAAAAATATTTTATTTTGATAGCTTTTACATTCTTTTGTGTTTTTCAGTGACAATCTTCAGGTGATTTCTCCATGTCTTTCTTTTTTCAATAACAGTTTTTTTTTTTACGATGCCAGTTACATTTTACAATGACAGTTTTTTTTACGTTGTGTTTGGTTTTCGGTTTCAGTTCTCTGTCACCTTTTTGGTGTGGAGGCGAGGGGGCAATGAGAGCGTAATTTACATATAATCTGCATATCGACGAGAACTGACCCTGAACCCGCCTTCTGACCTGATACCTCCAGCATAAGGAGGTATCACCGAAAACCACTCACAACGTAAAAAAATCTGTCATTGTAAAATTGTAAAAAACTTTTTCCTGGGAGCTCCTGAGCTCTCATGTCTCTTTGGGTTCCTCTGGTTTATATAAAGACCTTCTGGTGTGAGATGAAAGTATGTAGGGCTGGGTCATGATTTTAGAATATTTGAGTAGTCGTTAATGTATAAAAAAGGAAGTTTTCATGTGAATAATATCTCGTCTTAAATGCATATTTTTCTACTGTTTTTACTGGTGCATTGTAGTAAGGCAGCACTACCACCAGACAGAGGAAGTAGCACATCTGAGGGCTTTTGCTAAACGCCATTAAATAACCAAAGAAGAAGAAAGTATTGGTGCCAAGTGCTGGTAAAACCGTTGCGTCAGCCGTCAAAGAGTTCCGTGTAGAACTTTTTCAACAAAAAATAAAATAAAATAAAGTCCGATCTTTGATTATTTATATTCGACTAATAGCAGTGGTTATGAATGTTATATTTGCCTGAAACACTCGTCCCTAGAGGAGAGGTGAATGATCACTGAAAGGATATCTTCTTTTTTAGGTGAAAACTAATTCCTCAACCAAATACAATGAAAATCTTTCCACATTTGTTGAGAAATGTGTAACTTACAGTGATGCTAGATAAAAAGTCATTATACTTCAGAGCACAATTTACATCTGTACCAGCCCTAGATGTATGCAGCTGTCATGGATACAAATATAACTGCCTGGTCTTTGTCACACGCCTAAGCAGAAAGAAGAGTGAGCACAGGTCAGTCACCTTATTGGAGCTCTTGAGCAGTAAGGAATCATGCTCCGCCTGCAGTTTGCTCTCAATCTCCTCCCATTTTCTTTCTTTATCCTTGAAGAGGATCCTGGAGGCCAAGTTAGTCCAAAAACAGATGACAGTAAAACAACATGAAAATACATTTAATATACTTCTTCATGGAAATGTTGGTTGACTGTTAACATGATTTAATTCATGCATTGTCTGTAGAACATAGAAAAGAGGAAAACAGGCTTTGAGTTGTCATCCAGCATGTTGATAATGAATAAGATATGAAGCTGCTTGTCAGTGTAAACCTTTGTTGTGCCACTCCAATCGGCCTAGTTCTTGAATAAAACACGTGCTTTCTTTAACTGCCTTTTTATTTATGTTCACTACTGATTCCAGAAAACGTTTGTTACCTGTAACCTTCAGCTTCATGGGCACATCATCTATGTAACTCAAGGAAACTCGCTCTGTCTTGGATTAATAGTTTTGCTCCACCATCTTGGTTTGAGCTACAGATTCACCTAGACTAGAGCATTTTATTAGTATTGGAAGATTTTAAAACCAGCAGTGAAGCATCATGTGACCAGTGTATGCACATGTCTTACTGCTGAACGCTGCTAATGGGGTCTGGTATTTTTTTTTGTTCATTGTCTGTCTACTGCTTGCTCTTTGTGTGAATTTTCTTATACCTTTAGGACTCCCTTGTAAAATGGTTAGTGGACTTGAGCTTGCATAGCACTTTTCTAGTCTTCTTTTTACACCTCAGCAGGTCACACCTATCCATTCACACACTGATGGCAGAGTTTGCTGCGTGACCATCAGAAATAACTAATAACCACAGACAAAACATTGGGAGCAACTTGGGGTTAAGTGTCTTGCCCAAGGACACATCGAACATGTGGCTGCAGGAGCTGGGGATTGAACCCCTGACCTTCCGGTTGAGAGATGACCAACTGAGCCACAGAAAAAGAGACTTTAAATTAGAATGGGAATACTCCTGGTAAAGTCAAGGTTAAATAGATAAATAAATAGAATTGTGAATTTTCCATCCTGAATTTGCATTTTCCTCATAACCAGATCATACTAAATTCATAAACCTTCTTCGTGTTTTGTAATTGAGCATGTGGCTTACCTGATTTTGCAGGTTGTTTTGTCAACAGACTGACGTATCCTTGTGGACAGCTGGGTCACAGACGTTAGTAGTAAACTGTCTAGTACCCCCTGTTAGATGATGAGGAGAAACATTTTATTTAATTTAACATTACCACTGAATGCAAATGTTGAAAATGCAGGGTATGACAATAAAGGCACACATAACCTTTTCAATACTACACTGAAAAACAGCCTAATTATAGCCATGTTTATGCAAAAATCCTTTTAGCTCAGTAAATAGATTTGGGTCTATTCAGAAGCACTGTTCTGTTGAGGAGGGACTGCTTGGCATGTTTGGAGCGCCCTCTAGTGGAGCACTTGTGATATAGTCAGACATGTTGATCTTTTACTACATAATTGTTCACAAACACAAAACTACAAAACCACGTTTAATATCTACATTCTCAGATGACTTACAGTCCAGTGTCTTACAACCTGCAGCTAAAACATTGTTTAAGTTATTGCATTGATTTTCCTTACTTAAACTTCAAATAAAGACATTATTATTCATAGGTCTAAATAAACTTTCTTGAGCCCTATAGTAGAAGAATGCCAATGTCAGAATAATATAACATATTGAAACAGGGACTCACGTCATCTCTGTTCCATGTCTGTCTGCGGATGGAGCGGGAGCTCTGTCCACTTGAGCCCCGGGGTCGAAGCTCCACAGACCTCCCATTGGTTCCCATGCTGTTGTTCTCTGCAGGTCCACTGATGTCCAAGCTGTCATCAAATACACGCTCCTCCAGCTGGAAGAGAATTTAAATGCATATACAAGAAATGTTAGAGAATAGAATCTACGCAGCATTACCACAGGTTGATTCTGGGACGCAGAAAATTAATTCAAATCTTGATATTTCTGTGTTACTTGAATCTAGATGATAGAACAAAACAATGTTGTGTTTTTCTAATAATGTGTTGAATACCACAGCTGCAGGGTCAGTGGCTGCAGGGCTGACAGAGTCAATCTCTCCCGCCACATCATGAATCTCTCTGGCCAGCATGGCAAGGTCTTTGGCTAGGTCTTGGCTTATCCTGAAGTGAAAACAATAATACAGTTACCATCTGATACATGTTAAACACATCATGTTCTTTGCTTACATTCATCTATTTCTTAGAAAAAGACATCATAAATAATAAAAGCACTGCCAAAAACAAAACAAAAATATTGAAAAAACATTCAAACCACCACCTCTGCCTTTTCCTCTAAACAAGATTGTTTTGTTTAAATATAGTTATCATGACTCATCATTGCTCTCAAACAGCACTGAAGCACCTCTCATCTACGTACCTGGCTATCTCCTCACTGTGTGCTGTCCAGTCCCTCATGTACTCATCCTGTTCTCTCGAATGCTGTTTCAGGGCTGCTAGGCCTGAAGGATTAGGAGTTGCTGGGGCTGACCCTCCCAGCTGAGCTACCCGCGTGGAAGGAAACGGCCGTGTTTGACCCTGCTTGGATAAGTGACGGTTTGAGCCATACTCGTCCTCTGAGGTGGACGCATACTCGACAGGCACGCGGCGCCATCGAGTGCCAGCTGGTGAAAGAAAACGGTGGAAATAGCGTTTACTTGGTGCTTTGATTGATTGATTTGGGATGTAAGGGTAGGTTGACATTTCAAAAATGTTTGCATATCAGACATTATTAGCATTAATATGTCCCCTCACAACCCCAACATGAGTCTGCTTCAGGTTTCTGCCTCTTAAAGGAAGTTCTCCCTTGCAACTGTAACTTTGCTTAATGTTGCTCATTGCTGTCTTTGTAAATAATATAACAAAGAGTAATACAGACCTGCTTTTTTTAAGTGTCTTGAGTATTTGTAACATTTGTTCTGAATTGGCGCTATACAAATGAAGATTGATTATTTGCTGACATGTAGTCATTTATTTGGCAACCCTAACAATGCATATCCAATATTAACTGTCTTTGAGCTTACACTACATATACCTGCAGAGTTTGTCCGAGTTCACTTGTCATTTCTGTCTTCTGTTTGGTGCTGTGCAGATGCTGATTTTTACACAAAAAAAGCAGCTGTATGCAACTGCTGAAAACAACTGGAGGTTGGAAACTAAAGCAAACAAGTAACTGACTTTAAAACCAAAATAATGAGACCAAAGATGCTAAAAGGCTCTTCAGAGTTTCAGAGTTAGGTCATCATTTTCTAATGGTATGTAACTCATAAAACATGTAAGTATGTTCACATGATATATCATATATTGTCATTTACACACTATTGAAATATTTTTTTACAAGTATAGTTTTTAGCAATATATAGTTTCACAGGGTCAAAATTTGTGATTTTTGTACATCCCCATTTCCTAAAAACTTGGGATATTGTGTTAAATGCAACCAAAAACAGAATCTCAAATATCATTTGGAAAATATAATTTTCAAAAACACTAACATTTCTCAGTTTCAACATTTGTTGTCTTTGTGTTTTTTTCAATTAAATAAAGGCTTTTAATCTTTAGCAAATCACACATTCTGTTTCTATTTACATTTTGCACAACGTCACATGTTTTTAGAAAATGGAGCTGAATAATATTCCTACAATTTAAGTATCAGTTTGAAACCCCCCCCCCCAAAAAAAACAGAGAGTCTGAAAACTTTTTTCAGTTTCAAATTACATTGAAGGAAATTGTTCTTTAATGAAAGAGTAACTTACATGTAGGTGTGACGTGGGCGTACGATGAGGTGCCTTTACCCTTGTCAGGCAGCTTGGAGGCACTGTTGGCCCTGGCTCTGGGTCCAGACACTGAGGTGACATTAGACCCTCTCAGTCCTTGTCTTAGGGCATAATCACCTGCAACACTGCGGGCCCCCATACCTCTATGCCGTGTCACAGTGGCCTCTGAGTCGCTTTGAGCCGAGGGGGAGCCGACCCTGGGTCTCCTCGGCTGTGCTAAAGCCTCTATCCTGGACAGTCCTCTTTTTACCATCCCCGTCCTCGATGCAGAGCTGGTGGTCGAAGCCTCAGAGGCCACTGACATCCGGTCAAGATCAGCAGGTTCAGTATCTGACGAGTCCCCGAGCCGGGCTCGTCTCAGCAGAGACGCTCTTGTTGGCCTGGGTTTGGTAACACTCATGGATTTACTAGTTGAAGAGGCAGGAGCTTGGGTTATTTTAGCCCGACTAGACTTTGTGCTGGCCCCCAATGTTGTTTTCCCAGTCTGGCCTCTGGTATGGGAGCTTCTAGACTCCTGTGTAGAGGTGGGCTGGGAGTCAGAGAGCAGAGAGTTGGAGTTAACATCATCATCAGTGAGATCACAGGAAGTCCAGGGGCGGCTGGGCTGTTGAGGACCTGATGTCTTTGTCTTCACCCTCCTGTCCTGGCTCACGCGGGCCCCAGCATGGCCTTTACCTGTTGAGCACAGAACTGTTCTCTCCTTCTGCTGTGCTGCAAGAGTCCGGCGTTTCTGGACTACTTTCCTCACTCCTTCAGCTTGGCTTACTGTGCTTGTCGTGTCCACGTCTGACTCGGGTGACAGGGAGCCTTCAATGGACTGACTTATTGGATCACCTTGGTCTGATACAGTGGTTTCTAAAAAGGCGGCCACAGCCTCTGAGTCTTTCTGCAGTGTAGCACTGTCGATGCCTGTACCTTTACTCTGAGTTCTGCTTTGTTTTAGCCCATCGATACGTGGAATGAGCTCAATGGGCACGTTGGAGCTCGGTTTCTCCACAGTAAAGCTCTCCTGCCTCAGCAATGGCTTCCCAGTACTTTCCCTGGCCTTCTCCTCCTCCTTTTTCCTTCGCTGTGCCTCCTCTCTTCTCTTCTCCCCACTGGTCAGGGGACGAGGGGGGAGTCTGGCCATCACACCTGGCTGGCTTGATCTTCCCCCTCCACTGTCCTGGGACTTGGCTGGTGAGGAACGACTGGGGCTGCCACCATGACTGCCCACAGCTCCATGACCAGGTCGATTCTTTCCTCTGCCCATCTTGTCCTCCTGGTTCTCTTTCTCTTGTAGCTCTGTGTCTTGTTTCTCCCCCATATCTGCCCGCAGGCCTGAACCTGGCATCCTCCTCCCCAGGACCAGATCCTCACCAGGCAGTGGGGGTAGGGTTCTTCTCTTGCGCTCTGTGTAGCCAGATGAGGCAAAAGAGGCTGAGTGGCTGGACTCACTAATTTCCGCTGAGAAAGGAGACAAACAAATTGTCAATACAATGTTTTATATCTTTTAACAATATGTGGTATGATAGTAGAACAAGTGTTGTGGTCATGAGTGGCAATACCCCTTGTTTCAGATGAAACGTATGGACAATATAATAGTTATCTTTTTTTAAGTGCTTAAATTTGTGTGTAAGGGGCACTGATGGCCTAGCAATGGTCACCCCCCATGTATGGAGGCTCTAGTTCTCCAAGCAGAGGTCCAGGTTCAAGTCTGACCTGCAGCTCCTTCCCACATGTCATTCCCCACTCTCTCTTCCAATTTACTTCTCTATCCACTGTCCTATCTAAATAAAGGCAAAAGCCCAAAAATAAATCTTAAAAGAAAATTGTGTAAGGATCCTTTGCAGTACATAAAGCCTTTCCCTGAACCGGTTTTACACATGAACTCCTGATTATCTCCAGAACCTTTGCAGCCAGAGCCAAGTGGACACTCGAGGAACTGCGGTTTCCTGCTCATCCAAATTGGCTTCATTTTTTAACACTGCAGGGTGCTGCTTGGTTTTAGCAAATGTCAGCATAACTAACTATGGAGTCAGTTTGCCTGCCTTTCTGCTGCATTAAGAAGGTGTTGTATCATTACCACTTTCCTGTAAGTGTTTTTTTTTACATTGGCCAAACTATAATACTCAAGTTTACCGAGAATGATCAAAAGTCTTGATTTCACAACATTTTTTACCGAGAAAAGAATGACGCCAAAGTTGGCATCAATGCTTAATTTTGGCAACATTCAGGGGTATATCACTTGAAATAAAAAAAATAACCTAAATATTTTCTAGTACCTCTGTCCTCTGCGACCATGACATGACTCTCTCCTCCTGATCCCTCGGGGTCTGTCCTGATGTGACTGGCAGCCAGAGTAGCCCACTGAGAGACCCAGCGGGGACCACCCACAACCAATTCTTCACGTAGTACCTAAGTAAAGATGGCATTAAAAATCAATGTTTTTAAATAGTAGTTAGGTGGTTTAAACGTATTAACTTGCAAAGATATTTTGGTTTTCTTATTTTTTTTAGATTGACTTTCAGGGCTTTTAGTTTTTGCACCTCTGTCTCCACACGTCCAGGCTTTCCCCTCTCTCCGGTACCAGACCTCTGGGAGTTGAGCCTCTCTCTGTGGTCAGCACCCCCCATCCTGGCCACACACACAGCCTCCTGCTCTTCCACACCAAACACCTGCAACACGAACATGCACAAGTGAACACACACACACACACACGTAAAGTATTCATTTTTTTTGTAATCAAAAAAAGAAAAGAGCCTTTCTTACAAGGTTTTTCCTCCTAACCTTGTCGATCATTTTCCTAGCCTCTTCCTCTTCATTATCTCCATTCTCCAGCTCAATAGTGTAAGTCCCTTTGTCACTATAATCATCGCGCTGGTGATAGCAGTCATCACGGCCACCTTGCTGATGTGTTGCAGAGTCATGTCGCCTCTCAACTAATCCGACTGCTACTTTTGAAGTGGAAGACTTGCGACGGCGCGCAGGACTGTCTTCCTCTGCAAAAAGCCCCTCTGGTACGTTAGCGCGACCCTCTCTGAACTTCATCCCTGCACCGCCCCAAAGCCCCCATGAGCGCTCCTCCAGAGCTGCGGCCCTACGCTGCTCTCCATGTGCGTTCTCTGAGTCACTCTGAGTACCGTCCTCATGTTTACTGCCTGGTAGTGGAGGGGTAGAGAAGAATTAATGGGCCAGAATGTAAAAAAACGACACAAAGTATAGAGGCTTAGTCCATATTAGATTTAAGCAAACAAACCACATACACACCTTTAAGACTCTTCAGCTGAACAGGCACATCACTCTTAACACTCTCCCCGTCTTCTTCTGCAACAGTGTCTTTCAGAGCCAGCGGCAGCTCGTTCTGAGCCAGCCAATCAGCAACTTTAACTTCCGCAGCAACCATGGCTGTCTGAAGTGGACTCAGCTCTTCACCGACGGGCCTTTTAGGACGCGGCTTGGTCTCTGGTCCCACCTTCGCCACTCGATCTTTGACTGTCACTTTGGCTGACTCTACCGGGTCAAACTCGATGGTGAAGGAGGCGTGGCCAAGGGTCGCCTCTGCAGCAGAAGACGCTCCAGCGTCTTGCTCTCCTGCGGGGTCGTCACTGCTCACTTTACCTGCTGAGGGAGTTTCCTTGGTAGGGATCTCAAAGTAGCTGGGCTCTTGATTGGCAGCTGTTTGTGGGGCCGATTTTGAGACATCTGTATTCTTCTTGGTGTCTGTCAGAAATAATGCAAACATTTGTATCTAGCGCCATAAACTTTACAAAAGAAATGGAAAGTACTGATGTATTTGTGAAGTCTGAACATATTCAAATCTGTTAAAAGTCAGGTTGTGAAACACCTATTGTTAAAATACAACTACATGCTCCCTCACCTATGAAAAGGTCACATAAAAAATACCTGTTTCAACTTTCTCTCGCTTCCATTCGGACCCTTTTTCCTCAGGCCTTCCATGTTGCTGGCCCTCAGCTTCTCCGTCTCCCCACCAGGCGGGCTGGCCATAGAGGGGCGTACCTCTGTGCAGCACCGCTAAATCTCCTGAAAAAACATATGAAGCTCATCGTAAGTTTAAGCAGGAGGACTGTTTCATACTCATTCATTTAAATTAGATGGATTTTAGGCTGTTGTACTCCTTTGTGTTGTTCTTTTGTATTGCCAGTGTTTGGACAGGTTTAGTAGAGCATGCGAGCGGCTGTGTGCTACATTATATGCCTAAAACACCTCCAGATACAGCGGGGGTCCCCACTCGGTGGCACCTTTGTTTTGGGGTCATGAGCTGAAAAGTTTGGGAACACCTGCTGTAGATCATATGGCATCACCATACATTACAGTCAGTTTCACAACCAGTAAAAATCTCCTCACAGTGGCTTTACCATGACTGAGGTACTAAAATTCTTCAAACTCAATAAACATCAAAATGTAATCTTTAGATATCTATACATGTGTAGAAGCAGCCTCTGTAGATTGAGATAAGAAATGCATAATCACTATAATGACATGCTCAATTTGTATTTCTCTGCATCCTTGCACACTCTCACCTGTAGCCTTATCCTCCACTCTGCTGGCCTCGGGGGGCTTGGCGACTGCCCCCTCACACACAGGTGCTGCTGCTGTCTCTGAGGGTTTTACCTCAGATTTAGACGGTTTCCCCTGCGGAGGTTTTTTGTGGCTCAGCTGGAGCTGGCTGCTGTACTTCTCATGCTGAAAAAAGAGTTGTGCAAGGAGAGTTTCAGGAGAGAGGGAGGAAAATCATCACTGTCGAATGCTCTTCAATCTACAGAAGGGCAGCCAGACTTAATTTAATCATTTTCTTTCTTTTTTGATCTCAGTCATAGCATATAATTGAGAAGACTTTTCGAATATCACAGCTGAACTTTCAGCTCCCTTATTAAGATGAAATCCTCTCCTTTCAACAGCCACCTGGGCAGTTTGCTGTGATGAAACAGCAGATTCATCAATCTCAAAAAGTAGCATTTTGCTCAGCTCAGCAGAATTCCTCTCTCCCTTCGACTAAAATCCACCCTTCTGGTTTTACATACTGATGAAAAAACAAAACAGCCTTCATTACATATGATCTCCCCGTTCTAATTTCTAGGAACATGTATGTCATACGGTCTTACCTTTAGGGCCTCCTCTGGAATATGCAGCTCTCCTCGAACCACAGTGAACAGGTTGGTATGTGAGGCAGGTTAAGGAAAAGAAGACTTTGCAAGGTTGGGAAATGTGCACTGATGGTTTCATGTATTATGCATCAGGCAGAGGGCAGTGAGTGTTCACAGCCATTGAAGAACAGATAAAGTTACAGTGATGCCTGAGTACACTGACCTTGTGCTGTGTGTCACATGCTCCAACAGATGCAAAAAGATCACATTCAAAGGATATCGTATCCAAACCTCAGCTTGTCATCTATTTTCAGGGTGACATAGATTTGCTCCTGAATTCTGACATCGTTGACAAATGTCTGCAAACAGAAGCAGAGTGTGATTAAGAACATCAGAGACAAATATGACTTTTCATTAATGTAATGTGATGTTAGGACTTAACTGTGTCTGCAACAACTTGTGAAACCAGTAAACAAATGTTTAGCAAGCATTGTTGCTGCTAAATAAAAAGATATTACTCAACAGGAAGTCTCCAGTGCCTCGATGATTCAGGAGGTGGCTTAATAAATGCTTTCTACTAGGGCCCGACCGATATGAGATTTTTGGGGCCGATACCAATATCGATATTAGGAAGAGAAAAAATCAGATATGATATATTAGCTGATATCTTTCTTAGATCTATCTTTGATCAGTAGAGATAGTCATAGATATACACACACATTTAATGTGTTGATCCCTTAGATGCAGTTATCAAACACTTGTGGAAAAGATACATAACGAAGACAAGATGGTCACTCAACTGGAAAGTAACTGTGCATGTACGTGTGTCACCGCTTGACACTCTGGAGAGTGATAATACTTGTTGTAATCCATAAAGCCCACTCTGCTGGTGAAAGAGAAATGCTAATGTAATAAACAATGAAACTCAAATCAAATGCTATTTGACTGGTTAATAAATCTAGTTATATCAGCGGATATCTGCGATAAAATTTGCAGATACCGATAGTCACTGGATATGCTAATATTGGCCGATATTATCGGCTGGACGATTAATCGGTCGGGCTCTTCTTTCTATTTCTAAGATGGAGTTTGCCTTTAGCAGATGGAACTCACACAATCATTTCCTGAAGGTGTTAAAATATCAATCATGATCTTTGCTGCTATGTTGTGTCTTTATTCTGTGCAATCTCTGCTGACTGACATTCTGGCTGATCCCCAATCGAGTGTGTGTTTTGCTTTTTGTTGTTTATTTTACTTTTTTTTCGTCACCCGGTGTCTTCTTTAAAGAGAGGCAGTCTTTTTTTCCAATATTGCTGTCAAACAGGCAGCTCTGGACTGTTTCTGGGACTTTTAGATATGAGTCCCCTCGCCCTATCTTTCCTCCTGTCATTGTGTGTAATAGTACAGGGTGTTTAGGGGTATTTATGGTGCATTAACATTTCATGTAAAATCATTTTCAGCATTTTACTGTGCTCTGTGGTCCACTTAGACAGAATGCATTGAATGCACTAGATTGTCTTCAAACTTGTTTTTTTTATCTACCTAGTTTATAACTGTTTTAAACCTTTATGGATGTTTTTCTTCTTTTTTTTCATACTTTATTAAGGGGAAATTCTGGTTTTACACTCTGTAACTGAGAGACATGCTTATCACACACATAGGCCTGAAATACACACATGCATAAAACAGGACCTATGTCAGAGTGGGGCTGCTACACAGGCAGCGCCAGACAAACTGTTGGGGGTTATGTGCATTGCTCAAGGAAACCTCGGCAGTCCTAAGGGATTGACCTGGTACCTCACCAGCATCCAGACCAACTCCCTTACTTGGTCAGCATCAGGGCTTGAACTGGTGACCCTCCGGTTCCTATCCCAAGTCCCTAAAGACTGAGATACTGCCACCCCCATGACTTTATTTTAGAGAAGCACAGCAGTTTTTTGTTCTACAAAATATTTTATGTATTATGCAATGACAAAAAGGCCATTATTCTATTCTATTCTATTCTATTCTATTCTATTTATGTCTCTCGTGTATGGCTGTTAAACCGTAAAAGAAAAAAACAAGTGTCGAGAGCAGATCCCTGGTCAGAGGGCTGGTGAGATTTACTTAATCCTGAATGTTAGGCTGACTAAAATACTAATCTTGTTAATTCACTCTGTTTTTGCATGAGTTTTGACTGTTTGTATCATTCTTCAGGCCTGAAGTCCCCACATCACACACGGACACTTTAGTGAGTTATCATGCCATATTATGTTGGTACATGTTAAACTGATACTTTGGACAAACATCATTCTGCAAAGGGAAGTTTAGAGGTGGAAGTAAAGTTATAAACAGGCAAAACTTTTCTTCAGGGTGGAGGGAGGCTTAAAGGGGATCAATGATGCTTGAAACCCTTCAATAATAAACCTTTTATGTAATAACGTTTCATTTTAATAAAGATTATTCCTCAGTATATAAGTGACTTGTTGTTTTCAATAAGTAGATAAAGCAATAAAGACACATAATAGTAGATAAATATTACACTCACCCCATTTAAACTGCCCAGGTCCTTCACTTTATGTTCGTCAGTATTTGGCTCATAGTTGATGACAGCGTGCTGTTTGTCCACACTGCGGGACTAAACCACACAAAATCCAGTCAATCATTGTAATCCACGCTAATCTCAGTGCATCAGATGATAATCCAGCTGGATAGAGCATGACAGGTCAGGCAGGAGTTACAGCACTGTACCTGCAGCATGAGCTCGCAGTCGTCCCTCCCCACAAAGATCATCTCCCTGGGGAGACGATGACGCGTCCCCCCGCTGCTCACCAAGAACCAGGAAGTCAGACTCATCGCTGCCTCACGAGCTGAGCATTGACCCTTAATTCATCCTGCTGAAAACAGAACCACTGTAAGATGTCATTTATCCATCTATGTATCTAAGGTTCTTCTATGAGTCAGACTTAGATCAATAAAAAGGTAAGTTAAGAGTTAAGAGGCGTGAATGAGGCATGCTGCTCCATGTTTATATATATAGAAGCATCATCTGTGTTTGTGTGCGTGTGTGTCATATGCTCAGTAGCTATTTCAGGAATCACCCGAGGACACTGACATGCCTTTTTCTCCCTGTAGTGCTCAAACAACATTAAATTAAGGTTATAAGTGGACAAAATGTACCGACGGTTCACAGAAATCCAGGCAACCTACTTTACTCCCAAATTGAATTGATCAGCAGAGTTGCCTGGTCGCCAAATTCAGCACCACACCTTTGAAAAAAAGAAGAGGGGGTTAGCTATTGTACAAAGGGAAAAACGAAAATGAGAATAACATGGTGGTGAATTATGAGACAAAAACAGATATAATGAAACGTGCATTAGGACAGCTAATTTAATTGGATGCTCTGCAGAAAGTCAAACAGAATTGGCCAAGGGAGAGGCAGGAAGTCAGAGAAACAGACAGAAGATAAAGAAAGTAGTGATGTTTGTCCTCGAAAACCTACATCTCTACTTTAATGATGGTCTATTATGATTTCCTTCTAGTGTGTAGAATTCCCATGCACATAAAAAAAGCACAATAGTCCTTCTCACAGAGACAAACAGCCGGTCCTCCCTCCTGCAGGAGCATCATCAGCACACAGGCCCTGCTGACTCACGCTCAGAAGAGCCATAGGTGAATATGTGGGATTTAATTACGCTCACTTTGTCAAATCTGGGGCTCTTGTTTATGCACCAGTAAGGCACCAATGGGACTTGACAGCACCCCTCTCTCTTTGAGGGAACGGACGGGTTAACCTTTTTATTGGCCTGGCTTCTAGTGGCCCAGATTTGCCTTTAAGACGCTTGACCACACACGGCTTTTCGTCCACTCTCTGATATAAATCTCTGCAAATGAAAACACAAGTGTGCTCACAGGCAGGAGGCAGCCGATGGGCGAATAGTCGGCCAATGCTAGAGCCTGGAAATTAGCCATGTTAGGCCATGTCTCAGTCCAGCGTTTTTTTACGGAGCCAATTAATGATGACAACAGTCTAGACCGGAGTATTCAGTTCCAATATTTGTAAAATACGACCGTGTTAAACAAAGCCCATGCTAATTATTGTATAAAATGTATAGCTATGGTGTGTCTGCCGTTAATGTTTATTACCGACATGTCATCTGAAGCGTATAGATCATTAACGTGCAGCAAACCCCTCTTTAGTGTGGCGCGCTCTTTAAGCCACATAAATGCTATTTTAAATAGAATTACGCTAACACATTTCACGTGTTATTGTAAATCGGGTTTGGAGACTGTGTGCTTCAGGATGTGCAGCCATGGCTCTCCCGTTATGGACGACATATAGGTTTGTCGCACAAACACAAACCGTCTCCATCCTCGGTGCTTTAGAGGCAGCTCGCGACAACAAAGCGGGCTCGTGATAACCAAACAAACAGGGCCGTAAATGTCACTCACCAGCTGCTCTCCGGACAATCAGCATCCGCGGTGCTGCTGCTGCTGCTGCTCCTAGAAGCCTGCTGCCCAGCCCTACTCCTCTAACACTACGTGTCTTGGCCTCACGGTGGCGCTATGTGCTCATAGCAAGAGAATATGCCGTTATGTAATACTGTAGGCTACTGACAGCAAACCATGAGTGGCCTAAATTCCATACGTGGTTTTGGACAAATATCTTGACTAAGCATTGGAGGCCTAAATATAGATAAAAGATATCTAAATGATTGTGTTGAATATTAAAGTAGACAAAAAAGTAGAAACACAAGTGGTCTATTTATTTTTAATTTTTATATAGGCTAATAGCGTTGGTTTGATTTGTGTTGTAAATAAAACATATTTTTGGGGATAGGCTATTCGTGTCAATTTCTGCCTATTTTAAAATAAGAATTACAAATAAACATATACAAATTACCATATAACCACAAAGACAAGCAAAACACAAACAACAATTATGACCAAACAACAACATAAACTGCACATTAGTTGACAGAAACACATGGCCTACAAGCTTAAAAAGTAGCTGTGCAATGTTGTTCAAAACAAACCAGGATAAAGTGACCTTCAGTGTGCTATGTGATTTCCGGAGCATGGTAAATGTGTGGAATATGCCCAAACAACACCATCTGACATCATCGACAGACAGGCAGCCTAGTACTTGATTTATGTTTGCACTTGGTGTCAGTCTCGGATAAAAACACTAGATGGCGCCAAATAACTACGCTTAAATAATATCTGGCCTGGTGCAACTAATAAAGTAATTATGATTGTAAATTCCAACG
This sequence comes from Tautogolabrus adspersus, assembly GCA_020745685.1. Lineage (NCBI taxonomy): Eukaryota > Metazoa > Chordata > Actinopteri > Labriformes > Labridae > Tautogolabrus > Tautogolabrus adspersus. The sequence goes on from CM036537.1 coordinate 8,017,114, forward strand.
ATATAGAAGAAATGTAGCTACAGGGCAGACAGAGCTGTACTGAAACGGAAACGTTACGGTAGCCTATTATTCTGCGGATGATGTAGGCTAGATGACATAATTAATGGGACTTTTTCTCATCAACGTGACTGATTTGATGACATGTAGTTTTAAAAGCAAACAAAACAAACTATTTTGATGAAATGCAACAGTCTCTTCAGCCCATTTATTCATTTAAAACAAAGAAAACCATACAGCTGAACATAAAATGACATCAAATGACATAAAACAATCCCATCCTATTACTGACACCAAAACAGAAGAATAAGTAGGCCTAATGTTGCACGTTTAAAACATAAAACATTCTTAATTTAACCACCCAGTCCAACACAAAGCATTATGGGAACAAAACATTTCTGATATCGAACACAAGTTATTTCCAATGATCTTCCTTGATTAAGTAATTAAATTAGCTATTTTTGATTCACTGTTTATATATATTTTGAATTTTAAACATATTTAAGAACGTAGGCCTATTTAAAAAAAGATTTTTAAAAAATCCCCAACATTTCGTAAATCAAACAATGGTGTCCATGTGAGAAAGTACGGATCTACCCTCATCTACTATCTGATATTCATAGTTTTAGCTTGATAATCCTTTGAGGTTAAACTACACTGCAGTTATTAGCCTCTCGTTCAAAGTGCAGCAACACTTCATTCATACATTATTCCTCTGAGCTGTCTCTGAGCGATTAAAACATTTAGAGGATTTTGCTGTTAAGTCAGAAAAAAACCCCATAATTTGTAGCTACAGCAAAAAAAAAAAACAGTCTTAAAAGAGGAAAATCGCATTGCATCAAACATGTTCATTACTCTTTCTAAAAAGGTGAGTGTACTCAACGTCATGATTCACCTGTTTGCACGTTGCTGTAAATTCGCACGATTTTACTGCCGTGGTCAGCAAAGACTATAAAATCACAATAAAACGATAAAACAGTGACTCTCAGTCATTTCAATAGACTGGATGTAGTCTGTATACATTATCACAACAATATAACATTATATTACTGCGCAGTAACTCTTCAGCAATCCCTTCTATAGCCCTTTGAATAACTGAGACCTCCTTTTATGCGTTTGTTTGTTATTATAAGTGTTAGGCTATCTATACATGAACAACCTGTCAGATGGAAACATTAAGATAACCATTAGGGGACTTAAAACCTGCTTCAGCTCATAGCTTTTTGAGTAAAGACTGGGTTAAGAATTGATGTAATACTTTTTACACAATGTTGTCTGATCATAATCATTCAAATCTATGTTAGTCATCAATTATACCTTTTTGGCCTGCATAGCATTAAAAGAAACACATTAAGGTCTCCCTTTCCTTATAAATACCTCATAGAAAGTTTGAACATCACAAACTAAACTTAGAGTATAAAAAATAATAATGGGAAATAAGCTTCTCTTATTGTGTTCTCTTACTCTGTTCTCTCTTGCCAAGACTATCAAATAAAAATGAGTCGAGTCAAAAATATTGGAGAATAACAACTGACTTTTTACACATGTAAAATACATTATCCAGTCTTGTCTTAACATTTGCATTAATACTTAATATTGACTGAATGTCCCTCCACGGAATATAATGTAATTTCATATGAATGAAGCAATAAAGCAGGTTTATATTCCACCACAAGGATGCTTTTTTATGTTTGCTCCACGCGCTTATACTCGTCCACTTCCTTGGAAAGCTCAAGTCCTCTCTCCCTCTCTCTCTCTCTCTCTCTCTCTCTCTCTCTCTCTCTCTCTCTACTTCTCTCGCTCTCACACTCACTCTCTTAGCCCAGCCCCCTTGATCCCTCCTGTCCATTGGTGTCTTCAGGGTCTCTCCTCGCTCCCTCTCCCCCCCACCCTTCCATAGGTAGTCCATAATGAGTGTCCATTGGTTTTTATTACGGCTTGTACCCCCTCCCCCTGGCCGGCTTCGCCCTGCCCATGTTTTCTATGTCTCAGTCTGTCCATCTCCTGACGTTCAAGTTCGCAGGAACGTCACGTCCGCACTTGAACTTGCAGCTCAGGGGGGCTTCTCTGTACCCCCATCACTCTCTCTTTGCGAAAAAGTCATGAAGAGGTCCGCACGACCCGCCGCGCGCTCCGCCTCAGCCTCTGTATGATCCGCACTTCATTTCTTCTTTGCTTTTTTCCCTCTCTCTTTGGATGTCAGAGGCATCAATGAAGATATTTCACTTGGAGTCTACCTTGTAGGAACGGATTTCCCAATGTGAACTCAGCTGAAGAGCCGACACTAAACCAACATGTCTCGCCGCAAGCAAGGCAAACCCCAGCACTTGAGCAAACGGGAGTTTTCGCGTAAGTAGAGTTGAATCATATATTGACTTAATTTAGCTGCTCTCCCCTCTCAGAGAGCAGCCTCTTGTGTTTTTTTTTCGTATAGGGCAACTTCCTAGGGGAATTTAAATAGGTAGAGTACAGCCACGTACGGACCCACCGCTGTCCTGAGTGAAATTACAAATCGCAAACCTTTCAAAGAATACAGGTGCTTTGAAGTGACATTTTGAATCTTCTGCCAGAAGTTTTAAAACAGCATATTAGAGAGCTTTAACTTGTGTTGGTGAACGTGTTGTATAACGCAGCCTTCAAGGTTTCTTTCGCCATTAAAGGGCATGCATGGGCTTTATGACCGGAGACCTTTGGCTATATGAAGGCAGCTGAAGCACACTGCTGTTATACACATTCTGCAGTTTCCAGATGCAGCATGTAAACCTGTTTCACTACAGCAACCCTCACTCTTCTTTTTGTCGTCAGAAGGTGCTTACAGAGGTTTCAGCTGGTTTGAACACAGGGAAGTGGTGTTTACATACCCACTTACCCACAGCGCAGAGACCTCGTGCGTGTTATCGAGAAGGAGGAATACAGTTTATGTGCCACAAATTCCTCACAGCTGCTATTTGAACACGCTGTAGAAAATGCACATAAGCCTCTGGTGTTATGAACTGACATTTTTTTGTATGAATACAGAGGAATCTCCGCGCGCAACACAGTTTCACAACTAAAGTGCATGAAACCAGGAAAGTGGTTTTACGCGCGCGTGTAATAATGTTACCCGTCATTAAAAGAGATTGCATGATAGGTATTCTGCGTGACACTTATAACTGCTAGAGAATGACTCCTCGTAATCCGTCTGATTACAGAAGGAAATGCCTTATCAATACACTCTTCCGTACCACAGTGTTTATGCAGACGTCTCCGGATGCACAGGTTCTTACAATTATGAGTGTTAAGTGGACATTTGGAGCATGCGTTTCTTTTGTCCTTAATAATTCTTGTCCTAAACGCCTCTCTGCATGCTCTTCTCCTTTCGGTTGAAATCAATTATGCTCTCGCAACATGTATGCCTTCAATTGTCGAGTAATTGTCAAAAGGTTTGTCGGTGGGGGGCGCAATATGATTGTAGTCCTGTAGACCACTTATGAACTTGAACTTGATCCAGTTTTTCCATGTGCTGCTTGATCAAGCGCGTGCAGAGGCGTCTTATTGCAGAAATGAGTGATTCTTTATTTTATGCTACTAGTACTTCTCTTTTGTTGGTTATAAACGAGAACAACGAGTATAATATTTCACAATATTCTGCAGAGAATGTATCCATCAAATGATTACAAAAAACAGTTACTCGTTATGAAAGTAATATTTTAGAAAGATGTAGGCCACATTTGAAGAAAGAACTTCATTTATAATTGCAGAGGTTTGATTTTATAGCCTTGTTTCTTTTTTTGGCTTTGACCCAGATCTTTCAAACCAATTCACTTCTGATTGATGTTTTTTTACACGTTAAAGTTATTAATTTAAACTCCTACAATATAAGAACATTTGAGTTTTTTAGGGCTTTGATTAAATATTAATGAACGTTTATACATTTGCTGTTGTTTAAGGCCTCTAAATATAAGAAGATATATTTTCCTCTTTGCCATTTCTCATAGTATCAGACAGCTGAATACCATTATTGAGCCTTATACTATAACAGGGAGTTTCTCATGTTTAACATTGCAGAGGAAGAGGCCTTGTGATTTCTCTGATAGTGAATCAGACCTGCTCCTGCCGCCCAGAGGGAAACACTGGCCCAAACTACTTTAAATTCTGGTGCGGACAGATGTCTGAAAAACGGATTATATTTTAGTTTCCAAAGTTATTCACATCACTCTTGCTTGGCATCAAAATGAGATTATTTGGTTTGAAGAAAATCTTTCCACCTAACCCAGCCTCACACACCTCGCCTGTGTCTGTGGCATAAGCTGGTTAAGATAAGCTCTGGTAAAATAGGGGAAGAGTCCCTCATCTTTAATGCAGCTGAACATCCAGGTAACAGGGCCTATCTTGCATAGTCCCTCACCACCTTCTCATCCGACCCGACATGGAATTAAAGGTTGAACCAGCAGCGAGAATTCATCACATCATATCTCAACATCCCAGTCGGGGCAGCCGATGTCGTTTACCGTGTGGCTAGATTACTTCTTTAAAAAATGCTCTCTCTCTCTCTCTCTCTCTCTCTCTCTCCCTCTTTCTCTTTTTCTCTCTCTCTGTCTCTGTCGGTACTTCAGGGACCTACTCCACATCCAACCCCTCAATGTCTAACCTTGGTTCACGAGATCCCAGCACTTTTAACGAAATGGGGTCCAATCATCTTGAACTCAAATTAGAATCTATTTTTTGATTCTCAGAGGTGTTAGGTTCATTAAAAAAGTGAGATTGGCAGCACAATAAAGAGGGTCAAGCAACTTAATCGTTTGGCTGCTGCCTATGAGCTGAACATGTCAGTCCTTATCGAAGTCTGTGTGCTCTTTCTTTCTTTCTTTCTTTTCTTTCTTTCTTTCTTTCTTTCTTTCTTTCTTTCTTTCTTTCTTTCTTTCTTTCTTTCTTTCTTTCTTTCTTTCTTTCTTTCATTTGCCTTTATTAACTTTGCAACATGAACAATTTACACCTTAACCTTATTCCTGTGTGTGTATCTATTGATTTTCGAGTGTGAGACTCATAAGCGTGCTTCTCTGTTGCCTCCACTGACACATCTGTTTACCAGTTCCACAGAATCACTACCTCTCACTGAACCGTTTCTCACAATCCTCTCTCTTTTCTTTCCGTCCAGCGGCGCCGCTGTCAGGCATTTTACCGGAAGAAGACTTTCAGGACTCCACCAGGCTGGGCGTGGATGAGGGTGAGCCCCTCAAAGGGGACCAGGACCTTCTCACCTGTGGCCAGTGTCACTCCCGCTTCCCCCTGGCTGACATCCTGCTGTTCATCGAACACAAACGGAGGCAGTGCCACGGGAGCCTCTGTACGGACAAACCTCTAGACAGGCCGCCCTCCTCCCCGCTTGCCTCACCCCTCTCTACATCCTCCTCGCACTCGCAGACCCACCATCAGCACCCACGGAGGGTGTATAACCCTGTGGAAGTGGCAGTTCAGGTGTCGCCGCAGGATGAGGATTGTTTATCTGCACCCTTGCAAGGAATAATCCCTAAGCAGGAGAATATTACAGGTAAACACACAGAGGGAGCTTAAAATGGCTGCCTCTCAAAAAGTACACAAATGAGAAAGGGAAAAATGTGATTTGAGGTCTAAAGGTGTGCAGTAGGTCACACTTTCTGAGGGTCATAGAGAGTTTAGGTAAAAGAAAACACTTTCTCGGATTTATTTGGTGTTGCTTTGGGTTGTAAGGATGATTCCTTCTTTAAAAATACACAGTGTGAATTATCTGCCACTGCATTTAGGAGCTGTGAATCTCTCTCAACCACATGAAGACCAGCCATCCTGAAAATGATTCTGAGAAGCGGAAACATTTGCAAAGAGTAAAAGAGACTCGCACAGAGACAGACAAAGAAACAGATCATGAAAGAGTGAGACAAAAAAAAGATGTGCTTCTTTTGGTTTTGTTGCTGCATCACAGATGTGCTCAGACCGTGTGGCCTCCACATTCTCTCTCATGTGGTGCTGAGAGATGTATCTCCATCCCTCCCTGGCTTATTACGCTGTCATATCTATCCTTCCCTCAAATATGCGCCTGTGAAGCATCACTCTGATGCTAAAGTTAAAAGAGATACAAAATAATGTAATTATGCCAAACTGTCAAGGAAGAAGCGTTTATTTGAGGAAGCCAAAGCCACTAATTGTCAGTGCTTTTCTTGATTTGAGTAATTAAGGACTTCTTAAGGCGGCTGGTTTGTTGTTTGTCATTGGGGCTGAATGAGGCTGTAGTGAAAACACGAGTCGCCGTGCAAACAAGCGTGCATCCCTCATGACTGCTTCTACAGAGAAGGGTTTGATTTTGACCTGCCTTTTATTCATTCCCTTTAGCAGATTTGATAGCGAGCCAGATCAGGCTGATTGTCTGTGCAGTTTTGATTTAATTTGAAGCCAATTGAGGATAAATACAGGAATAATAGTACTAGATAATGTGAGCTACTGTACTGCATTAGTCAGCGCTGCTGCTTTGCAGATGGCGTTGTAAAGGGACTACTGTTATCTGTTGTTAGCTCGTCAGCCTCTCAATCACACAGAATGACCACTGTTCATTAGTGTGCAGTTTGTCAAACATCTGCCCATGTATGAGCGCGCACACACACACACACAATTGGAAATGGGCATAAGCATCCTCACAAACAAACACACACACACACACGCACGCACACACACACACACACACACACACACACACACACACACACACACACACACACACATTTAGTCCAGTATGCCTCTTGGCCATGTCAGCTGTTCGAACATGCTTTTCTTTGCTCATCTAGATCATCATGCAGTGGAATTCACATGACAACATAAGGTCACTAGCATTGTGAGCTTAGCTTTATTTAGATGGCTCATGTCTCTTGGCATTGTCTAACAGTGGGGTTTTCGCTCTGTATTGTAATACAAAGAGAGATTTGGGTGTCGGTTGAGTTTTCTCTAAACCTGGGAGGGAAGTGTCTGAGGTCAAGATTGCAGAAGAAAAAGCATAAACCTGCAAAAAATATGGGTAAAACATTGAATGCAGCCTCTTTGCATTAAAGCTAAAACATCAGTCACATGAGCATACAAGCCAGCCTCCCCCACCTCTGTTTTCTGGGTGCAAGATTGATGGATTCAGACTGGCAGTGCCAGCACGCCACCCCATAGCCCATATGTTAGCTGCCATGTTCTCTCATCCTGCTCAGTTAGAAGCTGATACTGAGATGAGGCATCTCGATACACACTGTTCCTACACCGTGTATCTCTGCCTAACTGGTTCATGTCCAGTTCATTCAAGGGGAGTGTACTATATGTCACACCCTTAAAGATTCTCCATATACTCAAATGAATTTGACCCCTCTACTCCCCACCCTCCTCCTGAAATGTCATTTGACGCTGATGGATTTCTGTTTGGACCACATATAAACATGGGTTTACAAAAGGTGCAGCCTTGAAGGAGCTGACACCCAGCATGGTTGAACTTGGAGCCGGGGGGCAGCAGGGGCAGTTTGTCTGTGAGCTGGAGATGAAGCAGTGTGCCTCTCGGCCTCCGTCTTTGGGACAGCTGAGGCCGTCTGGGATTCTTGTGGCTGCAGCTGGGGCCGGGGTCTGCAGTCTGGAGCTGTGGGCCGTTAGACGAGGGCAGAGCAGTCTGCGTGCCATCATTTGCATGATAAACAATTTAAGATATGCATAGGGACACGTAGCTTGTCTCCAGATTATGGATGGCCCAGAAAAAAAGCAGATGACAGTTTCTCACACTAAATACGTGACTGCAGTGGAGTGTAAAACTGGGATTCTATCACAGGATATAATCAGTAATAAACAGATTGATGATGAAGTTGATTCATAGTTTTATTTACGTTATCATCAATTGTTTGATGTGATTGTTTGGAGTAATTGGAGCTTGCTGGGGATGCTCTTCCTTGTTATGATCCAGAGTGCACAACCAGACCTTAAGCTTTTTCACATCCTATAAGCCATAATGAGTATTTTTACAAATCGTCTCTCTTCACAACACTTAATGACTGTGGAAGCGCGTTCTTGTGCTTGTTCTGCAGCCCGTATTCATCCAGCCCGGCATTAGCACCTCTTGCATTCTCACCAGTGTAGCCATGTGTGTTAATGAGGCCATTGTAGTCGCTCCGATCGACCACCACCTCACACTTCTGCCTCTTTCCAGCGCACTGCCTCTTTTGTAACCTGGACTCTCAATCGATACTGAGTTAATTATGGTGGCCACCTTTCCCCCTTTTTCTCTATGAGGAGGAAAACATTCTTACAGTAGAGCGGATTTTCTTTTAACACCTCTCTGTGGCTACAGCGTGTCTTCCCGCAGCAGCTTGCCCATCCTGTATGTCCCTGTGTGTTGTGGAGACAAAGGTATTTAGCAGGCTCCGTACTGGCACTGTGCCACCTTTCTCCAAACCACCAGCCCCACACCCCCCTCATAAGCACACATGTAGACACACTGGGTATATCTGTCAGGCAGAGCTGGGGGGCTGGGCCGTTCATTGAGAGAGTGTGTGTTAGGGGGGCGAAAGGATCCTTGATATCTTTTTTCCGTGGACAGCGTGTGTGCTTGTGTGCATATGGGATGCTTTTGCAAGTTCACATGCAATGTGTGCTTTTGTTCCGGTGATCACTTTAATTGATTCTGAAAAGGCACAGATGCGCGCTATTGTAATTATTATACACTGGCTAATATTTCACAATAAGCAACCCTTTGTTTGTAAATCTGACTCTAATTTGATCGTACAGTTGCTCTGGGCTCTGATAAAAAGTGGTCCTATTTCTGGATGTGGGCTACACTAAGTTTTAATGAAGGTGAAAAGGAATGGTTTTAGAATAAATTTTTCATAGAGGACATTTTTATATTCTGAAGCCGAGCTCTAAACACCCGCAAATGTTGTCAGTGGAAATCCGTCAGCCTTTGTTGTTGGATTGAGTGTTAGGGGCTGCGGCTGCATTCAAGTGCTGAAGTCTAGTGGATGTTTACATCTCCTGTGTGGATGCAGTGTTAAACTAATGTATGTGCATATGTGTGGATAGAGGATGTGTGTGTGTGTGTGTGTGTGTGTGTGGATGAGTGTGGTTTTGACCACTTAAACTGTTTATAGCTTTCTGTGTGTGTTGGTGTGTGTGTATGTGTGTCAGGCTGTTTGTTAAAGCTTTACTACTCTGGGCGTGCAGGCTGAACATGAAAGGGTCTTTGACTTGGCAAGCCTTGCAGGAGGACACCCCTCTGTGGACCATGCCAGGCCAGACTTGGCACACAGTGCAATGCCTGAGGGACGGGCTGGGCCTTTATGTGTGTGTGTGTGTGTGTGTGTGTGTGTGTGTGTGTGTGTGTGTGTGTGTGTGTGTGTGTGTGTGTGTGTGTGTGTGTGTGTGTGTGTGTGTGTGTGTGTGTGTGTGTGTGTGTGTGTGTGTGTGTGTGTGTGTGTGTGTGTGTGTGTGTGTGTCTAAGAGGAAGGTAGAAGAGGTGTAGCTGTATGCCAAAGTAATGTTTTGTGGCTTTAGGAAGCAGGACTTACTTATGGTGAGGTGGCTGCTTTAACTGACAGCTCAAATGTGTGTGTGTGTGTGTGTGTGTGTGTGTGTGTGTGTGTGTACTTAACGATAGGTGTGTGTGAGTGTGTGTGCTATCCTCAGGGCTGCAGCCTGAGCTTCCTGTGTCTCTGTTTGTCTTCTAACCACCCTGGTACCACAGCCTCGGGCCATTCAGGTGGAGGCTAGTTCAAGTATGCTCACACACATGGACACACACGAACATGCTCACAAAAAGAGTGCTTACACACCCACAAATGTACACAGACACACACCTGTTTTATGAACACAACAATGCCCCCCCGCCTCCACCCTCAGATACAGACACAGAAAAAATACACACACATGCACAGTGTTAACCCCCTCCTGTGAACCTGTGTTTTGTCCGTAATAAATGTGTTGTGGCAGAGGCCCCATGATGTGTTGTGAGTTGATGAGATCTGTCAGAAACATATGATACTTATTTCAGCCCCCTCCCTTACGTTTTCCCTCTGTCTCCCCTATTCATTTTCTATCACCCTCCCTCTCTCCAGCTCTTTCTCCACACATCGCTCCAGTAGTTTTTCTCGAGGGACTGGAAACTTCAAGTTTTGGCTACATTAGCGTGTCTGCACCTCTTAAAGGCTTCCAACATCCACTCTGGAGCTCATTCTCACTCTCACAGATACGGCAGCACTGTAAGCCCGAAGACATACACACAATCACACACAGCCTACACATTTGCTGCCTATTTCTATCCCCTCTTTTTGCTGTCAAAGGAAGCAATACGACAGAAACAACCTTGTTTGTCCACAGCCGCGTCACACAGGTTGAAAAAGTAGCCTCAGAAATAAGCGTGTCCTGCCGCTGTCCTGTCAATAGCGTGGCAGGCAGTCACATCACAGGGTCAGGGGTTGTCTGACAGCGTCAGGGCCTGTCACACCAGCCGCCGGCTTCACCACCTGCAGGTTAATGACTTTATTTTTAGACAGAAACTGAAACAGAGAAGAAAAAGTGTCTTTGATACAGCTGTAGCTCAGGAAGTGGCAGATGAGGAAGCAAAAGAACAGACGTGGTATTTTAGGATGTGGGAAAGTTAGCTTTTGTTCCAATGCGGAGAAGAGATTTGAACACGCTGATTTGTTTCCCATTTATTCTTAAATATAAAAGTCTACAAAGTCCCATTGTTATTTTGGTCATGACTAAGATCCAGGTTTTATGTGATGGAGGGTTGCAATTTCAGTATCACTATTAAGTACATCAGGTCAACATCTTTTGCTCTTGTTGTGTGCGTTGTGTTTAGATGAGATGTGCCCTGAAGAACTATTGCTTTGTCTTCCTCACACTCATGATGATAACACTGAGGACGTCATGCTAGTCTGCACCCATTGATCTGAGTCACAATCTGTCTCTTTAGTGTTCCTTACTCTACTATCTGTCCTCTTGCAGGTCCCAGTGCTGGGCTCAGCATGTCAGACTGTGCATGAGCTCCTTTTGGTGTGTGTGAGTCTATTTGTACCTTTTGTATGTGGGGTGGGTGGTCCTCTACAGCTGTCTCGCCAACCTTATCTCAAGCACAGAGATAGAGGACAGAGAGGGGCCCTGTGTTTGACACTTTGTGAAAACTTGCCGTTTGTGTGTGCGAGAAAGTCTAAGAAGGCTTTAGCATGTGCATGCTCGTGCAACTTGTCTGCTGCAGCTTCTTTTTTAAAATAAATGTATACTAATAGGTTGCTGCTGTCCTCAGGGGGAATTGTGTTCAAAAGCTCATTGCCTCCTAATAGATGAAGTTAGCTGTACATTTGATCTTAGATTCAAATCCCATGTCTTTAAACGATGATCAGAAGATATGGGCCTCATTCATATTTTAAGAGAGTGTTAATTTGGTTATTAGAATCACTTTAGGCTATTTAGTTGTATTGGTGTTCTTTGCACAGAAGTATGCAGGCTGAGTAGGCTTAGCACTTCCAGCAAACAACACACACCTTCATCATTTATGCAAGGATGCATGCACACACACATACTTCCACTTCCACTCCATCCCCCATTCCAAACTGACCCCCAACCCTCATCGCACACACAAACACATGCATACACACTCACAAATGCACACTGCTGTCCCAGGCACCCTTTACTTTTGCAGTCTGAATCTCACTGATAACATGCTGGCGCCCTCATTTAAATTTGAAGCGCTTCTTTAATCTTCAAAGGCCTGATTGCTTTATGAATATGCATAGACCGAGCTGACTCTCAGTTCATTACCTTGTTGTAAATTCTAATGACCATTAGGGCCCCGCGCGGTAATTGCCAATTGTTTTGCATTTTTGATTAGCCCATTACCGAAGCGCATTCTGAACATGTCTGCCCTGCCTGCCTGCCAGGCCACGGCAAGTAGCAGAGGGAGAAGGAGGAGGAAGGGAGAGGAAAAAAGGGGAGCACGTGCAAGGGAAGGTGGTGGGGGAGGTAGGGAAACATATTTTAAGCAGCGTAAATTTTGATGCTTCGCCCAAAATGTTAGTTTTGTTTAGAGAGGTGAGCTAGAGGGAAATGAAAGAGACAATGCAAGAAAATGTAGAACTGGATGTTTCCTAAACAAGTATGTCTCTGCCGAGCTTGAGTGCAAGAGCATGTACCTGGCTGCATTTATGTCAGCATGTGTATTTGTTGACTGTGTGCCTGGATGTCCGCCTGACTGTGTGTACATGTCCAAGTTTGCGTGCAGTTGGTTGAGTGGAATGGAGTTGGTTGGTGTGCCGGGAGTGGTGGGGAGGTTCTTGTAGTGCATCCCAACGCTCCCCGTGCCTGGGACTTATGAAAGATTGATGGCTCCTTGCAGAATGGCATCACCCTGCTACAACTTGATAACATCTAATGGATAATTTAGCGCTCTAAAACCGACGGGCTGGTCCCCTCCTCTTAGGCAGGCAGTGGAGGATAGCATCTGCTGGGCATTTGGGGCTGCCGTGTGCTGGAGAGACACGAGGACAAGCAGAGAGAAGAGAATGAAAGGGAGTGAAAGGAGGAGGAAAGATGGAACTTGCGTGTGAGTGTTAGTGGGACCATGACGTGAGTGCTAGTCCATCGTCCATGCCTGAAGTGAGCTTGTGGTATCACATTTGTTAGCCACAACTCCGTAGTCATTTCACTACAAGCACCTCAACTTGATAATATTCTGGCAAAAGTTATTCTAAAGCCTTACTGGAAAAGGAGTTAATTTTGCCTTCTTGTAAGACACTTGCTGCTCAGGAACAATCATGATATCTGGAAATGTTCCTGCATAGCTGGAGAGGAAACAACAAAAAGAATAGATTTGTGTCCAACCACTTAAATAAAATCAGTGCACATTATGAATTCCAAAGGATTGAACATTTTTAAGCACAGCTTGATCAAAGATCTCTCCATTTAATATGGGAGGTGATGTTGTGGTCCTTAAAATGCATTTAAAATGCAAATACATCCTGCATCCATTCTTCCCTTATTGATATAAAGTTAGAACACAAACTGTTAGTAAGGGCTGTAAAATGAAAAAAACAAAACAGATCAACTGTACCAAAAAACCACAGCCTGTCAAATTACCACAAAGTTCAATCAAATTTGATCTCAAGACACTTTACTAGAGAGCCTTGAGCAAGTACAGTGAGGAAAACTTCCTATCAACAGGCAGAAACTGTGAGAAGTGCTGCGACTGTGAAAAAAAGACTACTGAAAAAAGACGCTGCAGAAAACCCAGATGGACAAAGTGACAAAGTCCAACACTATGACAGTTTTTTTTGCATTTATATTAATGCTACGCAGATCTATTATGTCCACGATGATACCGATCACATGTATCCATAAACGTCATCACCCTGGCTCACTCACTTGTGGTAAACTTTCCTGAATATTTCCTGCTGCATTCTCACATGGGCTCACCCACTTCATGCAGAAATGTAATCTGGGGGTTTGTCAGGAAAAAGTCCATGTTTGTGATTGTTTGAAACACCATCACATTTTTTTTTTTTTTTTATTGCGATGAGAGGTTGAGGGATGACCTGTGACAATCTTCCATGGGTCAAAGTCGAACCAGGGGACCCACTTCGAGGAGTATTTCAGAACTAGAATCATACTAAGAATCAGAAATTCGTTATTAATAACCCAGGGGAAAATGTTGGCGGTACTATTGCTCCTACACAGAATATACTGTAAATCTAAAGATAGAAGATATGAGCATATGATATACATCCAAGCATGGAGATATAAGCTATAAGGAAGGAACAAAAATGCAAATGTCAGTCCATTAAAAAATGTCAGTCCATTAAAAAACAGCAATATATATACAGCATATATATAGGATTATAGTGTAAAATATAGCAACAAGTACAACAAGAAATATAACAGCATGTAAATGTACAGTTAAAGTTTTAAATCAATTTAGTCTTTGCATCTTCTGTGGTGTATTTACTGTTCCTACTCGTGGCGTCTTCAGCATTGTTGATGGGCAGAACATGATGAATGTAATACCCCATCACTTGGGAAAACATTTTTAAAATGCCCAAAAAGGCTTTCTTCATAATTGAACCCATAAATGTTGCAGGACCCATGTATGGAACTTCTTTCTTTCTCTCTTGTGTATCATTCATAATTTCCGTAGTGTTTACACACAGCTCCTTGGCCTACTGTCTGTCTCTTATTCCCAGACTATTAAGCTGTTGACAGTTTGGTTAATCGTCCCGCAGTTTGACTTCAGGGGAACCGGAGAGGGGTCAGCGGAGTCCGTCTCCGAGGTGTGAAGAGTAAGTGGCCTGAGTGTGCGCTCTGTTCTTCGCTCTGTGGCGTGCCTTCATGTCATGAGTTTGTCTCGATTTAACAGGGGTGGGGGGGAACTGCATTGGCAGAGGAGAGAGGAGAAGGGAGGAGGAGGAGGAGGAGGAGGAGGAGGAGGAGGGGGTTGTCTGTCTTTGCTCTGGTCTTGGAGGGGCCAGGAGGGGCCACCAACACAATGGGGAGATTGTCCAGCTCTGGATAAGCTATAGCAACTAGCTAGTTTGTGTGTGAGCAGCCTTACTGGTTTGTCTATGTCCAGCTTGTGTATGTTCACACTCACACACATGCATTCAGACTGAAAGAGAGATGAAGCAGCAACAGCAGAGCCGCTATGGCTAGAGGAGTATTGGGCAGACAGCATGATAGATGGCTTTGTTAAAGGGTCCCAGGGTGTCCCCTGAACTTGAAGCACTCTGTTTATCTTGAATAGGAGCAGCACAGAGTGTTGGAGGGCAGCGAGGGGGAGAAAGAGGAGGAGAAAGAGGAGGAGAAAGGGAATGATATAGCTTTCAGGGGAAGGGAGAGAAAGGGAGTGTAGGAGGAGGGAGAGGGAGAGTGAGGGTCTGTATCTGGGCAGGCCTGACTGGGGGTTGGGGAGGTTAAGGGGGGGTCGTGAGCAGGCATGGCTGCTGGAAAGAGAGACGAGCGGAGGAAAAGCGGGGGGATGGGGTGGCTCTCCTGGTAGCTGTCCATTAACAGATGAACTTGGCAGTGGTCCAGGCCTCAAAGGTCTTGGGAGACAGGCGCACACACATGCACATGCACACGCACGCATGGATGCACACTTCCCTGGTACCTGCCACCTTTGGATGGAATGCCACTGTGGTTCTCTTCTGTCCGGAAGCGAAAGAGGACACGTCTCTGGCTCACCTATGTCAGAACCAGTTCAGACCGGTTGGCCAGTCAGGCCGAAAGAGGCGTCGGACAGGCCCTCTTCTCTGTCCTCCTCCTCTGTTTTCCCGTCTTTAGAGGAGGAAACAGAGAGAACCTCTAACCTGAGGGCACAGGACAATGAAGAGGAGAGAAAAAAGAAGCGAGGGAGCGTGGGAACAAAGTGAGAGACGAATGGATGTGCTCTTAAACAGGGTGGGAAGAGGAGGGAAAAGTGTTTGGTTGTTGTTGGTGCTCTCCTCTTGATGAGGCAACATGAGCTTAACACCAGTGCGCCTATTGTGTACTGAAAACATTACAGCAAACATGAGAGTGCTGAAAACAGGGAGGCAGAATTTGATATGAAAGATGTACATAATAGACTGTTGAGCTGTGAGGGTAAGAAACCTTCTATTTGTGTCAGCTTTACATGCATGAATATGTCGTGAATCCATCTATCATATATGTACACATGTGCCCGTAATGGAAATCTTGTCCATGAGCGTGTTTGTGTCTCTGTTTTCCATAAAATATGGACGTGGCCCCTCTCCTAATTACGACTCGGATGTGTCCCTTGAGTTTTGAGAGCAGGCTGTTCAATGTGCCACTTCAAATGCTTTCAGCGAACACACACAAACCTGCCTCGAGACAGCAGATCAGAAAGCTCTGTCACATCGTGAACATCTAAGGAATTCGAGGAACTGAGAGTTTTCTCACTGCAGGACTGTAGAACTTCTTGGAGTCAGTGTTAAAGCTACAGCCGTCATTTTCTGTCAACTTAGATACATGTTTATTTGCTGAATTTGAGTGTTTACAGTTGTCGACAATATCAGATTAAAAGAGAAAAACACGATTATGATCTAAAGCAAAAGCTCGGGTGAGGAAAGTGGTGTGTTGAAAAGTGTAAAACTTGAGTGAAACCTCGTGTTTGAAGCTCTGAAAGGGTGTAGGTAGGATATGGTGTCAGCTTTCCAGCAAGTCATGCAGGTGTCCTTTCTCTCTATCTTTATCTTTTTCTGCACCCCCCCCCCCCCCCCCCTCTTTTTCTTTTGCTGTCCTCATTCAGGGCCTTGTTGTATTTGATTTTGACATATGGACCTTTGAGAAGAGACCAAAGGTTCAAATACAGCCACACAAGTATCAGATATCTTCATTTTATTAATTTCCTTTGATTCTTTAAGTTGCATACATATATAAATGACAACACATGATAAATGCATACATTTCTCCTCATGTATAGACTGGAAGTAGGACATAATAACAAATGTTGCCACTGAAAGCCTCAGATTTCCAGGCTTGTGTAATTAATCTAGTGTGGAATAAACCCTCAAAATTGTTGATTTAGGATTAAAGGAATTCAGTGTCTCAAAATGTGCTCAATGTTATATTCTGTAAACTTAGGTTTTACAAAAAATGTCATTTCACCCCAAGTCTTTAAGGCTATACCAAGCCCTTCCCACACCTAGATTAGCTGGATGTCCAAATGCGCCATAATTAGCTAGTTCCTGGTGCATCATGGTTATTGTCTTTGAAGGCCGCACGCCCACATGTAATTTTAAATCTAAAGACGGTCGTGATACATCTTGTGCCAATTGACAGAGTTGAGTTTATATGTATGAATTCATCACGTATACGCTGCAGGGCAAACATGGATAATGTATGTTTGCGTGTCTGTGGGTGCATGTGTTTATGTGTGTCTCCATGTAAATGCATGCAATCCCATTTGCATGTATTTCACACATGCTCACATTAATTTGTGATTTATAAAGAAGGTTCTTCTTTTCATCTTCCCTTTTTATGTGATCTTTTCTTCCAGCCTTCCAGCACTTGCTCTATTTCTGAGAAACACGTTTTTCTTTTTCCAAAACTCTTGCGTGGCTACTTTGGAGCCCAAGCCAACTAAATATCTTACTTCTGTGTGTCTGTGTGTCTGTGTGTGCGTGCGTGTGATGATGGCTGTTTTTATAATGCCCCCCTGCAAATTTGCATATGTATATGTGCAGATTGTATGAGAAGGGCTCTCACACTTAGAGCAGTTGGATGGGGAGGGCGATGGGGGCCGTTGCAAGGGTTGTGTGTATGTGTGTGTTAGAGGGGGGTGGTGTTGTCGCTTTCACCCCCCTAGACAAAGCCGGCCACTGCTCCCAGATGGTAGTCTGCTCTCTTCGGCCATGTGTCTGGTGTGTATGTTTGTGTGTGTGTGTGTGTGTGTGTGTGTGTGTGTATTTATGGATAGAGTCAGATACAAAGACGGAGAGAGTGAAGGAGGAATATGAAAGTGTGTGTGATGCAGGCACAGGATGCTGATAGTTGGACCCAAAGTGTGGGTGTGTGTACTGTATGCATCCACTTGATGACAAAAACTTTACAGAGGTTAAAAATCTCCACATAGTATCCTTTATGGCTTGCTCTGCTAACGTGACTAAAGGCAGCGCAGTGTGATGTGCAGTGTTGTCTTTGCCCTGTTCAAAATGCATTAGAATATATAATGCAAGACACATGAATAAAGAGAGAGAGAGAGAGAGCGAGAGACAGAAAGTGGGAAGTGATGGATTGAGAGATGGACTGACAGACAGGCCGACAAGGGGGAAGGGAGGAAGGGGAAGAACAGAGGTAAGGATTGGTGCTTCTTTGTCTGAGGCGTGATGACCTAGAGATGCCCATGGATGTCTGGCTAATGGGGTCAGCATTAAAGACCAGGCGTCAGGATTAAGTTTACATCAACTGTCTACTGGACAGTTAAACAATGAAGAAGAATAAGATTGTTTGTTGTTCAGAGTGTGACATGAAATGAGTGTGACTGATACACAGAAAGTTGCATTTCAGATAAGACAGATAATTTTGAAAGCATGGAAAAAAAGATGCACGTATGACCTGGTAAGAATTGATTAAAGACTGGGATTTTAGTTTTTTTGTTTTTGTCCTTCGCAGTTACATTATTTGTAACGGTTACTCACAAAGTTTTTTTTAGATGTAAGGTGTAAACCTTTCCATTTAGGAAATAGCCCAGTGTAAAAAGAGCCCAGATATTCAATCTAAAATCCTGCCTAAAGGCTCTGTCTAAATCCTGGTATCTCCCCAGAGCCATGTATTAAAAAAGGCCTGCAGTCCTGTTAAGAAGGGGCTATCTATCGCTTGGACAGACTCCAGCCTCTCTGACCTTGATGTTTGTTTTCCTTGTATCCCCAGACATAAACAAGGCTCTCTCATCCAGACACACAGACAGACAGGAAGTTATCCCCTCTGATGTCTTTCTCGTGCATCTGGCTACTCCGTGAACAGCGGGCAGATGTATTAGCCTGAAAATGTGTGTGCATGTTGGTATTGGTACAATGTAATATGAACGCTAATAGTGAGAGAATGTTTTGGTGTCTTTTTTCACCCCCACACCTACTTCCCCGCTGGCTGCTCTCTTCTCTTTTACCTGTCTGACTGGTTCTCTCTCTCTCTCTCTCGCTCTGTCTCTCTCTCTCTCTTTCATTAAAGCAAAGCCCTTCTCCTTTTTCTTGACCAGGTAGTATTTTGTTATCAGACAAGAAACCAGACTCCCTTATGACAACCCTTTACCCCGTAGTTCAAAGGGCCAAGATAACCACTCTCTATTTATACCTTTATTGAGGCAAACCCTTTTCTGCCAGCGAGCGTTCTGGCAGCGAATGCTTTCCATGCTGGACATGCCCTGTTCTCCCCAGGCTCTGGTACTGAGGTAGTCTGCCAAGTCGCAGGGCCAGATTGCCTGTAATAGGCCTGCCATTTCCCTCTCATCATCTGTCAGCACTCTGGATCCAACTGCAGGGTCCAAAGAGGACTACCACTCTCCAATTAAAAAGGTTAATTTGCCCTCGCCCATCTCTTCCGCCCCCCCCCCCCCTATTACAGCTCGCTATGTCTTCATTAGCACTCATTTGTGCTTGTGTGTCGCGCTTCCTTTGAATATTTCTGCTCCTCTCTTTTTCGAGGAAGCTGCTATGTTTATTAAATAGTTCTCAGATACTTGCAGGGCTCCCTTTTAAGCATCTTCTGAGCAACTCAAGTTTAAAGTCCTCCATTCGTCCTCCCAAAAGTGATATACCTGACAAAGTTGCTTTCTTGCACAGATTTAGATGAGAACTTAAGTATCTCCCTAACTTCTTTGCAAAAATATTTAGCTACAGCCAGCAACCTGTTCGCTTAGCTTAGCATAACAGTCAGTAAGCAATGACATGAAATAGTGTGGCATAATACAAACACATTGTACTGCTTTTAACTAACCTCTAACGTCATACGCTGAGCTCTATGTGCTAGTATAGGTCCATAGGTCAAAGGAGCCAGGCTCATTGTTCTCCCCCTTATTTTAGTCTATGTCACACTAAGCTAACTGGCTCCTGGCAGAGGCTACAGATTTACCATACTCTTGGCAAGACACAATAAACAAAGCCCTTCCCAAACTTTTTCTTTAAAGTAATGCTGTTGCACACTTGCACAAAACTCCTGAAAATTTCCTGTAATTTTCAAGGTGTGTGAACTCAAACTTTCAACCAGATTTCTCCTGCCAGCCCCCTCATAAAATGTCAGCATGCATTTGTGGTAATCTGATGTGAGAACACAGCAGGTAAAAGTCAGGAAAAGTTCACCATGGGACAGCAAGAGGGGGCATTTATATCATGCATCCAGTTATTAACTGCTGCATGATTTTGTGCATGTAATGAAGCATCTTCAACTCACTTCTCTGCTGCTCACCAGTATGTTCTTCTCCTCTTTTTTTTGTCTCAATACTGCGGATACATCCAATAACACGTAGCATTGATGTAAAGGCAAAAACTGTCATTCTTTGACTCTCCTTCGAATACCATCTTTGATATCTTGTATAAATTGACAACCGCAGTGTTCTTTCTATCCCATGTCCTGCCTCCTGAGACCACCCACCACCCCCTTTCGACAGAGAAAACTTCTTTAGGAGTGCATGCGTGAAAACAACTTATGTCCCATAGTTGCTTGTGCTTCTAGTATTTCAAGAAGTGTAGCATGACAGTAGGCCTATGTCATTTTTAAAAAGGTTTTGCATTGCCCAGAACTCAGCTTGCTCAACAAGAACCAAAAATGCAAGAGGAAAACTTGCCTGTCGTGCAAGACTAGAAAAACTCCTACTGCTCTCATGAATGTGGTACCCATACTTCATAGTCATTATTCTCAGTCACATGGCGTCCATCTCTTTAGCTCAAGCCGAACCTGAGAGGATGAAGGAAGTTTAACCTGCTCCTGTGGGATGGAGAGTCTCTAGCTTACTTTTGTTATCCATGTTCTGCCCCATACACACTGATGGAGCAGAGAACCTGTTAAGACAGAAGCCTCCATGTATCTCTATCCCTGCTCCCTCTTCCTCCCCCCATCCCCCAAGTCTTCCTCACTCCTGCCATCTTATTATCTGAGAGGTCAAAAGGAAAGGGGCCCCTTGCCTCTCTTCCTCGTCTGTTCCTCTTCGTCTTGCCTTAAGCTACAGTGGAGAAATCAAACAGGAAAACAACTGCTCTCTCTCCTGACCCCCACCCCTTCTTCTTCCCCTCAGTTTATCAGAATGAAATGTATGTGGACGTATGTGGACATGTTGCTTTGTCAACTAAAAGCCTTGGAAGGAAGCTGCTGCCTGTACAGCTGCTTTGTGTCAGTTACTGCTGCTGTCAAAGCTCCATGTCTGTGTCAGGCTAACTCGTCCAGCAAAATGTTGTGGGGCTACTTTAGTGTTTACCTTTGCGTATCAGGGTCTTTAGAGCAGGATATTGAGTAGGCAGTTGAGATAAAGCAGTTGTTTTTAAAGGATAATACCTGAATGACAACTTGCTCACTTTGTAGTGGCTTTTTTAATTATGACTTAGGTCCTTATAGAATTTCATAGTTTCCGACTTTTCTTGAGTTATTTGCCTAACCTTTGTGCAGAGTTTGTGCCTGTTTATTTATCACAGCAACAAACATAGAAGTAGCGGCACCGAGCATTTTGCAATTGATTTTTTTAATGACGAAATGCACAATTACACCGGCAATGTTTAGCAACTTTGCAAATGTATTTTTGGTTCAATTTAAAGATGTTTTCTGTTGTTGGCTTGGGACAGCTTTTGGTAAAAAAAAATATGACTGAATATGTGAAAAGTTTTTTTAAAAAGCTTTGGTGATTTTCGATATTATCGATCTTTTAAATAACAGAAATTGTATTGTTTAAAAACACATCGTTTTAAATTAATTGAAAAAGATTCAGAGTTTTAAAATTGTTCACATCCATGGGTTTTACAAAGCACATTGTGCAGAAGGGTTTGGACTTTGTATCAAGAATGTTTAAAAAAAATGAAATCGTATGAGAATTGGATTGTAGTTCATCAATTTGTCTGAGAGTGTGGGCTCCTGATGCAAATTAGCAAAGAATATAGGCTCAGTCTTACAATTACTTACCTTAATAAATCAGCCATAGCAGCTGTGTTGTCATCTGCTGTTAAGCATAGTGGCATACTAAATGAAATTGGGGGTCACTCTTGGTAGTTTTAGTGATTAGCATAAGCTAATGACTTGGAAGGATGAACAGGAGGTGGAGATAAAGAGGAGGAAGAGAAGGAGGGTAAAAGAGGGAACGCTGTCTGGCTCTCTCACCCGCCATTAAGGGCCTGCCCCTGGACTTGAAGAGCGGGCCAGTTTCCCATGCACCGGGCGGCACAGGCGAACCCTCTTTGGTTACACAAAATGTCTGCCTGTACGGCCACAGAGAGACATATTATTAGTGTTATTTGCCTGAGATATCTGAGAGCATGGTGCTTTTAGGCGCTCTTGTTTGAGTGGCTGACAGACTCTTGAGTTTCTGCAGCAGATTAAATGAAATTTTAGCAGCTTTTTCTTGGGGCCAGGCCATAAAACCACACAAAGGAAGCAGCTGCCACTAATGTAATCTAGAATGGGGTGCTGCAGTGTAAAGCTGTCCACCACTCTTTTGTTTTTCCCTTCTTCTGCTCTCCACTGCTTTTTATGCCATTCTTGACACCCTTCAACTACACCCCTTCCTTTTCAGATAATATCCTTGTTCTTTCACTGCCCTTAATTCCTCTTTTCATCAGCTTCCCCTCTGTATACCGCAAAGGTGATGAAACCGGACGAGAGCAATAAAGGCAATGTGTTTTAAGAGCAAACATATCTTTTTATGTCTTTATATATCCATAGAGCTGTGTCAAAGGTACAAGAGAGAACAGTGTGGTTGTCTCGAAAGCTTTCTCCTCTTTGTACTGTCTGTACGTCTGAACCGTATAAGCTCGACATGTATGGAATGAGCATATAGGATCTTTACAGTTTGACCTTGTGCAAACCTACAAAGTTCAATTCTCGGAATGCAACACAAGCAGTCCGCTGGGGTCAATGCCCCCGCGACCTCTGTGTCAGTCAGAGGTTGTCACCCCCCTCTCAAAATGACAGGGTGGATCTTGAGAACCTGACTTCATGTTGGCAGGGAGTGGAGTTACATTCCTGTCAGGGCTGTCATTGTAGAAGTGACAGGAGAGAGAGAAAGAAAAAGAGGGAAGGAGTGAGAGAACAAGAAAACCAGCAGGGGTGCATTACTATATTCCCCATAATAAAAGCTGTTTGTCAATTATGTTTCTTAATCATTTGTAGTTGACATTTGCTTCAGCACAGCAACAATTTGGTGTGTTGGCAACGCTTTGAGACTCCACAATTGGCCTCCGTAAATGAAGTTTTATAGTCTGTTAGAGAAGCAATGGCACAAACATCTGGCCAATAAATCTCAGGTGGGGCTGCAGAGTGTTGCACGAGAAACCAGCTCTAACATCCCCTGATCAGTCATTAATCCAGATTTCCGCACTTCCACACTGGATTATTTATATATGCTTGGTTAGGTGTTGAGCTTTCCAGGAGGATAGGCATTGCATTGGAAATAACAGTTGTACTGTTTCATGCATAGGAGGATTGACCACAGTGCAGTTTTACATAATGTTCTTGCATGGTTCTGATGTGTATATATAATACATTCTGGAGAGTGTAAATGTGCGTTTGCATTATGTCGTTTAATCTCTTATATGTGTTTAAGTGTCTTGCCACTGCCTGTTGAGGAATGTCTGAGTTCATGGATTGTGTGCTGAAACGATGACTTTAAGGTGGACTCAGTGTGCCGTGCAACAAGTCAGTCAGTCAGTCAGTCAGTCAGTCAGTCTGTACATGCATGTGTCCTGTCCTGCAGCTGTCTGAGAATAAATCCTCCTGTCACCAAAGCACACAGGCTTTCTTTACGTACATCTCGTTCGTCAACTCTTTCTCAGGTCTAAAGGCTCATTATACTTGTTCTCTAAGACGTGTTTTACTTCAGCTTAAAGGGAGGAATTTATTGTTACTATATTCTTGATTATACGTTGACTGTTCCAAATCCACTGTTTGAACCTGTTACTGACATCCTCCTTCTTTTTCTAGAGTCTTTATCTTTCTGTCTCTTATTACAGTACTTTTGTCTGTCTTATCATTTTTCTTGGTACCCTTCACTTCCTCATAGAGTCCTCATAAAAGAAAACAAGAGGTTTTTTTGTGGTGCAAAACACGCATGCATGCAGCACACATGCACACTTACACACCAACATCCCACATGTTTACTTAAACCTGATGACCCAATAGAAATAGCTCTTGCCCCCCCCCCCCATTTGCCACCCTCCTTTTCTGCTCCTCTGCTCCGCCCTCCCTCCTTCCCTCCCGAGGGTAGGTCGCTATAGCCCCCCTTATAAACACAGTGATCTATAGGAGCCCTAGACCCAGACAGATTTTTGGCATGGCTGTGCAGGTAGCATTCCAGCACGGTTTGAGATCTTAGGGCGCTAGCCTCGTTAAATGCCTGATTTATGCTCTACAGCTGGGCACAAAGGAACCTACAGGTTGGCTAACTTAATTAATATCACGCTCGCTACTGCTAAGACCTATGCAAGTTGCAGACACACCTCTAGGGAGAATAAGCAGAAGGGTCCACATGCTGTATTTTTAACAGGCCAATGACAGTGTGTGTGTGTGTATATGCACAGGATGTAACCAAGAAGACAGCTGTGTTGAATATGATTCCAAAGTATTCTTATAAAGGCTTACAGTAACACAGAGGTTAAGGCATCACTAATATAGATGCACTTTTTTGCCACTTTTGGAAGACAGAGAAGTACGACTCTGCGTTGGCTTTCACTTGGTCTTATTGTCCACCATATTACCCGCCTCTCTCACATTGCTTTAGTGGCTCATCAGACCATATGTCTTCAATTAGAAGTCAGGAATCTGGTACGGCAAGCCTCGGAGATTAAGTATTGTGTAGAGCATGGCCAGCTATTGCCAAGCATATGGCACATCCATCTTTCGGACTGTTATCGATGGTAAACGTTACATGTAGGTATTAACTGGCTGCCTTCACCTTGCTCTAACCCCACAGCCTTTTCTTTGACATGCACAGTACAGCCTCGTGTCATCTGCAAAGAATATCATGCCCTGTAATGTCAATACAACCTTGACTCATTTGATTTGGAGCATTTGTCCGAATCAACATGACATAAAGGTGTGTTCATGGTTTGGGTCAGGCCTCTAGGGCAGTCTGGACAGATTTATTGTCAAGTCGTTGTATTAAGTGGAGGAGCACTCAAGGAAACATTTGTAGGTCACTTTAGATATCTGACCACTTCCTCACTGTGCCATGTCTCTTCCTGCTTCTGTCACAATGTCCTAAAGGGGTTGAATGAGGGCTGAACAGGAGGCCATTTTGCAATTTTAATCAGGATTTGGAAAGCGTCTGAGTGGAGAAGTGGCCTAGCACTGTTTTCTCCTCAATTAATTAATAATGGAGCGGGGAACGGAGGATTGGATGCATGGATGGTGGTGGGTTGGGGCAATGAGGTCTCATTGTGAGTGGCCGTGTCCTTATTACACAATCAGGGAACTCAATGTCTTAGACCTAGTTAGGACCTTGCATTAAATTTGACAGGGGGAAATTAGGATGTGTGATGAATCGCCAACTTATTGAAACTTGTGATAGAATCTGTTTTTACGTCCAGACTTCAGTTCTGAGGTCAGCACTTGTTCAAGCATATCTTTCTTGACTTCCAGCTTCTATGTTTCCAAGAAAAATGAATTTGCAGACTTCTTCTGACCCTGAGATACCCCTCGATCTAAAGAGTCTGGCTATTGATGCTTCCTTAACCACTCGACCACCGTGTGCACAGTCACACACAGCAGATGGGACGCGTGTTAAACCCTCAGCCTCCACAGCTCCGGGCCACGGGACACTCCAACACACTGGCCCTCTTGTTTTAAAGTGCCATGTCCCTCCACAATGCCTCGAGGCTCCTATGCATAACGAGCTGCTATGGTTGGCCCGAGCTCACATGCCCTGGTCCTTTCACCCTGAGGTGATAGGACAGGGTGAAAAATAACTGCATGTTTCAAACAGCCCTTGTTCACTGGTGTCTAAAGGATGGCCCATGCTTGAGAGCTCCTGGGGGCTTCTGCGAGCATCTTCAACTCAGGTCGACCTTAGCGGTAGCTTTATTTTTCCAAGCAGTTCCCTTATTCCAGTTGAACACCAAGGCAAAGGAATGTGGTCTTTTAGAGATGAACAAAGTGTATCTGGAAATCCAAAGTCACCTTTGGTGCCACCACACAGAGATCAAGATAACAATGAGTATCTTTTTTCGTTTTGCCCCTTTAGTGCTTCTATTGCCTGTTTTTGTGTCACATTTTTGCTGAAAGTAATATTTACAGTGACAGGACTTCTAAGGCAAGGGTTTGAAAGGAATATAAGACTCACACACTGGACACATGGATGGATTTCTGGAGATCTGCCTGAGTCTAAACACTGAAGATTGGAGGTGTATCCTGGCATGGGTCTTTTAGAGACAAAGTTAATGCCCCTTTGTACTTTAGAAAACACATTTAGAAAGTATTTGTGTGTATATGTTACAGGCCAAGAGTAGAGAATTCAAGAGGTGTGTGCTATTTTAAAAGAAAGACCCACTTTAACCTCTCAGTGCTGTCATCAGAGCGTGTTAAGGAAATAGCGTGATGGAAGGAGGAGGAACAAAGGAGCATGCAGGCTGCATGAGGGACCGAGAGCATGAGGAAGAGGGAATGAGCCTATCCTCAAGACAGGCTGGAGTGTTTGCACCGACAGACTCAGTGTGTGTGTATGTGTGGGGGAGACAGAGTTTGTGTGTGTATCCTGCCTGACTGTCATTGGCTGAGAGATTCACCTGACTGCAGGTTTGTGTGTGTCAGGTGAATTCTCCGGCCCCCCCTTTCCCACTTTAACCTTTCTTCACTTCCTCCCTTTCTCTCTCTCTCTCTCTCGCCCTTTTCTTCAATATATCTCAATCTTTGTCCTCCTCTCTCTTTCAACACAGTCATTCATTCAATATAGCTTGCTCACAAGTGCCACCTTACTTCTAAAATGTAGTTTTCCTCTACTCTTATCTTACCCTACTTTTGACACGTGTGTGTGTGTGTGTGTGTGTGTGTGTGTGTGTGTGTGTGTGTGTGTGTGGCACTGTAGTATAAATGCATTGTTTACGGCTGTTTTGCTTCTTACCAGTGCATGTTTGTTTTTCTGAACTTCTGCCTATATACTCCTCACTTGATAAATTAGGAATAAAAAACACAAGTTCACAGTTAGCAACATAAAGCAGTTTTTTTTGTCTTGATCTCTGATACAGATCATGAAAAACAACAAAAGCAAAGATGTGTCAGTGTTTATGAAACTTACAGATCATTGATATAATCAGTATTTATATGTATGTTACACAGTTCTGGGTCTGTTTTAAGTCATCACTATGTGGTTTTGTAGTAGTAGTTATACTCAAGTCCAGGACTTGGCACTGCTCAGACTGGGACTGGAACTCAACGGGTTTCTGCATGAGACTCAGAAAATGGAAAGGAGGACTCAGACTTATTAATTGAAAAATACTCTTTTAATGTTTTTCCTTTTTTTTTGGTACAAGACCCTAATAATTAATTAAGTTTCGATCAAGGGCTTGCAGATGTTTTCACCGGTATGCTTGATTTACCGTCTTGTTCCAAAAGAAGCACCACAAATTGTGCATATGCTTTCAAACATTTTACAGCGAATGCAATGCAACATATTCAATTTGTTAAAGAAGCATAGAAGAGAAGAACTTAACAGCAGCTTACATTGAGTTTTCTTAGCTTACATTCTACTGTAAAACGTTTCAACATACTGTAAAGATTTGATTGTAACATTTTCACTGGAAATCTTTAGTCCTTCTTTATGCTGTGTTTGTAATGTCCTGTCCAGTTCCCTGCATGTCTGTGAAGTCTGAAGAGGGAGAAAGCTAGGAGGTCAGATACAGGGCCCTGTATGCTCCGGTGAAGCTGTATCGCGTCCTGGCAAATGGTATGCAGGCTCGTAACGCGCTCCACTCGTCCAATAGCCAGAGACGAAACAGTTTTGACAGTGTCGAATGCCCTGCCCCGGGGGCCTTATCATCCTCTGCTGCTTGCCTGCCTCCCTCCCCTGTTTCTCTTCCCCTGATGCTATCTATCTGGAGATTTATGCAGAAATGTGCAGCTAGTCGACCTCCCTGGTCCCCTTCCATCCTTTCTGCAGGGACGCCCGCCTGTCACAGGCTGAGCTATGCAGAGATAGTGAAGCTCAGGCTGCTGGCCTCATGTCTTGCGGTGGCTTTCTTGTCCATGTACTTCAAACAGGGATGATTCTTGTTAAGAGAGACAGCAGGCAATCTCATCTGAATGATGCAGCCTGTCTTTAAAAAGTAAAGAGAGAAAGCATGTCTGTGCTTTTGTGTTCTACTGAATTCTGTTTTACCCTGTTATATTCTTCTTTAACCTATTTTCCTCTCTTCTCCTTCCCTTAAGCTGCAGATTATTGAGACGTATCTTTTCTTTGACAGAACACTTTTCACATTTCCCCTCTGAAGTGCTCAGAGACTCCTCACCCATCTGGGATATTGCCCGTGTCCAAAAATACTCCTGCTTGATTAAGTCTTCTTATGTACCTGGATATGTGTGCTTAAACTGACACTTGGCATCTTTGATTCTGCTCCTTTTTTAGTACCTACTCCATTGAGCGTCGGCTTTTGTTGACGGCGGTTTGATCCTGTGAAGCAGATCTCAACTCAATAAATAATCTCTGCGGATGCTTACATAAGCTATGGTCCATTTAATTAGACTTGTTAAGCTTAGAAGCCCAGAGGTCTTTTCACTGTACCATTAGAGCTGGGATGAGAAACAACAGCATGCGGCCTCCCACCGCCGCTGGTAAGCAGAGAGCAAATAATGATCTGCATCAGACACACGGCTTGCCCGGGCTATTATAAGGTCTGCTGGACCAAGCCGCACCCAAGCACGAAGCTGTCCAGCTGGGCTTAGATGGGGTGGATGAATAGATGGAAAGATGGAGGTATAGAGAGACGGACGGACTGATGGACAGGTGGGTGGACGGTCAGTTCAATCACAGTTCAACCGAGAAAAGATCAAAGGGAGTAAGGTTACACAGGGAAGCAGACAGTGTAGAGTGATGCTAATTTTGAAATGATTGTAGCAAGCTTATTACACACTATTGTCCACACACACACTAACACAGCACACGCTCACACATTAATGCATTCACACATGGACACACTCATGGTCACTTGCTTACTCGCTTACAATAAGCACACATGAAATATAAGAAACACCCATGCATGCAGAAGCACATGCATATAAAAACACACAGATTTCCCCTCTACACACACACCAACACACATTCGTCTATTGTGTATGGTGCATGCATTCACTGGGCCCTGTGTGGGTGCCATCTGTCTATAATGGTTTCTCAGTTGCTCAGACGCTTCAGTTCCACTGTTGCTCTTATCAACTTTCAGGAGCAGGAGACGGGGAGAGGAAAGCTAAGAAGTGTGAAAGTCTGACTGGAGACAAAGCCAAAGCCAGCAGATTACTTTATACTGGGCACAGACCCCTAAAAGACCACCATGCATCTCTATCTGGAGATCTGCCTCCCCTCTTTGCTTGTGCATGCCAGCTCAGCCTTATTGTCCCAGTCTACCTCTCTTGGTCCCTGTCTTTTGCTCTCTTAGCTCTCAATTCTCTCTTATTTTCTACCGCTTACTTTTATTTCCGCACTGTGTGTAATGTGTGCCTTAGTGGTCAGCTTTCTCCCACTTGTGTAATGTGTGACTTTAACACCAACATTGCAGGCCCACATCAGACTTGTAAAAAAAGGGCCAGGATTTAGGCCTGTTCTTTTCTCTGGCTGGCATTCTGTTCAGTAAACCGTATTTCCTGCATCCGGCTTTGTCTCAGGAACAAGTGTTGGTCAAACAAGCCTTTTGTGTGTGGCCAGTGGCTCAGCGCACCACAACCAGTCTGGCCCGGGACAAAGAAGTGAGTGTATGAGCCCGGTTGTGGCTGTGGCAAAAAAACCCACAGACAAACAGAGGGATAGAGGAGGAAGGTCAAGACCAGGCAGCTGCTCTATCAGGTATATTTTTTAAACTTTTAGAAATGAGCGCAAAGACTGATAAAACAGTTGTTGAAACTTTTTCACACATGCACTCCTGAAAATGTCATTTCAGTTCAGCCTGCCCCCGTAATCTTCCTGAATTTCTTGTACACATATGTACCTCACAGTATGAAGTTTTCCCTGTCAGAAGGGTGGAGGTGGGGATACATATACGTTATTCAATGCTATATGTAACTGGATACATCAATGAACGAGTGGTAATGAACATATTTGCCAGCAGGAAAGAGCATGAAGCAGCTTCACTACATACACATAATACCATGATCAGACCGCTAACTGTGAAGTTTCCTGGATCTGACTTCATGTGGAAATTTTAAAAGGGGGCTGGAAGAAAAATTCCCATTAAAGTCAGAGCGAAAAATTTTGTTTGCTTTCACACTTGCAGCTCATCCTAAATATTTCGGTACATTTTCAGAGTTTTGTGCATGTGTGAAAAATCCCAGGCACAATACTTGTGTCAAGTGAAATAAAGCTAAAAAGCCTCTTACAAATGATTCTAGCTATTTCCTTGTATTTATTTTCCAACTCAGCCCTTAAAGTCAAGTGAAAGTCATGCACAACACAGTGCTTTTAGAAAATGCAGAAGAAGAGCTCTAATGTGTGCCTTAGAGCCTTCCTCCACCCGTCCTCTCCTGATTCACCCTTCACCTCTGTCCAATCCCTGACTGTGAATACCCTAATGACATAAACAGAGTAGTAATCACATTAACGCCAGTTACGGCTGAGGCCCTCTTAAGAGGCACTGTATTGACAAGCCTCTGTCTTCCCAAAGCACTCACTCCAACACCTATAAACACTTATGAATATTGGCAAAGACCTGCTATTAGCATAATCACTTTTCAGGTGTGTGAGTGCTCCAGAGCCTAGGCGACTGATAACTTTGGAAAATGGGGATGACATGTTGTGTCCCTCTGTGTCTCCCCTCTCTATGCCTTCCTCAGTCTCCTTTTGGAGGCACTGTGTGCTAATCCTGTTAGCTTGTTCCTCCATTAGCTAAATGACCAATATCAGAGAGAGCTGCATGGTCACACAATGACGGCCTGAGCCCACGATGAGGCTTGGTCAAGGACAAAACAAAAACATGAAGGCCAAGCCAAGTCTGCCAACTCTCAGATTGAGGTCTAGAAAGTTTGAGAAAGTAGTTGGGTTTCAATGGGAGATACAGAGAGGAAGATATAGTTGATGTCCTTTTTTATGCTTTTCCTCATTCATCTTTCACACAGCAGCTACTTTTCTCTGATGTAACGCTCAACCCATTAGCTACCAATGGATTAAAGCAACTGTAAAAATTCAGTCACTTTCTAGCTGATGTTACAGAGTAAGTGGTTGAAGGCTAACATGACCAATTTATAGAGTTACACAGTATGATGGGAATAAGTTGTACCTAATGTTAGCCAGACAGTAGTTGAATGGCAACTCCTTTGTTGTTTAGTGGTTGACTATGGATTATTATGTTGTTTACCTTCAAATATGGTAAGATTTGTCAGATTTATAAAACTCCTTGGACACAGTAATACTACATTACAACAGCATTTAATTACATACCCTGAACGTGATGTCAGAGGAAAAATGGCAGATGTGTGAATATGGTGAATGAACCTGCCAACAACGGGTCAAGGTCATGATCGTCTTGGCATCTGTTGTTTTGTTTGTTTGTGTTTGTCGCTGTGTTTTGGGTGATGCGGTAGCCTGAAGGGTTGAAGAGGGCAATATGGTGTCCGTGTGAGTGTGTGTGGTGATTGAAAGACACTGAGTGCGTGTGAGAGTGAGCTTTGGGGGGTTGGGTCACAAAACAATAGAGCAATCTGCATGAGCAAAGATTACATGATGCCTCGGCCTCGTAGACTGCGTGTGTGTTTTGCTTTGTCTGGTCAGCCCTGATGTCTGGGACGGTGCTGTGAATGTGGTGTCAGCAGCTGCAGGCCGCCATATCTGCTGTTTAAGGCGCCATAATTTCCTCACTGCCCTTGCATCAGTTGGCCTTGTGCTTTCTGCACAATCCCGGGATCATATTCTCTGCCTGATAGCAGTGTCCGTAAGACACTATAATAGCCCCCTCCTGCTTAGTGTTGCAATGTGCTGAAACTGCTTTGAAGGAGTTGTTAGCCCCCCTTTCTCTTCTCTTCCTCTATGCTTAGCCTCTTTAGTTCTTTATATATTTCTTTTTTTCCCCCATGATTATCATTCTTCTTCTTTTCTGCCCCTGATCCCCCTGCCCTCTCTAACTTCTCCTATACTGTTTCGCCTTCTCTCTCCCAAAGTCCCCTCTTTCAGCCCGTGCCATGAAATGGCAGCTAAGGGGTTGTCAGTGTGGTTTCTCCTCTCTGCTGATCCTATTTCAAAGGGACCTGGAGATCCAGCATTAGCTGTGCAGCTCTCCTGCTCTGCAGCCCTAACTCTCCACAGACTTAGAGTTAATGGAAGGAGAGAAACAGACGCAGAGAGGGAGCTCTCCTTTATTCCATTAGAGGACATACTCGTTTATAAGATCATCTGTCCTCCCTTACACAGTTCTCAGCTCTTCTTACTAGCAGAACAAAACAAAAAACCTTCAAGGCCGTCAAACGCCTTGTCAGAATGTCTTCACCGTCCTTCCATTCCTTTGAGGACATGCGTTCTTTTTTTGAGTGCAGCTATTAAGGACAATAATGGGCTTTTGATATTTACTCTGTTGTTGTTGCGAGTGTGTGTTGGTCTGGCTTGTTGATGCCCATCAATGTGTCCGCTGCCTGCATAGGAATAACAATTATCATCAGAGTTTGCGGCATATAGTTTCTCCATAGATAGATTTGTGATTGCATAGCACAAGACATGCTGTTTTTGATACAAAAGGAAATGAATTGACTACCAGCTTTAAAGTGTAGTGTTGCAGCTCATGTATCCTTCAGAAATGTGGTGGGTTGTCAGTAGGTATGTCCTCTACATGCCACACTTCTCTCCCTACTTTGCTCCCTTCATTTTCTTCTGCGTCCTACCTTCAATTCCATGATCATTTTATGCTTTCTTTCTTCTGACGGACGTGACATTCTAACTCCCCCCCATCCTCTTGTCCCTTACAATAACAGCAAAATTAATCCATTATCCTCCTCATGCGAATACAGTCTTTGCTCACACATTAAAACAGAGATGAGGAAGTGTGTATGGGCTGCGAATCAAAGCAAAGTGAACAGAAGAGGCCAGGTTATTGCAACTGTTTTACGAGTGATTTGGGGCTTTCTGTTTAAAGCCATAAAAACACACATATAATCAGGAAACATACATACAGCTTAAGCCAATGTAATGGGCAGATTTTATTTGTGCTTGTGAGAGAGGGAGCAAAAAGCGTCTATGGGCAAATGGCTTTTTTATGATGGAAAAATTCCATAGTGGGTCAAAGCCCCTTGCAGGTGGCAGCAATTAACTGTAATTCTTGCAGATTGTAATGATCCATAATTTACCAGTATACCCCCCTTCTAACTCTTTTCAGTGAAGAGAAAAAGGTTTGCATGGAGGTTTGATTGGGTGCACATTTTATGCCGTGTTCTGGTCTTTAAGTGAGATTGTTCGGAGGGGGCGACTGTAGCTGTGGACACAGAAAGTAGAACCACAGACCATCAGTCTAGTTCCATCTATTGCTCATCTACGACATCACTCTTTTCTCACAGCAGCCATCTTCTCTTTCTGCGCCCTCTTCAACCCTTTGTCTTTCAGCCACAGCAGGCTTAAAACATGCAACACTGTCCATCCACCATCTTAGGCATCGCTTATAGATGCAAACACACACACACACACACACACACACACACACACACACACACACACACACACACACACACACGTACATATGGCCTAACTTCCTCCCTCCCTCTGCCTTGTTCTCCCTCTTTAACACAGTATGGCCATGGTTATGGGTCCAGTGTCTGCAAATGACTTCAGAAAAAAATACCCTCTAGTGAAAAAAGGAAAAAGGAGAAGAAAGGATAAGAAAGCTAAAAGATGAAAGGGGGAGCACATTTGCAAGTGGCGGATACTTCTTATTTTGCATATCTCTCACTTCTGCTTTCCCCTTCTTCTCCTTTTCTTTTCACCTGAGAGGATTTAAATAAATCCATAAAGCATGAAATATCAGAAATAGAAAAGTAATGCATGAAATGCATTTTCATAGGAGCCTCCCCACCCACACACAAACACAGCGACACATTTTCCCCTTTTCGTCTTTTAGCTGTGAATGTGTTTTTTGTGATAAACGCTACAATTTATTAACATGTGACCTCTTGTTTGTATTCAGCATTAATATGCAGCATCAGATACATGTCCCACTTTAGCCTATCTAATTCTGTAAACACAGCATTGGAAGGAGGATGAATGTGTTTAACGAGATTAGGCGTGCATTGTCAGGCAAATCTCCGGTCAGTGTGCAAGTGCTATTGAAAGTCAATTATTGTGGCAAATATTTCGATGCCTTCTCAGCTGTGTAAATTATGTATTTGCTGCCTGAGTAATCTCTCATTATTGTTTTATGTATTCCTTTGTCAAGTGTCATCTCAAGGGAACTGATTGGAATTGATTTAGTTAAAAACATATTGAAAACGCATGAATTTTGAAATGTAACACATCTACACGTCATATTTTACATAACAGTATAAAAAAATGTGCAGCTTTTTAAATTTCAGTTACACTCAAAAATCAGAATTATTTCACAAAGCAGTTCTAATTGTTATGCATCATTTTAATATATTTTAAATCTCTAATCAGTCATTGCAGACAGACATAACTGCTGGTTAAATGTGGACAATATAAAAAAATCAATAATGAGACCAAAGTATTACAACCATTAACGGGTATTTGCTTCATCATGACACATTCTTTAAGTTTCTGTTCATCACATTGACTTTTTTTTAAATATATTCAAAACCTCTCTCAAACAACTGAGGTATCATAGTTTTTCTTTCAATAATTGTTCAATTCTGGGGGTCTAATAAGTGGTTTAAAAAGGTGGTAACACATTTACACAGGTTATAATAACATTCGCCTCTGTGTGTGTCCTTTTTTCAGATAAAGATGAGCCCAGCAGCTACACCTGCACCACCTGTAAGCAGCCTTTCACCAGTGCCTGGTTCCTTCTCCAGCATGCCCAGAACACCCACGGTTTCCGCATCTACCTGGAGAGTGAACCTGGCAGCCCCCTCACCCCCCGCGTGGCTACAGCTCCTGGGATGGGGGGTGACTGTGCCTCCTCCCAGCCTCCCCTCCATGCTGTCCACTTGGCTGAAGGCAGTCCTTACAGCCTCTTGAGGATGCCTGGCTCTGGCTCTGGTCGGGATTCGGCATCCACGCCTCGCGAGGGCCGCTACCCCCGTACCCCACCGCTGTTCAGCCCGCCACCACGCCACCACCTCAGCCCTGATGACCTGACCCTAGCAACCCACCATCCCAGCGCTTTTGACAGGGTTATGAGGCTTAACTCGGTGCCACTAGAAGCCCCTCCCAGCATGGACTTCTCTAGGCGTCTACGTGAGCTGGCTGGAAATGCAACTGGGGCTTCCCCGCCTCTCTCCCCAAACAGGCCCAGCCCTATGCAACGGCTGCTGCAGCCATTTCAACCAGGTTCTAAGCCTCCATTCTCAGCTACACCTCCCCTGTCCAGCTCTCAGTCACCCTCTGGTGCACGATCCACCCCAAATCCTGTATCCAACGCGGCCCAACCTGGAACTCCTCTCAAGGCAAAGTCTTGTGAGTTCTGTGGGAAGACCTTCAAGTTCCAGAGCAACCTAATAGTTCACCGGCGTAGCCACACTGGGGAAAAGCCATTCAAGTGTCACCTCTGCAACCATGCCTGCACCCAGGCCAGCAAATTAAAACGACACATGAAGACACACTGTCAGAGCAAGTCATCCTCGCTAAACGCTAAGTCTGATGATGGTCTCTCGACTGCAAGCTCCCCAGAACCCGGTACAAGCGATCTTATGAGCAGTGCCACGGATGCCCTTAAGTCAGTGGTCGCCAAGTTCAAAAGTGAAAACAATGGACTAATTACTGAAAATGGAGAAGAGGATGAGGAAGAAGAGGAGGAAGAGGAAGAGGAGGAAGAGGAGGAGGAGGAAGAAGAAGAAGAAGAAGAGGAGGAGGAGGGGGAGGAGGAAGAGATGGAGAGCAAGCCTGGAGTGAAAGAAGGAAATGGAAGGAATGACTATCGTTTTAGCCTGCGGTTAGAAGGCGCCCACCACCACCAGAACAGTGATGCCCTGCACCCGCACCGCCGAAGCTTGTCCCGGGATCGGGGTGATGAAGACTCTGCCTTGGAGTCAGACCGAGCAGATGATGGAACAGTTACCGCTGTCAATGGCATGGGACCCATATCCTCTGACAGTTTGTCCAGAAAGTTGCTGGGTGGAGGTGTTAGCCCCAGCTCTCTCAGTCCCCTGTCAAAGCGCATCAAGGTGGAGAAGGACCTTGACCCCCCCCACGCCCACCATCCCAAACACGGAGAACGTGTACTCCCAGTGGCTCGCTGGCTATGCTGCCTCACGACAACTCAAGGACCCCTTTATCAACTTCACAGGTGGGGACTCTAGACAATCGCCCTTTGCCTCCTCATCTGAGCACTCTTCAGAAAACGGCAGCTTACGCTTCTCCACGCCCCCTGGCGAGCTGGACGGAGAACGGGCTGCCTCAGGACGCAGTGGCACTGGAAGTGGGGCCAGCACTCCACACGGCGGCAGTGGGAATGGCAGGCCGAGTTCCAAGGACGGTCGGCGCAGTGACACTTGTGAGTATTGTGGCAAGGTGTTCAAGAACTGCAGCAACTTGACAGTGCACAGACGCAGTCACACTGGGGAGCGGCCCTACAAGTGTGAGCTGTGCAGCTACGCGTGTGCCCAGAGCTCAAAGCTCACCCGCCACATGAAAACCCACGGACAAATGGGCAAGGACGTGTACAAATGTGAAATCTGCCACATGCCTTTTAGTGTATACAGCACTCTGGAGAAACACATGAAGAAGTGGCACAGTGACCGCCCTCTATCTGCTGACATTAAGACTGAGTAGTCAGAGAGCAGCATACTGGCAGCTCTATCTCAGTTCCCCCCGGCTAAAAAGTGACCCTGACTAACTAGCCACTAAATGAGGGGAAAGGACAACAGGGTTAGAGACACGTACGCGGTACAGCTCTGTTATCATCCCTGACTGGAAAAAGCTGAATGCATGATCCATCATTGGGGCAATACTCTTGCATCAAACGCAGAACTTTTTGAGCCTTTCTATTGTGCAATAATTTACACGTTTTGTATTTTTTGTAACTGGACAGCATGCTCAGTGTGTTTTGGCTACTTAGAGAGAAAGTTGTCCTTTGCTGGTGGGTTTGGTTGTACATGTGTCACTATTGATATTTTGATTTCTTCAACATGAAAAAAGTAAGTCATGAGATCCCATGCTGCAAACAGTACAAACTGTTTTACATATCATGTACAGTTTTGTGTTCAAACATATTGGACAGTGTCATATTATCAAAACATCAAGACAAGCAGGGTCACACTTCAAACTGATCTTTGTGAAAGATTTTCCATGCAAGATTGAGATAAGAGATATTATATATATGTTTATGAAAATTGGCTGCCTATTAAATGCTAGGCACTAGCGCCATTAGATATTCCTTTGACAAACAGCAATGAAATTAACAATATGGTGTGAAATGACAACAAGAGTGCCTTGGATATTTTACCTGCATTAGTTCATCCTCCTTTTTGCTATAAGCATGGAGTTTCAGCTACACAAGATTACAGGACATTTTTGTGCACATGTGGAACAAGCAGGTCCTTGCATCAAGCACCTGTACAACCCTGTCATTTTGTGACTCAGCAGAGCATAAGGAACCAGCTGAAACATAAACAGACAAAAAGACTATGTGTATCTCTGGTAAATCATTTATCTGCCTGACTCGTGTATATTGTTATTCTCCAGATTATGATTCTGTTTACTGGCATGTTACATGCTAAAAAGGAGTAGAAGTTTGGTGTGTAGACTTTTGGTTTAGGTGTTTTTGTTTCCCGGTAAACATGTACCTTACTGAGAGGGTTAGTCTGACGAGTTGTTTTAACCAACGTGAAGCTCTTAATTTTCCAGAGTGTTTATTTTCTTTGAAAATTAAAAGTTTGCAGGTTTCTTTGTAAGTAGCACAGAATTATGTTTCTTC
Source organism: Tautogolabrus adspersus (assembly GCA_020745685.1). Classification (NCBI taxonomy): domain Eukaryota; kingdom Metazoa; phylum Chordata; class Actinopteri; order Labriformes; family Labridae; genus Tautogolabrus; species Tautogolabrus adspersus. The sequence continues at coordinate 8,055,012 of CM036537.1, forward strand.
AGTGTCAGAAAGCGGGCAGTGTAGCCAGCAGCCATTTGATGACCACAGAGTGGGTTATAAATTGTTCTAAGCCAGACAGATTTTGGGTGGTGGTGGGGTTTGGGTGGGTGTCGGCAGGTGAGGTTCAGGGTAATGGGTGGGGTGTGGGTTAACCAGTCGTCTCTACAATTCAAATGTTTATGTCCTTATAGCGCTTATTCTCTTAACTGCATAGATCTTAGTAACCCTTAAATAATCTGAATCCCTTTTGATGAACTGACATTGGAAACGATCTTAAATGGAGATCAGAATCCAAAGTCAAGATTCATAAGTTAGTCAATTTTGCAACACATTACCCCTTCCACACAAGCTTTTAGGAATTACATTTCACCACATGTTCTTTTCTTTTCAGTTCACTCACCCTAGAATTCATTGTGGTAGTTTATTTCTTATCTCCATCCCCCCTCATTGTTGATATAGCACTTGTCACTCTGCCTTGGATTCTGTATCTGTCTCTCTAATCGGAGGTACAGTCGGTTGAGTATAAAATGAGGACCGGATTCAGAACCGGGACTACCTACGTGCACTGCTCAATTTTCCCAGTTTACAGTTGGACACTCAAGGGAAAACTTGCTCTTATGCTGACAGATTAGTGTGGTGTCAATGCTTTGCATTAAAAAGAAAATAAAAAGGAAAAAAAAAGAGTTCATTTAGAAACTGTTGCCAGCCATGTCTCCTCCTCAGAGCTCAACATCAGTTTGGCTCTTTGGGGTATCAGAGCAGGAACCGCCATAGAAATATCCTGCCTCATAAATATACTACTCACTACAGAAATATAAGAATTCTACAAATTTGATTTGAAAAGTTAAAAAAAATTGTCTTGAGTTTCTAAAGTAACACTTCAATATCTTTAGGGGAGAACATTATTTAAATTGTGTTTTCATTTTTGATGGTTTATTATTGTTTCTCTGTCCTTCTTGGTGACATCTGGGACTTGATCACTATGTAATGAATTGTAATGAACATGTCTCTCGTCTTTTTTGCCTTTACTATACACAAGTCTTCAGGTTGAACAAAAAGTTTGCATTTGGGAGAGATTTATGATATATAAATATATAGAGAGAACTTAAAACACATAGGAAAATGCACACTCATGTAAGTTCCTATGTTCAAAACACATTTATGGTCTACTTTTTTCCTGTATTTAGAATGGTATTTGAAATTAATGTTCACTTAGTGTAGGCACTTATAGTATTTATGTTGGAGCCTGTATTTTTAACTGTTTTGCCTGTACTCTTTAAAGGTTTCAATGTACCCTTTTTTTCTGTAGTGAAAAAAAATCCCAACAAGCTGCCACCGTATATTTTCTTAATTTGGCAGGATAATATAGTGTGAATAATTTGTATGCTTGAAAATAAGTATGTTTTTGAAAAGAAAATGTTGTGGTGTCCTAAGGGTGAGAGGTCATGTGATGACCTTTTCAGGCAGTCCCACTGGAGTGGCCACAATGAGGTAAAAACAGGTGGTTGTACATATCTTTTTAGTTTGTTTTATATATTTTTCTCTCCTGCCATTTTATATGCAGTAATTCAAGCTATTGTTGGGTTTTTCTTGGTAGCCAACTTTTTACTGTCCTTGAACATGTACCACCTGATAACATTCCAGCTGTTTTTGAAAGAGACCTTTTGTCATATGCAATCAATCCAACATCAATCTGAAAAGTATACCTTTTGCTACAGTTTCTCCGTATTTTTTTGTTACTTCAAATTCTTATTTTTTTTTCATTGCCAAAAGAACCATGGTGCTTTATAATTTAAATATGGTACATTTCATATGCAAGGCATATTCTAAATATAATGGAAATCACAGAAAGAAAAAAGTTTGGTACATGTTGTCAACGCTGATGGTTTTGAGGTACATTTGAATTTTCAGCCTGATTTCATCCTGTGTTCTGTATTTACTCTCAAGCTATTTGTTCTGAACTGAACTTGAAGTTGACCTCCGGCATTGGTCAACATTATTTATTATGACTATTCACACACACACAAACACACACACAAACACACACACACTCTGTTCAGAACAGAGTCACTGCTAACAAATCAGTCCATTTTTCTCCCTGCTGATGAATCGTGATGGCTTATTTTATCTGTTTGATGACCAAAGGTCATTGACCAACATTCATGAGTTTGTGCTTGACTTTCAGATTTGACTGTTGTTATTTTTCAGTTATGGAGATGCCACTCTATTTTCAGCTGTTGTCTGCATTATTCTCTTCACTCAGCCATTTTGTCTTGAAAAAAATAAAAAAGTATTACATACATATCTGAATTTGTTTTTTATTTGGCTCTTTTGTCTCTCTGCTTCTCCCTTTATCCTATTTGCTTGGCCCTAGTGGTTACAGCGGATGACTGTTCACCAGTGTATCTGGTTCTGCTCGAAGTTATTCCTGGACACTTTTGCAGAGTGGTTGCTTATGGTGAGTTATTTTGGGGTTTCTGTATATAATACAAGGAGCACGGTCCAGACCTCTTTTCTAAGATGTTTCCTGAGATAACTTTTATGATATGGAGCACTACAAATAAAATTGATAAAAATTAATAAACAAGTATTATCCAATAAAAACGTATCTTCATTACATTGAAGTTAAGTCCTTTTTTTCGGGCACGTTTTCCGCCCTGGCTTAGCTTGAGTCATCCGTCACGGGCGTAGAGGTTTACCACCATATCTCTGGTCTGTGGCCTTGTCAGAGAAGCGTCTGTG